>OZ023312.1:22846680-22854878 GCA_964007375.1 Ophion obscuratus
TGCTTTCGGCACTCTCTCCCTTGCTCTCGCGCACGTACACACGCGTGCATCTTTGTCATACCAAATTGTATCTGCAATGAAGAGCCCGACGCTGCGATACTCTGGGCATTGATGCTGCGCGGATCTTCGCGAGCCATTTTTTTTTCTTTCGTGCAAACTCCCACAGTGGATCGTTACGAAGATGACTTTTCCTACTGGATTATTATTTTTTTCGTTTAAATCAAGGTGGCTTGGGCACAAAGGGGACAAGGGATGTGATGCAGTAGCGACTGACGTGGAATGTTCATTTCGTAGGGGATTTGTCGTAGTTTTCTAGTACTCTTGTGTATACATTTATTTATTCAGGGTGCAAATGTGTACTTATGGATTTTTTTGAACAGGGTGTTTGGCGCATGGACTGACACATTTTTTTGGGAGATTAGGGGGTCATTTGCTGATATCTTCACCCTTGGACCCTATGACCTAAGTGTCACGGTAATTGAGATATGATTTTTTTTCGTTTTTTTTTAATTACCGGAAATTTCGTCATTCGATCGTCATGACTTTGTTATTTGTGGTTGTAATAGCAGGAAATAACTTTTGTTGTATTCTGCAATGTATGTTTATTATAAACCAATTATTATTTGATACAATTGGTTTCAAGAAAGTCACTCTTGAGCTTTCGGTCTTAACAATGCGTAAAGGTATGAAAATGTTAAACTCCTAAATGAATTATAACAAAAACTTATTCTCTTTATTTTGATCACATAATGAATGATATGGATAAAGTTCCGAAAACCCCCCCACCTCCGATTGCGCTGAAATTTTGTGAAGACCTTCATTTTAGTGTTATAAAAGAACCCCTAAAGGGATTTTTGGCGCATTGAAGTAGTTTTCGAGATATCGATTTTGTAAATTGTGAGAAAATATTTTCTTTCGCGGATATCTCAAAAAATATTGGTAAATATGCAGTTTTGGAAAAAATGATGAGATACTTTTTGTAGGATATTAAATTTGATACAAAAAAGTCTTCTACAAAATTTTCAAAAACTGCATATTGTAGCCTGAAAGTTAATAAAAATATGTTTAATTGACAATGGGCAAGTTTCCAGTCAGCTGACCACGGTGAACAGAACGTTCCTTAATTTTTTTATTTTTAATCAATTTTTAATCATATAAAAAGTAGTTTTAGTGTCATTAGGGGGGCTACGACCCGCCAACCCACAAGCGCTGCCCCTTGACCCCGCCGGCGGAGGGGGGCGGACCCTCCGTGGTCCCGTAGCAACTTATTCCAGTTGCCACTCACTCCAGTGCCAGCACACTCTTAAAATTAGCCAAAAACTCGGCCATTGTCAGTTAAAAGCATTTTTTAAAATTTTCAAGCAAAAATATGCCGTTTCTGAGAACTTTGTGTAGGGCCTTTTTTATAGCAAATTTAATTTCCTACAAAAAGTGTCTCTTACTATTTTTTTATAAACTGTATATTTACCGAGTTTGGAGCGAAAGAAATTTTTTTTTCACAATTTAAAAAATCTATATCTCGAAAACTACTTTGATGCGCCAAAAATCCCTTTGAGGGTTCTTTTATAACACTAGAATGAAGGTCTTTACAAAATTTCAGCTTAATCGGAGGTGGGGGGGTTTTCGGAACTGCACCCAATGATTTCTATGACATGTAGCATACCGTTGGAAAGGGTATGAACTAGAGAACTTTTTAAAACAAAGCTAAGTTCCAAATAGCTTCTAGTTGTTTTTTATAATGAATTTAGAAGTTGACATTTTTCATACATTTACGCACTTTTGAGACTTTGGAAGCTCATGCGTCATTTTCTTGAAACCAATTGTATCGAATAATGATTTATTGATAATAAACATACATTGCAGAATAAAACAAAAGTTATTTCGTGCTATTACAACCACAAACAAAAAAGTTATGATGTTTTAAAAGAGACATTTCGGAGAATTAAAAAAAAAACGAAAAAATCATATCTAAATTACCGTGACACTTAGAACATAGGGTCTAAGGGTGAAAAAAAGTAGCCAATAACACCCCCCCCCAATCTCCCAAAAAATGTGTCGGTCCACGTGCCAAACACCCGTATAATAACAAATTGATTGGAAACATAATAAAGTGGCTTCCACCCGCAGCTGTGCTCGAATTCATACACCCAAGGAATACAATTTTCCATACAACTTTCGTGCCCGATAGAACAGAGTTGATTTTTCGCAAAATCCTTTTTTAGTGCACCTCTACACGTTCTAAGGAACATATCTTTCACATTTCGTGTTTACATCTTCAGCGGTTGAGGCTGTGCGTTGTTTATATTGCAGTCAGTCAGTCAGGGAACTGTTTTGTATGTATAGATAATGCTTCCTTTTTTCAACCCTTTCAATACGGCGTTTAAATCTTTAAATACGGCGTTTAAATCTTTAAATGTGGCGTTTAAATCTTTCAATGCCGCGAAAGATCCCATAACAAGGCATAACTCCCATAACGTCCCAGCCGTAATTTCCAAAAATTTCCAGACCGGGACAGCATATGTCCGGTCAGGTGTGAAAAGGTTAAATATGCTCCATCGGAGGCTACAACCTCTGCCATCTTTCAGGCAATACATGGATTCCCCGCTGGTAGAAGTCTAGTGGTTTCGAAGAGATCCAGTTCTGAAGCCAATTTTTTTTTTCATTTCATAATAAGAATTTAAGGGGTCTATAAAAAGGGTTGACGCCATAGATGAGAACAAATGGTAATCGGAGGGAGCAATGTCTGATGCATATGGCGGGTGAGCTAGAATCTCCCAGATCTCTATCTTCTTGTAGATAATTCGTGACGGATCCATGTAAGTGTGGTCTGGCCATATCATGCTGTAAATTCATGTGGCAGTCAATTTCCTTGCTTTCGGACCATTTCCATGGCATTCAGGCCTAAGGAAATACATTGTTGGATTCCATTTAACGCTGCTCCCAATTTTTTCTCTATTTGACACGCATCTTCGTCCAGGATTGCTTCCAATTGCCCATCCCAACTTTTTTCAGCGATTTATCATACAATTCATCATCGAAACCAAAATCTTGATTTTAACATCGTTGAAACTCCTTTTCTTCCATGCTTTCCAATAGAGCATGTTCCTTGTAGGCATCCGCAAACAAACGATGGCGTTCAGATACACTTTTCGTTGGAACAAAATTATGCAGTAACCGGCGAATGACGTTTATTTCGTACAAAAGTAAACATTTTCCATACGATGTACATTCAGCACGAGACACGCCATCTATGGAAAATCCGTAAAGTCATACTTGTATACCCGAAGTATCTGTCAAAGGTCTGACTATTCATTGTTGAGCTACCTTGATACGAATAATGTTTCATCGGACTACTAGCAGGATTTTAGGGGCCCACTTTGGACGCTAAAAAAAGGATATTTTTATGAATTTTTTTGATAGGTTTATACTATTGGTATTGATATAAAAGTTGTTACACTTAATAAATACACTTTCGAAATACATAAAAAAAATGTTTTTATGTATTAGTGTAACCCAAACGGACTTTAAACGCGTTTCTCTCGTAACAACGTTTTTCGACGGCTTGTTGATAAAATCTTCGAAACTACTGAGCCGATCCTTATGAAATTTTAACCACATATTCTTCACAACAATAGCTATAGCGCATATCAAGGATTTTTTTAAATTTTGATATTTACTATTTTTTTGCCAAAACGGATGATTCAGTTCGGATGATCCATGTCCGAGATTTCATCAACAGCGCAGATCTACAATTTTTCCGGACATTTTTTTACTTAGAACTTTCGTCTATAAATAGTGTCTCAAGGCCTTAAGCCACTTTAGAGGCCGAAAAAATAGGTTTTTGGGGATTTTTTTGTCAAAAAATGTATAAAATACATCGAGATTACAAAAGAGGGTTATTATCATACATATCAGTGACTGTATACAATAATATTTTTGAAGCGATTAATCTCAAAATGGCGGCTCTGCAGCGTTTATCTCGAAACTGCATTTTTTAAGTTGGCCGGAAACGTAACTCAGACACGTTTCAACCGATTCACTTGAAATGTTGAATATATCTTGAAAAATACATTGTCTATGGAAGTACGTAGGATTTTTTTTATATTGCATAGTTCATTTGTTATTAACAATTATCTGACGATTTTTTAGGCAAATTTTTGGAAAGTGAAAAATTTCCCCAAAAAATCGTCAGATGATTGTTATTTAAATTACTTATGCAATATAAAAAAAAATCCTACGTACTTCCATAGATGATGTATTTTTCAAGAAATATTCAACATTTCAAGTGAATCGGCGGATAATTGTCTGAGTTATGTTTCCGGCCAACTTAAAAAATGCATTTTTCAAATAAACGCTGCACAGCCGCCATTTTAAAGTTAATCGCATCAAAAAAATTATTATATACAGTCACTGATATGTGTGACAAACACCCTTTTTTGTAATCTCGATTTATTTTGTAGTTTTTCTGAAGAAAAAATCCCCAAAAAGCCTATTTTTTTGGCCTCTAGAGTGGCCCAACCCCTTAAATAAATATACAATTTTCTTATGAACTTCGAAAGTGTATTTATTAAGTGTAATAACTTTTATATCAATATTTATAATATAAACCTAATAACAAAAAATCATGAAAATAGCCTTTTTTAGCGTCTGAAGTAAAAATAACCCTTAAGAGTCTGTATACGACGCAACGCGAAGAGATGAAAATACACGAGGAAATGGTCAAGCAAAAAGTGTACACGAGGCGAGAATGAGCTGTGCAATCGGCGCGAGGGAGGGTCGAATGGAGGGGAACAGCGGCGAAACGGAAGCGAAGGTCCGACAGTTCTTGCAATGTTAATAACAGTCTCTTATCCCTTAACGGAGGTTGGTGATAGATCGGCCCAGTCTCGGCTACCAAGCCCACCATTTATCTGACGTTTTTTTTTTCACTCGAGCCTCCCTCCGCCTCGGGACACGATATTCCAGACTCCTCCTGTGGAAGAACTTTCGCTAGATTTCTTCGGTCGAACTCTCGAGTGTTCACCACGCGATCATTGTACGCGTCAATTTTTATCCTCGCTCCGTTCCTTTTTCATCCTCAGCATTCACAACGGACGAGAAAAATAAGGGGGGAGGAAAAAACAAAAACGTTCTGTTATCACGTTTTTTGTTTTTGTAAGAACGAACCATTGAATGTTGCAAAGTAAATGACGCAAATGTACGTGAGAGGAAAATAGCTATTACGTTTCCATCAACAGCGAAATCATTTATTGAAAAATTGATCCGCGGCCTGCGGGTGAAGCGGTAAGTGTAGGGCTCGTTCTTTTTTTTTTTTTCATCGTAGCATGCTTTTATATCTTTCGCATCTTCTACCACCACGTTTTTTACCGTTTTATTTTTTCTCGTTCCGGACTACACTTGCGATTGAAAAACTTTCCACGACCCTTTTCGCTCGTTCTTCCTCCCCCCTCACTTCGCTTTCCCACTTTTTTCTCCTTGATCCAACTTGCAGTTCGTGAAACGACCGGACTTATAGCGGCAAGAAGAGTTTGCCAGAGATATCTCGGGAGATCGAAGACGTATGCGGGGTATCAGAAGAGCAGCTACGATGCCGTGATACCCAAGGAGTAGCGAAGAGGAGGGTAGCAGAGGTGGAAAAGGGAGAGAAACTTTTAGGGATGATTCAATCCGAGGGATAACTCGCTTCGTTGGACAGGTCAGCATCTCTCGCCCAACGAACTTGTGAAAAAATCTGACAGTGACTGGCGGCTACATAGATTTTTCGGAATTTTGTCAAAATCTCTTCTCGGGGTTTACATTGTTGTTGTAGCCATGGTGATGTACCATTAATGGGTAAATAAATTAAGGTTAGCTCGAGAATAGCAAGCAATAAAAGTGCCGATGATAAAAAGGCAGCATTGCAAGCCAAATTTGAATTCAAAGTTCCATTGGGGATGAAATTCTTGTGGGGTGGGGGTCAAAATGTCGAATGACCAAATTTGGAACGACGAAGATTTCGAATCGACAGAATTATGAGCTCTTCAAATAACGAAGGCTAAATTATTCGAAATGTTATCCTTTGACTGATGACGAAATCGAATAACTATTACACCGAAGGATTATTCATTCGAGAGCTCATTTGTTCGAGAACACATATCCAGATAGTCCGCAGTTTGAGTCATACAAATACAGATTCGAACAATCTACAACATTAATATCTCCGAAATAGAAAAAAGTGAGTATCTAATATTCGTAATACCGTCTATAGGAAAAAGCCATATATCGAGTCTACAAACTTCGAATGTGTAGATCTTAACGCAAATGATCGATGGTCCGAAATGGCGAATGCCTAAATGGCGAACATGGCATGGCTGCCTGACCCGATTGACCACTAACGCCATCTGCCATCTTCATTTTGAAGCGCAAGTAGTATTGCTCGAGCCCAAGTTTTCGATATCCGGTCCGTTCGCTATTTTAACTGATCGACTTTTTGTTCCTTCGTTTTAATGAATTCGAAATTGTAGACTGTCGTAATATTTACAACTCGACGATTTGACGCCTCGAATTGTGTATATATACAGGCGAATCGATATTGTGTCTCTCATTATTTTGTTAAACCTGATATTTGTTTTCGTTATGAATCAACTTCGACATTTTTGTATTTACAATTTCGATTAACTATTTTGCAGACTGTCATAAAATTGATCTATCTATAATGGAACGTTCGTCATTACTAAATTCGTAATGTCGGTCCTGCTGAATATTGATCGTTCGAAATTCCGATCCTCACTCATTCTCACGAGGTAAAGATATGTCTGTACGTACATACATTTGATTTTATGAGAATGGAGTTCCTTTCTCAAGGAAGCAAATATCGGGTGTTTCAAAACGACCTGACATTTTTATTTATTAATAAAACTTATTAATAGGTAGGAGGTTATGTGTGGAAGACAATATCCGATAAATGGCCGCCTCGTCCCTGTTTGCAAACGTTTACTCATTTGACGAAATGTCCAATAACACTTGGCATAATTGCGGTCTAATTTCATTAATGGTGGGGTCCAATTGCTTCTTCGAGCTCCAGAATGGTCTGTGGATCATTGTCATACATATTTCCTTTCAGAAAAGCCCAATGGCGTCAAATCGCATGATCTTGGTGGCCAATTGACATCGCCACGACGCGAGACAACACGACCATGGAAATTCGTCTGCAATGACTATGCAGGAACAATGCATCAAATAACAATTTTTTATGAGTTGCTCGATCGTGTAGTTCTCCATAACTAAACCTCAATACTTCCTGATGCAAGCTGTCAAAGATTAGTACTCTATACTCTAATTTAAAATGTCAGGTCATTTTGAGACACGCTTTAGCATCGAACTGCCATGAATAACGAAACAATTCAATATCAAAGACTGCAAGAAGCCTAGTCTGATTACTAACTGCCGTAACTGTTAATCAGGGTGAACGAAAACCCTTCATTATCTGGTTTACTGGCGTCATCGACTCCAGAAAAAATAATGAAGAATGGATGAAGCGAAAAATCACTACGAGTGAGAGGAGTCTTCGAAGCAGGGAGGACGGAGAATGCGATACCAAACTACCCCTTGTGCCTACCACCGTGTCCCAAAGCGCACGGATGGTATCGATGTCGTGAGTGAATGGAGAATAAATTGAAGATACGAGTAAGATCTCAGCTTGCCTCGGATCACTCTCAATATCTCATGAGGGGTGGTTGGATGTGGGTGAGGTCAGAAGGTTAGACGTTGGGCGGAGGGGGGGGGGGGGAGGGCACAAGAGCAAGAGAATCGTTTTATCGGTTGCTCGCGTGAAAGTAGCTCGTATTAGCTGTCTCTTTCTCCTGGCGCTGATCCGGTACTCTGTTGAGAGAAATTTCAACCCGACGCGGTGCAAGAGAGAGAGGGTTGGTTGGGGCCTTTGAAAATTCGGAGTCTCGCGTACCAGGCAGAACTCAAACGTTTCTCCCCCTTTTATTTTACCCCCTATTCCTGCCTCACTTTTCCACCCTTCATATTCGATATTCATGAAGCCACAAAATAAACCCGAAGATCTCTACCACCCGGCAAGGGTGGATAGTACTGAAAACAAAAAAAATCAGCCTCCCCCGACTATCAGCGTACACATACACACCTATATCCCTTTATCATTCGGCTGAAATTCGGTGCATCTAGGGAAGGAAAGCGCCCAGAAATGATGG
>OZ023312.1:22855078-22975078 GCA_964007375.1 Ophion obscuratus
CCTTTGTCACCAACCGTATACCAGAAATAAAATTCGGAATTTCGCAATTTTTTTCGGACCTTTAGGTCCCCTTTGTAAACCCTTAACGCTATGATTCGCCATTTCCGTGACAAAAAGCCTCGTCTACTCTTTTCCCACGAACACAATTTTTATTCTCCTGTATTTATCTCCACCGGGTATTCCCTGTTAAATCGGAGGCTCAGATTCCAGCAGCGATTCCATGACCGCGGGGGAATCTGTACAATGCCTATGGAAAAATGATAAAGCTCGATCAGCTTTTATATATAAGACCGGTTCAATCAATCCATCACTGAAAAAAATCTATCGCATCGCGGGGGTGGTCCAGCGTGGGCCGCCCCGTACAATAACCCTATGTTACGTCACTGGTGGCGAAAAATGTTCACACGCATGGATGGTCTTAATTGAAGTACAATTGCTCAATGATTCATCGTTCGCGGTGGGTAGATGAAAAAAAAAAAAAAAAAAATTGAAAAATCCCGAAACCGCAGCGAACGAGATTTTTAATTAACGGATTACACCTTTTTTTCGTTTTTTCTTTTTTCACGTACTTTGATTTTTCATTTCCAAATAGTTTCACCCGGATAATAGAATTTGATTCTTTTGTCCTGGAAATTTTTTTCCTCGATTCAAATATATACGCGACACGAAATGGTGAAGCACTTTTGCTCCTCGAAATACGTATTCTTACTCCGCGATCCGGATGTGACATTTGCTATCAATTTACGATTTTTTGCCGCGTTAAATGCGAGCTCTATTTTTTTTCTCTATGTGGTACTTTGGGTTATGTACATTCGTAGATGCAGGGTGTCCTGTTGTGAATGGATAATCCTGTAACTGTCGATAGGTCAGATCATGACCTACTATATGCAGGAATTTCAGTTTAGTAAAACTCCCACGGTTTTCGAGATTTTCAGCTTTATGCTATTTTTTGAAAAAATAAAATAAATAAATAAATGAACCGCTTTTGGTTTCTCGCATGCCATTTCTACAAATGATACGAAATGACAATAACTAAGCAACTTTTTTAAGTAATTGGCATGATATGCGTAGTACATTTTTTTTACACTGCAGGCTATCGAAGTCAGATGTTCGAATTGGTTTGTATGAAAATTCTGAATGATATATTTTTTCATAAAGTTTCCTTAAGGCGGGATATACATTTACAACGATAGAACTATATATGTAGGATATTTTCGTAATGTTTCGAAGCGAAATTCGGAAAACTTCAATCGTAACACCCCGTCAACGCTCTGCCTCACTGAAATTGGCGTGCAGAATTACTAAAAAACTATTATGCCGATTGAGTTGAAACTTGGTAGAAATATTTATAATATTGGTACTTTCTACTTGAGGAGAATTGTTTTTGAAAAATTTGAAAAAAACTACTTTTTTCATCAAATTTTACAGAAATGTCGCGTGAAATGTTAATTTTTTTCTGGTAAATGCGTGCCATTTTCTCAAATTTGCATTTTCTTCATTTTAATTACCGTCAGATAGAAACTATACGTGTGCTAACTGAAAAGTTTTGAACTTTTTTGCAAATCAGAGTCTACGGGAAGCTAGACTGCACGGCAATTTTCTGCCACAGCTCCGTCATTTTGATGATGAATTAATTTAAAAAAAAATGTTGTATGCTTAAATATACTATTAAAGTATACCTAAAGTTTGATCATTGTAGAATCATTATTTCTTAGTTTAAAAAATCTGTCAAAATTGCTTATTTTTTTCCTGTCTAAATGTATATCCCGCCTTAACATTTAAGGTTTGAAAGAAGACTTCTCCAGATAAAACAAATAACCAAGGGTATTTAAGGAAAAAACCGGGTCAAAGAAAGTTATCATTTGTAGATACGTGCTCAAAAGAAGTTTTCGGCTTTATTAGGTATATATTGAAGAATTAAACAAAAATGGATTTGTCAAAAAAAATACAAAATGGCTGCACACAAGTCGTAAATTTAATCCTGGAACTAGGAGTGAAATATTTTCGTTAATTATATAAGTTCCAGCAGGCAAGTACGGGGGGGGGGGGGGGGTTACAAAATAATAAAGAAAAAAAATTGAGACGAGTTTGAAAAGAAGTTCATTTTTTCGACCATAATTTTCATATAATAAATGATATATTTTTTACAATCTTTAATTAATCGAAAAAAGCGCTCGTAATTGACTGTTAAAGCAATCTAAGAAGCTACAGTTGAAATTTCAAGTTGATTGGACGAAAATTGTTCGAGTTCTGCTGCGTGCCGATTTCGAAAACATGGTTTTGAGAAAAACGTGTTTGAAGTGAACGGTTTTATAGACGCTACAGCTGATGACATTTTTTTCCCCTAATCTAATGCCACCTATTGGTAGAAAAACTATTTCTGGTCGGTAACTTTTTCCCCAAATATTTTGGGGAAAATTCGTTTATAGCTGAACATTTTTTTTCAGCTATAAACGAATATTTATCAGATTTTTGAAGATTCAAAGAATTTTTTAAAAGTCTTTCGAATAGACAAATGATTTTTCGAAAATCTTACAGTGGTGCCCTCCCTTGAAAGCACAACTGTCAGCCACATTCGGGAAGTCAGTTGTCCGAATGTCTTCTTTGACAGAACACGAATTTCCTGCGTGTCTTGTATCAGGCAATGAATCGCGGGCCTTAATTTCTACCTTGCAGCCAGCACAAGGTACACCCTACATAATCTTGCAGGTGGTAGTTCGAGACTTTTCCGTGCGATAACTTTCGTGTTCTACAAACGACAACGGTGGGATCTTTTTGGTTGGATTCGGTTTAAAAGCTAACATTTTTGGGAAAATAAAACCTGCATCGCCCCATCCAAAATAATTAAGGGTCTTTGACATAATGATGGATCTTTGAAACGCGTTGATAGAAGGAGATGATAATATCGTCGTAGATTGTCCCCCTCGAAGCCGTAAATTTGTGGAGATCGTTCGCTGATACCAATTCATTTCACAATGGAGGGATACAGAGGGAGAGCGAGAGCCACGTGTAAAATGTTTGAAGGGGAAATACCTTTAGGCGAGGAAAAACATTTGGTGACTTTCATGATTTTTTTTTTAAAGAAAAGGTTTTTTCACCGTTTTTGAAACTCAGGGTATGTTTTATTACTACGTTTGGCTGAAACATCGTATTTTTTAAAATTAATGTTCAAAAGTGGCGAAGGTATGGCACAATTTTTTAAACAGCATTTTCAAAACTGGTGTGACGTATAGTAAAAAAACTAAACGACCGATTCATATGAAATTTGGTATAAATCTTTCTAACCTTATTGTCTGAAACATGACGCTAAATGTTTTTTAAAATAAAAATAAAACATTTTTTTCGGAAAATTCAATCTTTATGTTTAAAGGCGTACCATTTCATCGATTTTCAACATTTCTCACTTTTTCTTGGTTCATATTCTGCGTATGAGTGTGAACGAAAGAAAAATCTTCATTGGTTTCTTTTCGGATTAATCCCGCCGATGCTACGTGTCACGGGGTCTGACAACATCCGCCGCAACCCGTTTCACAGACCGTGCCCCATACCTTCGCTGTTAAAAAAATAAAAAATGCCATCTAACAGCTAAAAGTAGTAATAAAACATACCCTATGCCTAAAAAATAGTGAAGAAATCTGTTCTTTAAAAAAAATCATGAATATCAGCGATCTTTTTCTGGCCTAAAAGTATCTCCCCCCTTAAAATATAGATTCGTAAAATATAGACTAAAGATATAACAATCGTTCTAGATATCGACAAATAGTTTCTGGCAGGAAAATGGAAGGGATCTTTCGCCCTTAGCAGCCAGTGTATGTGTACATGGAAGTGTTTTTTTTTTATCAGATATTCTCATCGGTCCGACACTCGATATATTCAAGCCTAGATCGATTATCTAGATTGAGCCTAGGTAGCGAAAAAAAATGTTACGAATTTTCGAAGGGCATTTTCTTCAACGTCGCTCATCGTGGTTCCTGTATATTCATATCATATATATTGCTGATGAAGCCAAAGTCTTCGTGCCACATGCATGTACAAAACTATACGTCTTACCGAATCGTTCGAAGATAGACACAAATAGTACAGTACACAATTTTACGCTGATTCGTACGAAAAAATGAAAATTGAAGATCATACAAGCCCAGCAGCATGAGCATCGAGCATGAAGTACGTGACACGTTGCATTACGTACCTGAAACATAAGAGAAAAAATTCACCATTAGATCGAGCATGAATAACTCTCACTTTTTTTCGTACATACAAAAAGCTATTTTCTCGAAAGTATTTCAACTAATTATCCGTATAACAAAGTTCACCGATCACAGGTAAATTACTAAGTATGGGAAATAATTAAATACCAAATATCCTCATCCAAAACATTTCGAATCATCTTTTAAGTTTTCTCGTATTTTATGCACTTTCATTATTCTCCCAAAAATTAGAGGAATTACACTCAAATTTTTTTCTCATCATTAAAAAATAATAAAATTCTTCAGGCAAAAGAAATAAATGCGGCGCAAACTAACCGAATCGCATTCGATAACGGATGAGGATAAGCCCCAAGGAATGAAGGAGAGAGGCTTTCAAATTTAGCTGCACTTTCGCGATTATTAAGTGGGAAGAGAATCGTAAAAGCGTCGAAAACGGGGCAAAGTGGCGATGATCAAGGACGGAAGTGAAGCGAGTGCTGAAGGACGAAGAACGCATTAGATTTACCCCTGGATAGTTTTTGATCGTCATCCTCGAGGCTTTATATCCTCTGTCTCTGTCTCTCTCTCTCTCTCTCTCTCTCTTTCTCTTTCTCTCTCCTTCCAGGCCATCGCTGAGAAATAACAAAACAAAGAGAGAAAGTGAACCCCAATTTTACGTATTTCACGGAACGTTTTGATTATGCTAATCCTCGTTCCACAACTGGTGTATATAGAGAATGCTCTCCTAGTGAAATTGCCTCTCTCTCTCTCTCTCTCTCTCTCTCTCTCTCTCTCTCTCTCTCCTTCTCTCTCAGAATCTTCATCTCTTTTACTCGTCATCCCTTTCATCCAGCTTTTCCCTCGGCTTGCAGTTTTACGAGAGTGAACCGTGGATCCCACGGTGCAAAAGAAGGGAAACGAAGAAAATGGGTACTCGCGGCCTGTGAATACTATTCGCATTATCACACCGTACTGAAATATAGTTTATATATACGCGTATACATTGCGGACGTTAATGACATATAACACTGAACGAGAATCGAATTAAGGGGGGAAATACCTTTAGGCGAGAAAAAATGGCTAATTTTCATTTTTTTAAAGAGCTTACACCACTGTAATCGTTTAAAATTAAGTGATTTTTCACGATCTTTTTAGGGGTGGAATGGCAAGTAAGAGGATAATTATATTCAAGGATGTTATTTGTCATCTTCAAGGGAATAAAAAAATATTATATTACCAAATTATACAAAATGGTGACGCTGGAGCCATTCTCGCGAGGCATGTTGAATTTGAGACGCTCTAGGGCACGCAGTGCCAATGACGCAAATTTGAATGTGGAAAAAAATGTTTAAACTTCTATTAATTTATACGAGTATAGCTAGAGAAATACGTGGAGTTTATAAAAATATTAATTTTTGGGTAATTGGCAAGTATTTAAAGTAAAAACTCAATTTTCGACTGAAAAAGGGACAATCAATTGTTAATAAATAATGTTATAATTAAATCATGGAAAATTCCGTACGTATGTTTCTTCGGAATGTTATTTTTAAGATGTGCTCAAAATTTGGAGTGAATAGAATGAAAATTGTTGGAGTTATGCTGCGTGCCGTTTGGAAAAATTGTGTTCCGAGAAAAATCGTCGGCGTCTCGCACACGGGCCTGCAGGCCTTTTTTTACAAGTACCTAACTTTTTTCTCCTTATTCTAGATGATTCGAAACATCTCTCGAGCCAATTTTCTGAAAATCAATTTTTTGAAAATTCTACAGTGGTGTTGCCCCTAAAGGAAAAATGTCTTTACCATTTTTGAGACTAAGGGTATGTTTCACCACTACTTTTGCCTGTTACATGGTATTTCTTTGATTTATCTTTGAAAATGGCAGAGGTATGGCACGGTCTTCTAAACGGGTCGCGACGGATGTTGCCAGGCGTGACACACGTAGCGTCGGAGGGATTAATCTAGAAAAACCTAATAATCTAGAAAAATCTAATCAACAAAAATGTTGAAATTTGATAAAATGGCACGGTTTGAAACGAAAAGATGGAATTTTCCGAAAAAAAATTATTACATTTGGCAATAAAAGATACTTTTTTTCAACTTTCAAAAAATATTTACTTCAGACAATAAAGTTACGAAGATTTTTACCAAATTCCATCAGAATCGATCGATTTGATTTTCAGCTATACGTTATGCCAGTTTAAAAAATTCAGTTTAGAAGACCGTACCATACCTCCGCCATTTTTAACGATAAATATATAAAAAAATACCCCGCAACAGCCAAAAGTAGTAATAAAATATATCCTAACAAGGAATATCACTTAAGGGGCCAGTCCACTTTGAAGCCACGAAAAAGGCTATTTTCGCGATTTTTTTGAGGATTTTATAAAGATATGAATATAAAAGTTGTTGGGCTTGATAAATAGTCTTGAAATGCATGAACAAAATTTTTATTTATTTTTATTCATTTTTAAGTACAAAAACTATAGTTTAACGTAACGCCTCAAAAATAGGTGGGCTAGGTAGCTCCATCACAACTTGGCAACGGCTTGTCCGAAACAAAATCAAAGTCCATTAGATTCAGTATGACACCAGCTACAAAATGAGCCTCGGATATAAAGTTTTATTAAAAAAATGAAAAAATGGCAGATGAAAAACGAAAATAAAATTTTTAACGCGTTTTTTTCACAGTTTTTCGCAAAAAAAAGAGTAAAAATAAAAATGTCAAAACCATCGAGGGTCATCTTGTTGCGAATCGTGTTTACAATATGTGGTTCAACTTTCAAGAGAATCGGCTTATTAGTTTTAGAGATACGATGGAGCTAGATTTTGAAAACGTTGTTTCGAGAAAAACGCGTTTGAAGTTTATACGATGGGTCGGCCGAGTGCGCTATACGCTCAGGTAGACGAAATGAGGTCCTGACGTTCAGGTAAAAAAAATACTCGGTAGAGGATATAAAGAGAGCTCGGATTTTCATATAAAATTTACACAATATTTCTGAATGTTTTTGTATACTTGCAAAAACAGTAAAAAAAAATCGATTTTTTATTTTATTTTCAAAGTGGACTGTCCCCTTCAGTGTCCGCCTTCGATTTTGTTGAAACTCATATATGTAATAAAGTATTGAAAACTATAAGACACGTATTTTTTTTACCTGCGGAACATGGTTGTTAAGGGGGGAAACGACTCCTCAAAGAAAAGTGTGTCACCCCTTACTATGATTTTTGTTCAATTATTACATAGTGGATTTTTCATTTCTGTAGGTACATTGGACAAATTTTGGTTTTTGTTTTGTTCAGATCGGTGGACTGCTTGTGGGTGAAATTGCAAAGCCACCCCCGACACGCCTTTCTTTGAGGGCTGGTTTCCCTCTTAAAACCGTTTTCCCGCAGATAAAAAAATACGTGTCTAATGGTTTTCAGTGCTTCATCATATAAATGAGTTTCAACTAAATCGACGGCAGACACTTAAGTGATGTTCCTTGTAAGGTAAATGTCCCAATTATTGAACACTATTTTGTATTTTTATTATTTCTCATTTACCTGCATGCATTTACTTATTTATCAAAATTTCATTACATATATGGAACTTTTAGCTATGGAAATGTTACCTTACTTGTGCAATAGAAGCTTTAATTAATAGAGCAAAAAATTATTTAATCAGCAACGCTGACCCGATTTGATGTCTCGTGGTAACTGCTTATCGTTTTGCTAAGACGCGCCGCTTCATGCGTAAGAGCATAAAAAATTCAAAAACTGTCACATCTCAAAAAGTAAAGGCGTTTCAGGTTCCTCAGAAAATTTCTTACAAATAATAATTTTTATGAAATTTTTTCATTTAATTATTTGTTAAAAAATACGGTGTTCGATCATTGGGACATAGAAAATACAGTGTGTCCCAATTATTGAACACTCGAATTCTCCAAGATGGCACCATTAAACCCATCAAAACATCGAGACAGTTAACGTATGACAGATCGTGTGAATCGGATTTATTCAAACAGAAACTGTAAGTTCCTGAATAAACTTACCTTTATTCTTTTAATAATAACTCTAAGATCGTCAAATATATTTTTTATTTGTATTTTCGTGCAATAAACATAAAAAGGAAAGTAAAAAGAGAATATAACCTGAATGTAACCTAAACATATGAATGTACTGTTCAATATTTTTTGCTCTCCGATACTTCAGCTTCAGATACCAACCTGCGACAAAATCAAACAAAAACAGAACATAAAAACGAAGAAGCTGAAAATAAAAATCAAATAAAGTTCGAGTTGAAAAGCAAAAATAAACCAAATGCGAATGAACCAAAAACCTGTCAAAAGAGACTAAATATATATTTTTGTATTTTTACATGATTACCAAAAGATTATTTAAGTGTTTGATTTTGCTTTTATTTCTTAATATTGTACCCAAAATAATATTTTCAGAACAGAAAAAGAATTTTCGAGAGTGTTCAATAACTGGGACATGCCTGTTCAATATTAGGGACATAGGCACTTCCAGTGGTCAATAATTGGGACATTTGCATGCTTCACATTGTTATTCTCTTTTTTTTCATTTGAAATCATTTAAAAATAATTTAAAGGGTGATTTTTCGAATGTAAAAATATCAAAGTATAATTCGAACCTGAAAGCGATGGTTTTTTCTTGATGTTATATTTCTTTCTCACCGAATTCATTCCCCCAGACCCTTAGCTGTTCAATAATTGGGACATTCACCTTAAGTCTCAAAAATATGGAAGAAATCTTTGCTCAAATGAAAATCATGAAATTCAGCAAATTTTATTCTCGCCTATGACTTGATTTATCAACCGATATCCTCAGTTTCCTCTCGTTTTTCCTCTCTCTTCCTCCCTGCCCCCCATTCTGCCACCTTCCACCCCCCTCCTGGTTCCGATCGACGATCGGGTTCCGAGCCCATTTCCCCTAGAGCCATTTCTTCCTTACACCTTTTCCCCCATTTTTTCCCAACCTTCAAGATAGATGATGATAATAGCGATGAATAACTTGTCGATATTAATTATCGTTCCGAAACAGTCGGGAAATTTTTTCGTACCCGAAGCTTCAGCGGAACGTGTCAACGTAACGTATGCTCGAAAATCTATACACGTATATACACGCGGCAAATGATTGGACTCTGTACCAATGGAAGGACCAAAATGCCATTATTTTCCCCTCAAGGCGTTTCGGGTTACGACCTTTCGTTTGTCAAACGTTGAGATTCATAAATATCTCGTGTACACGCATCTGGAGGATTCGTTAAATGTATTAGTGGACGTTGCCCGGGGCACGGTATTTTACGTTTGCGTCAGAGTAAAGCCGACGACCAGTTCTGTATTCGGTGATTGATCGCTCTCCATTATGAATCACGCGTTTCTGAAATTAATCGCCGATCCGGAGGGCAAAAGAGAGAGAGAAAGAGAGTAGCTACTGTGTTAACTGACTTTTCATTGTGTACACATATCTACCGACGTATTTATATAGACACACACACACACATACGCACATTTGGATATGTACACATACAGGGTGTCCCTCCTATCGCTGCCACCCGAAATAACTCGGTAATCATCGACGTCACAAAAAAATGTTCCAGACAAAAGTTGTACGGTGTCAAGGGGGCCGTCAAATGCGACCTTTTTTTTATTTCAGTGGAGGCACTGATGCGAAGTGAAGATCACCTCCACTATTTTAAGGGGTTACCCCCACTTGCGATTTTGAAAAAATCGATTTTTTTAATTGCATTTTTTTGAAGCATAAGTATCTGAGAATATGTCCTGAAAATTTCAAGTCGATCCGAACAAAATTGACTGAGATATGAGCGTCGAAAGAGAAGAATCCGTTGTGTAAACGACCGGAAAATGAAACTTTAAACGCGTTTTTCTCAAAATGGCATTTCTGAAGTCGGTGACCAAGATTACTCGAACACTAATGAACCGATCTTCTTGAAATTTTGCAGGCTTATTTAATACATAAAAATGTAGTCTTTAATCGTTCGATTTTTTTTTCGAAAAAAATGGCCGTTTTATAGCCAAAAAACGGCCGTTTTTTTTCGTTAAAATCGAACCATTAACTTTGACTGTCCGCCATTTTGTGAAAAATGAATATTTTTTTAAAATCCTTCGACTAAAGACTAGTTTACACTTATATTTGACTAAATCCATCCGCATTTTTTTTTCAGATGATCCACTTCGCCGCAATGTTGGTCACCGCAAACCGTGTATATAAAAACATTATTTCATTGACGGCCATTTGCCACTAAACAATGTAATATTTTTCAATAAAAAAATTACTAAAAGTTCTTCAAGATGTGTTCTTTAAGATGGTATATTGATCGATTAAAAAAGTTTTGTAGTTTTCTTTTAAAAAATTAATGAAAAAGGCCTTTTTTGCGCTACAAGTGGGGGTACCCCCATGGAAATTTATATACGCGAAAATATACGGCAAATTTATTTTATTTATAATTTTAATATATGTGAAATGTATGCCATATATTGAAAATATATGTTGCATATATGTGCCAAATTCTAATTTTCGTAACGTTTTTATATATGACATGTATATGCGTGGTATTACTGTATATCACTGTACCATATATCAATGATATATGTAGCATTTACCCTGCATATATACCACATATATTTAGCATATATGTTGCATACACACTGCATGCATACCACATATATACATATATGCCACAAACTATATTGAAAATATACTTACAATGTACTCAAAATACCCTCAAAATATACTACAAATGTATTTTAACTGTATTCGACTTATAATTGAAATATACTTTAAATGTATTTAAAGTACATCTAAAATATACACGATATATATTCATACTCCGTTAAAAATATACTTGAAATATGTTCATACTACATTTAAAATATTATTGAAATATATTCAACGTGTATTTAAGATATACTTGAAATATATTTAAACTATACTTGAAATATTCTTAAAAATTTTGTTATGACGTTATTTACATCATTGCACCCTTTTACGATATTTTTTTCTTGTCCTTAATTACGATTATGGTGTTTGCGGTTCAAATATATTAATGGTTCAAATTAAAATTATATCAGACGCTTACACGCCGTAAGGTGGTTTCGAACCCGGGACTTCTGAGTGATGAGCTGGGACCTTCCCCACTGAGCTAGTTCTACTTGTTAAATTAACTTTCGTATCGTCTACATATCGTACAATACACACAGTTAGTTTTTTGAGAAATATGTGGATTTACAAGAGTAACTAACATTATCGGATCAATTACTTAATTGCGTTCGCATAGAGAGCGATAATCGAATAGAATTACGAGATTACATAACCTTCAATTTTTTTGTCCGATCATTTATTCCGGCTAGTGCGTCTAGGTCTTCGCGAGATACCGACTTGAAGATGTTTTTGATTTGCAACGTCATCTGTTACTCAAGTTGCTTAACCAACCATATTTAAAATATATAAAACATACATTCAGTTTGTATGTTTGATATATTTAAGATGTATCTTAAATGGATTTATATTTATATATCGTATAGGTTTTACTCTTGCCCAAAAATATAATTGGCATATCCAATTTTTCGAACCAATTATACTTAATACATGTTTTATATATTTTTCGATATATTTTTTATATATTTTATTTTCATGTGGGTGTATATATTGTTTATATGTAATAGTGTACTTTAACTGTAAATTAAGTTTTATTAAGTTTAACTGTAATAGTGTTTGTTCACAGCATATATTTCTTGTCAGGAATATGTATCAAAAATGTATGCGTCATATATGACGCGTACATTTTTTATACATTTTTCTGACAAAAAAATAGATTGAAAGTACATCGAAAATATATGCGTCGTATATGCCTCATATATGCATCATATATAGTGTTTATACGTAGCATATATTTTTTTGGTCAGAAAAATATATCTAAAATATATGGGTCATATATGCGTCATATATTTGGTGCATATATACAGAATATATACGTATTATTCTATTTTTCGTCACTATATATGCGAACGATATATATATACGTAGCATATACGTAGCATATATTTTCTGCATATATTTTACATACATAAATTTCCATGGGGGTAACGCCTTAAATGGAATGGTAAATTTTTTTCAACCATCTTGTGGAGCACCTCAAGCCGCATAAGAAACATTAGGGGGTCAAACTCGTTCAAGGTCATTCAAGGTCACCTATTAAAATGAAATACAAATCTAAATATCTCGGATCACTACCAAATATTTGGTAGCGATTCGAGATATTTTAATTCGTACCATCATCCGGAGGTGATCTCTACTGTGCGTCAGCGCCTCCAGCGAAATGAAAAAAAAATTGGTCCCATTTGACGACCCCCTTCACACCGTACAACCTTTGTCTGGAACATTTTTTTGTGACGACGATAATTACCGAGTTATTTCGGGTGGCAGAGATAAGAGGGACTGTATATATTAGAGTGGCACAAATTTGAGCTCTATTCCTTTTTCCTTTTTCTCACCATCCAATTATCTTCTTTAAAGAAAAAAAAATATCGCCAACGCTGCGGGCAGTCAAAAAATATTTAGAGGTCGCTCAAGCTTTCCAAAAATTCCAATTTTCATTGAAAAATCGTTTTTTTCCTCCACTCACCCATGAATTTTACGCTTTATCATTTTTAAATGACCCTCGCGAAAGCTCTAGCCGGCCAATTAATATTTGGTGGTCGCTCAAGAGCTTCGAAATTTCCAATTTTCGCCTATTTTTCTTTTTTACTCTTCTCACTCATAAATTTGACGGTTTGTAAATTTTTCAAAACAATTAATCCTTTTTTCTTTAGAAAGAGATTTTACAACTTTACACTTCCAATCCAAGGATTATAATCTTTGTTGTCATAAAACAGTTCTTTGCAGCTCTTGTCCGTAAACAAAATTATAGGTCGCTTTATTCGTGAACCTGAAATGTCAGCTGTTTTCCGCGCATCGTAATGCGTTCCACAGTTGGTCTCGTTAGTCAAACTGCGGACCAATCGTAGCTGTACTCTGTGACGAGTGACACCATATTACAGTAATACATAAAACACATATAGTGTAATTGGTGTTTGTTACAAATTATTACAATAATTTTTTCAGAAAATGTAACACTTCGCCGTTTATTTTATTACTATGCTACAAGGAATCATAGTGCGTGCGACATTTATTTTTTGGCGGAAATTGTAAATTTCCAAGACCTTGAGCGACCACTAAATATTCATTGGCCGGCTAGAGCTCTCGTGGAGTTAATTTAAAAATTATGAACCGTAAAATCCATGTGTGAGAAGTGGACGAAGAAAAACCGTTTTTTTTAATGAAAATTCGAAATTTTGGGAAGCTTGAGCGACCTCTAAATATTTTATATACCCTAATATATATATCGAAAAAAAAACAATTTTTAAATGAAAATTTGAAATTTTGGGAAGCTTGAGCGACCTCTAAATATTTTTTGACCGCTCGCAGCGTCAGCGATAATGTTTTTTTTTCTTCTTTGAAGAAGATAATTGCATGGTGAGAAAAAGGAAAAAAATAGAGCTATGTATATATATATAGCTCTACTTTTTTCCTTTTTCTATTTCTATTCTATTTCTATTTCTACATAGCTCTATTTTTTTTCCTTTTTCTCACCATGCAATTATCTTCTTTAAATAAAAAAAAACATTGTCGCCGACGCTGCGAGCGGTCAAAAAATATCTAGAGGTCGCTCAAGCTTAGCAAAATTTCAAATTTTCATTTAAAAATCGGTTTTTTTCGATATATATATATGTGTGTATATATATAGATTCATGCTATTCCCTAAAAATACAGATAAACACATCCACGTTGACTGAGCCCATTGCACCGTTGGTTCCGAATTTTACATCTCACCATTGACGAATCGAGGCGGGTCCGAAAAGCTGCCAACGACCGTTCCACATGGTGAAAAATCATTCCAACCCCGCTCCGACTCCCCTTGGCCCACGGCTAGTCGCGTATTTCCCGCCATTATTATAACTGCCCCCGTGGCTATATTTCATCTCTATTTCGTTTTAAACCTTTCGGGAGTTAGGCGAGAGGCAGCAGAGCATCTCGTGCATTTAACCGTGAATGGGTTTTTGTAACTGGGAGAGCGTAAAATTGCCTAACCGATCCGTGGGTGGTCCAGGCTATTACATAGAGCAAGAGAGAGAGACAGAGAGAGAGAGAGAGAGAGAGAGAGAGAGAGAGAGAGAGAGAGAGAGAGAGAGAGAGAGAGAGAGAGAGAGAGAGAGAGCGAGAGAGGGAGGGAGGGAGAGGCAGCGAAGAGAGAGAAAGAAAGGGAGAAAGAGCGACGGAGAGAAGAGATTAAAATGCTTTGAATATACATGTACCGATAGGAGCGGGTTGCGGAACTTCTCGGTGGTGAACTGGAAGCGCTTCGCGCTGTAACTATCCCCCGTTTCGTGTTTTGGGGTGTCGGATGGAGAAAGGAAAAGGGGGGGTGAAAATAGACGAGAGTTGGTCTCTCTCTCTCTCTCTATCTCTCTCTCTCTCTCTCTCTCTCTCTCTCTTGCACACCCACATAATCCCTCCCTCTCCCTCGCTCGTTCTCTCTCTCTCGTCCTCTCCCTCGGCGTTTCTGTGACGTCGATTTCTGCGGACCTATTCGACATCGTTGCTGCTGCGGTCGACCATGGGACAGATTGGCCCGTATTTTGTAGCTCGTAAAAACGTGCATCGTGTGGTCGTACCGTGTTCTGTGTTCGATCAAGAGCAAGGGAGAGGAATAAAGATAGACAGATACAGGGGATAGCGTGACCGAGTGCGATAGCAATGACGATCGAGGAGGAGAGAAAGCCTGGGAGGCTGGCAACAATCCTCTCGCTTCATTCCCCAAGCTCAAATGTTGTGTAGCTCGAATCGAGAGGCTTCGTTGTCGCGGCGCCAATGAATGAAATGCCAAGGGACGAGAGCGCGACGAAGCAATAAAAAAAAAACTCCTAGCGGAGAAACGTGAGTGCCCGCGTGTGTAGATTTTGGTGAGAGAGAGAGGGGGGGGGGTGGAGAGAGAATGGAAATTTTGCAACGCTGATGGCGACATTTCCAACCGCTATTTCTCTCCCAGAAGGATAATAAAAAATAAATTATATAATTCAAATGATAAAAGAGAAAGCGACCAAGGGAACAAAAGAAGCGGAAGGACAAGGAAAATATGAGGCATCGCAATAAAACTCATCACGAGCTCTCGTTATTATGCACCTAACTCTTGGAACACTAGTGACTCTCGATCCATTAAGCTAAGATACATCCGTTTTCTTTTTTATTTATCGTTTCGTATAATTCACGCGTATTTCGGAAAAAAAACGCCGGTCGAGCCGATTGTTACCGGTTTTTTCTTTTCCGTTCTTTTTGAGGGAGAAAACAAGAAATTGCATGAACTTTTTCGACCACGAAATATTGCGCGTGGATCGAGGCCAATTTATTTATACTCGCTCTGGGTACAGTTCGTTTTTTTAAAGGCACGGCCTATGACGTATCTGATAATTGATCGATCTTTGGAGGTTGGGGATTTTTCAGTGGCCTGGAATGGAATCGAAACCTAATTTTTTAATGACTTTATCGCAACGACAAATTGCAGATAAATCTGACCTTTTGTCGCTCTTTTACTGCTATTGATTGGGAAATTATTTTAAGCAAAGGCGCCAGTGATCCTTGTTGAGTAATGAGATAAAGTAACGTTGTTCATTTTGGAGTCGCTTGGGAAATATATTTTATGAGCGATGATATTGACGTTTTCAGCCTTGGAAAGCAACGAAAGTTTCGTAGCCCAATTAACAAACAAAAAATGTAGCGCTCCAAAATCACTAAACTGTTTTTTACGATATTTATTAGAAATCTTCAGCGAAAATACGTAAGAAAAGAGTGTGGATGATCGCGAAAATGAGGAAATAAAAAAATAAAAAAGAATTTTCGTTGCATTCTAATGGTGCAAACTTCACTGTCGTTTACGTTCGTCCGAAAATTAAATCACCGATGAATATCGGCCCACTCAAGGAGGTTGGTGCATTAGCCACAACCCGAGATTTACAAATATGGAAATATATGTTAATGTCTAGACTATACTGAGCCTTTACGAATTTTTCTTGCTACAAAACACTAGAGATAAAAAATATTGTATATATTAAGGAGGTTGGAGCGTTAGCTACAATCCAAGGTTAAATTTAGTAAAAAATACACGTTATTGTTTACCCTATACTGAGTCTTTACGAATTTTTTGAACTTTTTTCACCACCAAACACCAGAGATAAAAAATAGTTTATTGTATGTCATTTAGGGGAGACCGGGGCAAAATGGTATAGCGGGGCAAAACGGTACCGGGGCAAAACGGCAATGGGGCATAATGGGATCGGGGCATAATGGGATAGCAAAAAAATGAAGTTTCTTGGTGCTTGATTTGGGGCAAAATGGGATAGGGGCAAAATGGGACAGAGAGGAGTGGAATATCAAATTGGGGCAAAATGGAATCGGGACAAAATAGGACACACAAAAATGAAGTGTCGTAGCCCGCTGAATTTGGGACAAAATGGGATGACAGGAAAATTCATGCTTCGGCTCTATGAAAGAGCTGTTGAAACATAATCTAATCTAAATGGTGCTTGTGGTTCGTTTCAGTCCACATATTCGCAGATAATACGGACTGACCGATATATTTGTCGACACATATCCGTCGATTTCATGGGGAGCCTTTTCTGCGGGGGCTTATATTCGAAATCCAAGGAGTCCTGGATTCGTTGTAATTCATGCGAGAAATGGGCCCACTATTCATGTGTCCATGCTGACGATAACTTAATCGAGTACGTTTGCGACAATTGTGCCGATAAAAATTAGCTTAGTTAAAAAAGCAATAAAAATTAAACATTGCCACCGTTAAATTATAGTATCGTAAGTAGAGTGTGACCCAAATATCGTGTAACATTCAATAAAACCTGTTTTCACTCATTAATTACCCCTCGTTTTTTACCCCTGCATTTCTTTCGTTTCTGCATCGAATTATTCCACTGTCCCATTTTGCCCCGATTCCGTTTTGCCCCAACCGCCTCTTTCTGAGGAGCCTGATTTTCTCCGGCCCATTTTGCCCCAGTCCCGTTTTGCCCCAATGACGTATTTTCCAGCAGTGTTGATTTTCACTATTCCATTTTGCCCCAAACCCGTTTTGCCCCGGTCCCATTTTGCCCCGGTCCCATTTTGCCCCGGTCCCATTTTGCCCCGGTCTCCCCTACCGTGCGGTTAGATGGGCAAGACTTTCACACTAAAGGTTATGTAATTTTTATTGTTATTTAGCAACAAGATAAACCATTTCTAACATCAGATTAACGCAAACCTTTGTGAACATTTAGAAAAAAAAAATCCTCATCTTGCCCATTGTAAATCATGGGCCAATAATCTCGTGACATAAATATGAATAGGCATAATTATGAATTACTCAAAATTTCATTGTGTATTGTATAAAACATTCGTTGTCGTAGTTTTTTCATAATAATCATCGATAATGTTGTGCTTTTTCAAGTTGGCAGTAACACAAAAGTTTTTCTACTTTACGTAATAAAAGTGTTAAAATGCATAATTTTGCCGTTTAATTATATATTTAAAAAAATTAGCATATATAGAATAAATTTGTACCTCGTATGCATTTATTGAGATTCATTGAAAAAAAAAATTAATGAACCGTCATTTGACTCAACTGAATCGCTCCAACCTCCTTAAATATTGAACCATCAACGGTTGATAAAATATTACAAATATTGACTGGCGAATTAAGAGCATTGCTGCCAACCTCAATGTCCGCGAAGTAGCCATAGTTCGTCATCACTTAATATTAATTAATGGTAATAATAAATAAGGTCAATATTTACAAGCGGGGCTCCAGCCCTAATCGGCTCCATAATTTTTTTCACGTGTTCGGGGTTATTCTGCAGTATGAAAATATGTTTTTTTTTTCATGATGGGGAAGGAGAATTTTATTAAGGGGTAAGGCCACTGTAAATTTTTTGAAAAATCGATTTTTTTTTATTGGCTTAAAAAATAGTTTAAACCCTCTAGAATAAGAAAAAAAGGTCCTGTGCGACCCAAACAAACCCAAACAAACCCAAACAAACTATTCGCAAAACTTTAAACGCGTTTTTCTCGAAACATGGTTTTTCAAAATGGCACGCAGCATAACTCGAACAATTTTCATTTTTTTTACTTGAAATTTTAACCAGATGTGAACATTTACATTATCTTGAGAATGTCGATCGGAATTTTCAAGAACTTTATTTATTGATTTTTTATTAACAAAAAACTTGCCGTTTTTTTCGTCAAAAATCAATTTTTTTTTTCAAACGCACGCCAAATCCACAAAAATTGATACTTTTTAAAATCCGATCGACATTCTCTAGCTATAGCCCTCTAGATTAATGGTTTTTTTTTTGTTCTAGATTCAAAAGTGCACCAGTGGTGCTGCGTGCCGCGGAGCCCTGGAAGCAAAACATGTCCCGGGAAGATAGCTGTGGAACCGCCATTTTGTTTTTTTTTTTACTGTAAAAAAATTTTATAATAAAGTTTAATGTATGCCCGATAACACCATTAAAAGTTTTTTTTCAAATACCTTCAATTTCGGGAGCAAAAAATTAGTGAAAAAACCTTTTTTTTTGGGCCGTTACAGTGGCCTTACCCCTTAAGGAAAAAAATATACTTCCGGAAAATATTCGATTTTTGAAATACGTTTGTTTGGGTTTTATTTTTGATTATGGAATAAGGGTTGAAATTGTCTTTCCCCGACTTAAATATTATAAACAAAGTGCCCTGAAATACATCGACTCGGTACAACATTTCTAAACCCCCTTTCTAGCTGGAGCCCCACTTTTACATATTTACCATAAATAATCCCGCGACATAAATATAAATAGGCATAATTATAAATGACTCAAAATTTCATTCTGAGTTGTACAAAACATACACTGACAGATTTTTTTCATAACAATCATCGATAATGTTCTCCTTCTTCACGTTGGTAGGAACTTAAAAGTTTTTCTTATTTACGTAATAAAAATATGAAAATTCATCATTTTACTCTTTAATTATATATTTTATGACAAATTCTCATCTACAGAATAAACCTATACCTCGTGTCCATTTTTTGAGGTCGAATAAAAAAATTTCATAAATCGTCACTTGACTCAACTGGACCACTCGAACCTCCTCGAGCCGATAGATCTCCGGCAACCGAGAGAATTCGTCAACTAAATGCAGCAACAATTTTAACGTCTCCAATATTCACCCCTCACTTCTAGACGATTCCGAGACGAACGTATGTAATTATTTCTTAATCAATGTTTATCTATTTACGAAATGCACTAATCGTCAGCTCGAGCTTTTCGGATAATTGTGTTTCAACTAAAAGTTCGTCCCCAACAAATACCGACATCATAAATATCATCCAAAAAAAGGCTGCCAAAGAGAGCATTTAAAATAAACCAAATATGTGCCAATTCAGTCAGAAGACGTGTTATTAATCCCAAAAAAATAAATCACCAATTCTTATTATTGAATTAAAAATACAAGCGAGGCAATTTTTTCTACCCTTGCAGACTCGCTGCACCAATAATTTGTTTCGAAATGAATACAAGAGTGGTGAATATTTCTCAACAATATTACCAAGAACCTATTTGTATTCCGTAAGTGATCGTTGCATAGTAACGAGACAATGTAACGTTATTTTACTCACGAGGATTACGAAAGACGACACTTTACGATCTGCCCCTTGCCCCGCGCATTCGTGGGGATGTTCGAGAAAATGTTTTCGGTACGTTGGCGTAACGGAAAACGACCGCAAGCGCGAAAACTTCGTGACTAGACACAATTTTCACCATGAGTACCACTTTCTCCCGTTTTCCTTCTCGTTCTCACGCTCATTTTCCTAGCGCAGCAATCTTCTCTGTTTCTATCTCGGCGTAGCTTCCAACCCCCTATGCTCGGCTATCTTTCCGCCATCCTGCACTATCCCTCTCTCTCTCTCTCTCTCTCTCTCTCTCTCTCTCTTTCTCTCCCTCTCTGACACACATATACACATATACAAGCCACCCCCCACTCCAGGCATAATCCGACCGATTACGTTATGCTTAAATATTTATCGGTCCGCATTAGGGAAACATGAGCCCTCTCTATGCATGGGAGCGCAGCACGTGGGATCGCCTCCCCCTTTCCTCAACCCTCTCGCCCTCTATAACATCCGGCAAAGAGGCTTGCAATGTAGAAACGAGAGAAAGAGGGACCGCGACGGAGACAGTGTACGAGAGAGAGAGAGAGAGAGAGAGAGGGAGGGAGGGAGGGAGAGGGAGAACGCCATTGCCGCGAACCAGAAACTAAATTCTAGCGAGAAACGAGACCGTCGGGCATGCTCACAATTATGGCGACGAACGGTGCTAACCCTGAGCAAAATTGAACCCCCTCAACCCCCTAATAGCGCCTCTCTACGACCCTCCTTTCTACCACGAAATTGCCGAAAAAAAAATTATCACCCACCCAATTGAAAAATACCAAATAATCGTGAATCCCGAAAATATCGCATTACGTTCACTGAAAAAAAAATTAGAGTGGGTGAAAAAATCGCGAGAAACGTTTCGAAACATCAACTGATTAACTTTCATTGATAATTTTTCGATCGAAGATGTACAAGAAAGAAAAACGATAAAAGTATTGCTTTTTTGTATCAACTAATGTTAGGAACAATGTAAAATTGCACAAATGTTAATAAGAATGTTTCAAAATTGGGGCAGCTCAAGCGTTTCGTTTATCTCTGTAGATTCGCTCGAATATATCAATCACACCGCGTGAGCATGTACAAGGAACAGCATCTCTAATTCCGCCTATTTGCTGGCATTGAATTAAGCCTACGAGGCGTTGGTAGAAAGGGGCTTTAAGTAAACTCAGACATTGTTATGCTCACGGGACTGATGCACAGCCGAGCATTAACAATTGTACATGTGCAGTTATATCGTAAGTAGTATTAGACCGACATAGTCAGACGGAGCACTGTAGTCAGAGATACGATCTCATTTCGTTTCACGTTTAGATTCTCTCCTTCTCTCTCTCTCTCTTTCTCTCTCTCTCTCTCTCTCTCTCTCTCTCTCTCGCCCTCTCTCTCTCTTTCTCTCCCTCCCGCCCTTTCGCTCATTCGCTCTTTCTCTCTTCGTATGATAATTTCCAAAGCTCGTGGGTGTCCCACCTACGGAGAGAATAAAGAGACTCGGCGAGGAAACGAGTGAGGGATGAAGAAGGGTTTTCTGCCGGGGGGGGGGGGGGGGTGCTACGTAATATATTTTCCAAGAGGGCACAAGAGAGAAAGGAGGTAGGCACGGGAAGCAGATACGGGGGCAGGAGGGTGGCAAGGGAGCGGGGGATAGACGCGTGACTTATCGCACCTTAACGTAGTACCTAGTTATTGTGCAAGTGTGAATAAAGCGTCCTCGCCGGTGAATTATACGAGGCGCAAATTCGCGACACAGTATAAACCTCCGCGTTATTTCTTCCACGAGGTCGAGCCACTATCATCCGTTTCGGAAAGGCTATCAGTTGGTCTCCATCGGGCTGTACGTAAAACTTCACTATACGGGGTACTACGGTTCCGAAATTCATCCGACGGGGAATACGTCAGACAAGAATGGATTTTGTGTATTTCATTAAGGCGGGAGTCTGAATTAGAAGGTCCAAAAAAGCGTTTTTTCGGGATTTTCTTTAGAAGGGAAAAAAACAAGTGAGCCCAGTAAACATTGAGGTATCATTTCATGTATATTTTTAATGTAAAAAAATTAATCCATCATGAAGTAATAAATGACTGCATATCAGCCTATTCCATGGGCGTCTTTCCACTGCAGTCTCCAATCGGCGGGAAAGATGCAGCTCGTAATTCTTGACTGAACCAAATAAACCAAACAATTTCCAATTGTCATATATTTTTCTTCTGGGTGAATTAAGAAAAAGCTGAAAAAATCGTGAAATTATAACTTTTCTCAGGTTTGAAAAAAAAAACGTGTTTAAGACACACTTTAAAGTGCTGTAAGAATTATTTACAAATACTGTTTCGACGACTTTTTCAATTCGCTTTGAAGAGATTTTCATACTGAAGAAAATAAACTTTGGTTTGATTGAATAGGTGGTTTAGTTTTTTTTTTGCTAGCACGTCCGCCAATTTTGAAAAATCGTGAAAAAGAAAACTTGAGAAAACGCGTTTCAAAGTTTTCAATCAGAGAAAATATCAATATCAAATATCAATCGCTTCTCTGCTTTTGGCCTTGTATCTTCGAAGATATTTACAATTGGCCTCTGTAACTTTGTAAATATATTCTTGGATAGTTAATCTATCGATTTAACCAATAAAAAAAATACTTGGACCTTCTAATTAAGACTCCGGCCGATCCACCCTTAAGGGTGGATCGCTCCAGCCTTTGTGTGACACTTTTTTACTCGTATATGCAAATGCGTAAAAAAATTACCCAGGGGTTGAAACAACCCTGATTCACGCTCGGAGGTTAAAGTTGAAATTCGAGGGTTGCAAGTCTTGGCAAAAAGTCCCTCGGATTTGATTCACTGTGCGGAGAAGTTTAGTGATGAATATGATCACTTTGTGCACGAAGTTTTCCTACGAGAATTCCCAAAATAATAAATCGCATTTCGAAGAAAAAAAAACACCATATATATCGTAATGAATTTGATATATGGTATTTACGTTGAAGTAAGTGAATATAAAAAGTCTTGGCACAAGAATACATTATGGACGCTGTACGCTGGTTTAAATTAGATTTTGTCTTCGATTTTCTCCGATAGCTGAGCTTTGCCTTCTCCGTCTCTCGCAGGTCGTAGTCGTTCATTCGAACAAATGAACACCGCTCGAGCGAAGCCACCCCCCTTTGGATCTTTTTCACCTTTTCGATGGTCCCCGCTACCCCGCGACCCTTTCGCAGCCGACCTCCCGGTAGAACCGCCTTATAGCGTCGAAAACGAAATCGTGAGACAAAACGGGAGGAAAAGAGCAAGTCAGAGAGAGACAGAGAGAGAGAGAGAGAGGGGGGCAGAGAGGAAGAGAGGAGCTTGCGCTTTGACCGTACGTATTCATGAACCAAGCCTGCTACGCGGATTAGCATGTGAAAGAACGCTTTGGCCCCATCCCTTTTCACCCCTGCTCCTCCCTCACTCACTGTTACAACCCACCCATCGTCTCGCCCTCAAAGCCCCAACCCCCTCGCCAGCCCTTTTCGCAGCAGCCATATTTTTGCACGGGGGATGAAAGCTGACGAAGCTTGCATACCCCTTCACCTCCCCCTTCTCTCCCTCCTTAGCGACAGTCCACCGAGTTTTTTCCTCGCTCGGCGAGCGAGAGAGAAAGAGAGGGAGAGAAGCTCCGGAAAGCTCCGGGGGAGAAAGAAATGGAAAGGGTGGGTTTCTGGCAAGTCGAAAAAGGAGGACACGCGAATGTATGTTAATCAAATGGCCTAGCTGGAGCACTAGCTCACCAGAAACTACCCGCTATGTAATATTTCTACGTAGAATATAGATGTGCACACACATACACGTATATGTGTCATAGTCAAAGCTCCAGATCTGACGTAATAAGGACATCGCGAGCGCTCGACCGCGTCCACTGGAATTTTTCGATTACGGCCGTTCGCGTAGTCTCGATAGTTGTGAAGGAATAAGCTTTGACTTGTGAAAGGAGGGAAAAAAGCGAGGGAAGGAGGGGAAAAGCAGTCTTGAAGCAAGGTTGGAGGGTTATCGTAGTGATAACCGTCTTCGCTCGACCCCAGCATCCACTTTTCTCGTTACATAATTTTTCCGCTGTACGTCCCGAACGTTATGCACCCGGGGAGCATAAAAGAGCTCGAAAGAGACACATTCGTGGCTTCTCCTGCTCGCTCTTAACCTATACGTACTTCCGGCTTGAAGTCTCTCTCTCCCTCCCTCCCTCCCTCCCTCCCTCTCTCTCTCTCTCTCTCTCTCTCTCTCTCTCTCTCTCTCTCTCTCTCTCTCTCTCTCTCCCTCTCCTCTCCCCATATCTATGCTATCGTGATTGCCATTCGTGTCTCAGTGTGGAGGGAGACGAAAAAGTTTTTCTTAAAATGGGATTTCTTCGTGAAAAGTTTGCCTCGAACGAGCCACATTGCGATATGGAGGACAAGGCGGGGGAGAGTGGCTGCAGAGACGCGGAAAGAGTGCAGCGATCGGGAAAGCACCCATGAATTAGGATCACGATTGTAGCTGGAAAGAGAGAAATTCACGCACGTATATTGCCCGGACGGTCGACGAGAATATTATTGGCAGAGAAACTTCACTTCCGAATAATCCTCTGGGTCGCGGCAATACCCACACCCATACATAGGGTGGGATTTTAACGGGCTAGGTCTACCTAGGTGGATCGAAAAATGGTATTTTCCGAAATGATTTTTATTCGACAGTATCACGTTTCAGCTATGTTCTCTGAAAATTTTATTGAAATATTCCTCAAATTGAATGAGTTACAGCGTTTAACAGTCAGCCGGGCGAGTGACAGCAGCACCATACTTCAAACTTTAAGGGGTGAGGTGGGGTTGAAAATTTTAGAAAATCCATTTTTTTTAAATTCGTTGTTTAATAGTACAATGTGTCTAGAATATTCTCCCAAAGTTTTAAGTCAATCGGAGTAAAAGTCTAGGAGGGAGAGCCTTTGCGAATTCCCCCCGTTGGGAAAGACCGGCCGGGAGCGATGCAGGTATATCGCATTTTTCTCAAAACACTAATTTTGAAGTCGGTGGATACGATTTCTCAAAAACTAATGCACCGATGTTAGTGAAATGTTGCACACTTCTTCGAAATAACATTGAGTAGTGATTGAACGAAGGTATTTTTCGATTACAACTAATTTTACATTTGCAATTTTTTTAAAAAATAAATTGTATTAAAATTGAACTATTTTGCATACAACTCTGCCAAAATTGAAATTTGAATTTTTTTTTAATCCTTCGACCGATCACGAGCTATATATACTTATGTACTAACTGAAATTACTAAATATACTAAAGTATATACTTATCTACTAAATCTATTAACTACTTATCTACTAAAAATCTACTAATCTACTAAATCTACTAACTACTTATCTACTAAAAATCTACTAATCTACTAAATCTACTAACGACTAAAGTATGGACTTATCTACTAGCAGAAAAAAATTGTTTTTTAATTTCAGATAAAGTTATCATGAGTCATGCTGACCACCACACTTTTTTTTGAGGGGCCTTCGGAAGCCAAGTCCTACCGGCTGAATTTCCGAATGTTTGGATGAAATTTTTTTCATCACTTGCCGAAATGTTGCTGTTTTATGTGCTTAACATTTTGAATAAAATAATTTATATTTTATATGACAAAAAAATTGAGAAAATTTGCTTTTTTTTGCTTCGAAACCCACGTAACCCCTTAAACGCGTTTTTCTCGAAACACTGTTTTCAAAGTTGGTGGACATGATATCTCGAGAACAACTTGATATATTGTTTCCAAATTTACAGAAGATACGATGAGAAATATTTAAAGGTCGTTGACGATCTCCCTTTTTGTCAAATCAATCTTCATTTTTTAATATTTACGTAAACATGCCAACTTTTTTCACAGATTTTGCATGCTCGAGTTTGAATTTTTCGCCACGGTGTTAAAAAAAATTATTATGTAATTCGACGATCATCGACGACTCGTATTTATTGTCAACATAAATATCCCGTTTGGTTTCTAGATTTCAGAGGGACCGTATGAGCTGGAAAGTGTCCACCGCCTAACGTCGCGAAAATTTTTTATCACCTGCCGGCGACCATATTTTTATTGTTTTGCTGCATTTTTTGTCATTTTTTAAGGCCCTCAATATATGTATCTTTGTGTTAAAAAAAAATGCGTTTCTTTTTTACCAACCGTTTCCGAGAAAAGAAAATCGGAATTTGGCCATTTTCGGGCCTCTTGGTAGCCCCTTGAAGCCATTTCATTTTGAGGACAATTTTTTCGATTGTTGGCCCTACACTCAATGTTACGTCGTGAGTTTTGCTGTTTTCAAAATCAAAATCAACTTTTTTCAAGTTCTGAAATCAAGTTCTGCTGTTTTCAAAATCAAAATCAACTGTTTTCAAATTCAATATCAACTTTAATTAATTTTCAGGATGTTTCCAAGGCCTCCCCTGTCCTTACAACCGACGATTTATTGAAAGAAGATCAAAGATCGTCCTCAAAGTAGCCAGATGTGCTCATAGCCAACCTAACATCAACACAACGCGTTCAAATATTCTTTTGCCATGCATACGTATATATGTTTGTATACATTGCCATATCGGCTTTGACGATATTCATGAGGTGGATTACCATGTGAAATGCTCTATCCAGCGGCTCAGTGAAAGACCTAAAGGCTCTTTTCTTCGTGGCCACTTTTCTTCTCTTTCCTCGTCCGTTACTACGCACAGGATAATTCAGACTCGGCGTTCTTTTCATACGAAGCAATAACATTCATTCACCTGTGAATTTGCAGAAAATGTCCTTTTTATCTCGAATCCGTGAGATTGGAAACGATAACCTACTTGAGCAATTGACTGTAGTTTTGCGTTGACGAAGAAGCATATTGGAAATGTTGTCGAGTCAAACATTCGCCGAGCCCGAATTATTGACGTCGAACATTCGTCCATTTTTAGCCAGGAAAAGCACGAGTTTTTTCGAGCGAGTGACACTTCCAAGAAAAAAATCTCTCAGTTGAAAAATAATGCAGGCGCGTAATGTGTTTGGAAAATAAATGGAAGATGTACATCTTTAATTAATATATATTAATAAACTTAATAATAAAAACAATTTTATTATTATTAATTTTTTTATTATTATTTTATATTAATATTATTAATTAATATTAATAAACTTAATAATAAAAAAAATTAAAAATTGAATACACGTTGAATAGGAGGTGGCCAAATCTTTTTATTTCGTGGGAATGTGAAGAGTGTCGAGAAATTTGCTCAGCCGTTCATTTTTACACTTTTTTCGTATTGCTATGAGAGGTGGAGAGAAATAGAGTTCGACAGGCTGTCATCGCTGGTGGAAGAAAAACAATAATTTTTAGAAGCCAGACTCGATACGAGAAAACCAAAAGAGTCGACAGCGAGAGAAAGAGGGGCGGGGGGATGGTACGTGAAGTAAAATCAATGAAGCCGTCTGCTGGTCTCTGGTAGGAAAAGGGATTTCGAAAAATAGGCCGGGACAATTCCACTGGAGTTGGTTGAAATTCGCTGTGATTCTGGAGAGCAAGAATAGAAATAGAATCAAAGATGTGTGTTTCGCCCGAAATATCCATTTCAATGAATAGGAATGGACTTCCTCTATGTGGAGTACGCGATTTAGTATTACGGCCAACACCATCTGTACAATCCAAGGGAACAGATCAAATGGCCCGCATGGAATGCAAGCGAGGCAAACCAGCTCCACACCTACCTCTATTCGGAGTCCCCAGCCTGGAATACCTTGAACCTTTTTTCTCCCTCCCCACACCTCTTCTATTTTCCACGCGATATCAGTCCTGAAATTAAATTCGATTTGCTTCGCACGTACGCGTGGAAAACAATGGAAGAAGTCTCGCCCCATGTCCATTGGTGGACGGATCTCAGAAGCCACTTTCAAATTTCACTCAGAAAGAACATCACTTGAGGGGCTATACCAGTATGACACTTTCAAAAAATCGATTTTTTTTTGCCTTTTTCGACAGTTTATACTTTTAAGAATATCAATATTATTTATATAATTTATATCAATATCATTTTATCTCGCAAAAATCGATAGTTGGATCATTAAACGCTCTTTTCTCGAAATGAGATTTTTCAAATTTGCTGACATTGTAACTCAAAGAGCAATTATCCGATTGACTTGAAATTTGAACTGAGTACTCTTGAATATATTTACTCTACAATGACGTAGGATATTTTTGATTGGATGAAAATTGACCATTTGGTATTGAAAAAAACGACCATTTTATATGCAAGAAAACGCACTTTTTTCATAACTACGCCATTTTGTTAGATTTTGATATTTTTTAAAAATCCTACGTCATTGTACAGGAAATACCTTCTAGTTTAACGACATTTTTCCCTTTTTCGGTTTCAGCTACTCAATCGGCCGAAATCATGTCAGCAGTGGAGGAACTTTTTTTGCGCCTCCGAAGGCACCGCATAAGTCGCTTGGATCTCAATATTTTTCTATAAAACATTATGTAATATAGGTCAAATATAGCCAAATATATTCTTAATTTTCCTTAACATTTAATTGAGTACTTTTCTTCCAAAAAATTCGCGACAATCACCCAAATTTTCAGCGTTCACACTGGTATTGTCCCATACGTGTCCGATTTTATTAAAACTCAACTATTGGACACGTATTTTTTTTTATCGCCGGAAAAACAGTTTGAAACGAGGAAACTACCCCTCAAAAAAGGCTTATCACCCCTTAAAGCCGGAGCCTGAATTAGAAAGTCCGAAAAATCGTTTTTTTTATTGCTTAAATCGATAGATAAACTATTCAAGAATGTACTTACAAAGTTACAGAGGCCAACGGTAAATGTTTTCGAAAATACAAGGCCAAAAGCAGAAAAGCGATTGATATTTGACATTGATATTTCCTCCTATGGAAAACTTTGAAGCGCGTTTTCTCCAGTTTTCATTTTCACGATTTTTCCTAATTGGCGGACGTGATAACAAAAAAACTAAACGACCTATGGAATGAAACCAAAGTTCATTTTATTCAGTATAAAAATCTCTTTTGAGTGAATTAAAAAAGTAGTTGAAAACATTTTTATAGCACGTTAAAGTGTTTTTTTAAACACATTTTTTGTTCAAACCTGAGGAACGCTATAATTTCACGATTTTTTCAGCTTTTTCTTAATTCACACAGAAGAAAAATATTTGACAATTGAACATTTTATTGGTTTTTTTGTTTCAGTAAAAAATTACGAGCTGCATCTTTTCCACGGATTGGGGACTGCAGTGGCAAGACGCACATGGAATAGGCTGATAAATATGCAGTCATTTATTGTTTCGTGTTCAATTTTTTTTTTATACATCTCAAATATACATGAAAAGATACCTCAATGTTTACAGGGCTCACTTGTTTCCTCCCTTCTAAAAAAATTCCTGAAACGCTTCGCACCTTCTACTTCAGGCTCCCACCTTGATTCGATTTCTTTGCAATACTTCTATAGTGAATTGTTAATCGCTCTACATTACACCAATCTTGATTGTTGTTTCATTCAAATCGCGAGTTGCTTGGGCGTGAAACTGCAAAATCACCCCTCGACACGCTTTTCTTTGAGGGGTGGTTTGTCCCCCTTAGAACCCTTTTGCCACCGATAAAAAAAACTACGTGTTCAACAGTTTCCAATGCTTTATGACATATATGAGTTTCAACAAAATCGAAGGCGGACACTCAAGTGATGCTTTTTTTTCGAAGGTAATCACAGTTGCCACAAGAGTATATTATGTTTATTATGATCGTCACACAGTATGTTAATTATTGCAGACTGCAATTACTGTGCACTTTATATTTCCTTTAAATGTTTTTCATACAAATAGTACAGTAAATTACTATAGTAGTACACTGCAATTACTGTGTAGTTATAGTGGTCATACATTGTGGTTACAACCATTGTATAACTTGTACAGTATACGGGTAGAGAATACGATTATCTTTTTTGCTTCATAATGAGTACTTGTGGAAAAAAAACCGTGAATGGAAAAGCAGCCGTAATTATCCTCACAGTTTTCACTCACAATAATTGCATTGTTCACTGTTAGTCAATAGGTATGTTCCGCAAGGCCTCAAATCGCGATGGAACTTTTTCAGGGTGCCGATACTGGCTTTGCTGGGGTAGGATGTAACGGTCGTTGAAAAAGCTCATTAGTCGTGGCGGAGGCATGAGATGGAAGAAAAGAGAGAGAGTCACGACAGGCCCGTAGCGCCCTCCTTATCAATATTCATTAGCGCATGTACTTGTTCATGAGGGAGGGGGGGGGCTCTCCTCTCGCCCCGTCGTGACTTTCTCTTTTCATAATGTTTCACGTGTTCCCCGAGGAGCGTTTTTCCCTTTTTCGACCCCTCTGGACGAGCGCGAATCACGGCGGGTGTGACACGCACGACAGAAATCTCGAGCTCACCTTCTACCTCACCCTTTTTTCACCCCTGCCCCACCCTGGAGAATAATTTAGCGTGGAAATAAAAAAAAAAAAAACCGCTTCCCCGCCTCATAACCCAATACACAGTTCACGACGCGCTTTAAGGGTTGCGAATTAAAATTTGTCGCGAGTATTCGACACGGCTGTCGATTGGACAAATAAAAGCTCGAATAAAAAGAACCCTGGGAGAGAGCCGCGCGAAAGGTCAGCATCCCTCCGGTGGGGAAAATTCATCGAGGCAGGAGAAATTTATCAAAATGGACGAAGGGGCGTGAGGGTTGGGCAACAAAAGTCGTCGCCATAAGGTCAGGTATAGGACGGGGACCTCAAAGGGGTTGGAAAAAGACTCTGTGGGCTCTCATTAATATGCATTAGACATCTCGAAGCTGAACTTACTCGCTTATTGTTCGCGCGCTATGGCACTTTTCCACTCCTTTTTTTTCCACCCAAAGCCGATTGATGTTTTCATCCGATGAACATTTGCTTCCCAGCTCACCCGTACCATCCTCCATCCTGAGGGTCTTCAATTTGCGAGGAAAAAGAAACACTTCGACTATCTTCTGCGCGCCGCCAAACGTTCTTTTATCTCTTCTACGATGGGAGGAGGAATATGTTCCAAAAATATTTTTATTTCATAGTATCACCTTGTAACTATATTCCCCGAAAATGTCATTGAAATATTCTCAAAAGTGTATGAGCTACAGCTTCTAACAGTCGGCCGGGTGAGCGGTGGCAGTTCCATACTTCAAACTTTAAGGGGTCTTCTCACTTTAGACGATAAAAAAGGCCATTTTCATGAATTTTTTTTTAGATGTTTATATTATAGATATTGACATAAAAGTTGTTACACTTAATAAATACACTTTCGAAATACATTTAAACATTTTTTTATGTTTTTATGCGACCCAAACAAACTTTAAACGCGTTTTTTTTTCGAAACAACGTTTTTCGACGGCATGTTGATGAAATCTTCGGAATTACTGGACCGATTATTATGAAATTTTAACCACATATTCTTTACAACCACAAATATAGCGCATATGAAGAATTTGTTTTAAATTTTTACATTTACCATTTTTTTGCCAAAAATGGTGAAAAAGACACGTGTTTTTTTTTCGAAAAATGTCCGCCATTTTGTTTTTTTGCATATATAAAAAATCGTATGATATGCGCTATAGCCATTAACATACTGAATCTAAAACCGGTTGATTTTTTTGTTTCGGATGATCCATCTCCGAGATTTCATCAACAGTGCAGACCTACAATTTTTTCGAACATTTTTTTCACTATCATTTTCGTCTATAAATAGTGACTTGAATAAATACAAATTTAAAAAAAATTTATTCCGAAAGCGTACTTATTAAGTATAACAAATTTCTGTCTGTAACATAATCTATAATATAAATGTTCATAATATAAGCCTATCAAAAAATTCATGAAAATATCCATTTTTAGCGACTAAAGTGAGAAGACCCCTTAAACGCATTTTTCTCGGAACACTGTTTTCAAAGTCGGTGGACATGATATCTCGAGACCCACTTGATGGATTGTTTCCATATTTACAGGAGATACGATGAGAAACATTTAAAGGTCGTTGACGATCTCACTTTTTCAAAATCGATCTTCATTCACTAATAGTTACGTAAAAATGACGACGTTTTCCATAGATTCCGTATGCTCGAGTTTCAGTTCGTCGCCGCGTTGATAAAAAAATGATTATGAAAATCGACCATCGTCAACGACTCGTATTTATTGTCAAATTGAATAACCCGTTTGGTTTTTGGATTTCTGGTGGACCGTTTAAGCTGAAGAGTGTCCACCGCCAAACGTCGCGAAAAAATTTCACCATCGCTGGCGGCCATGTTTTTGTTCTCTTTTCTGTATTTTTTGGTGATTTTTTTAAAGGCTCGCACTATATGGATCTTTGTGGAAAAATATACATTTTTTACACCAACCGGTTTCGAAAAAAAAAAATTCGGAATTTGGCTATTTTTTGAAATTTTTTAAAATCCTTCGTTTCTTCTTATTTTTTATCTAATAGTACAACATGTCAAGAATATTTTTCCAAAAGGGGTGGAATCGACGATTCCATGTTAGCTAAAAGAAATGCCCGTTTGATTCCTACTTCAAATTTGAATTGCTTTTTTTCGCAAAACTGTATTTTTTAAGTCTCAAAAACTAATGACCTGATCCTGTTGACATTTTTTTTTCTTTGATTACAACTTATTTTACAAGGCAGCATGGTCTAGATTTTTCCGAAAATGGGACTGCTTTGCATACAACTCTACCAAAAATTCAAATTTCGATTTTTTTCAATAAACCATCGTGAGCCACTCTGAAAACCAATTCTCAATGAGGCTGAATTTGAAAAATTTACGGATAAAGATTTTATAAAATATTGTCGCTAGATTGTACTTTTATATGCTTAAAGTTTAAATTAAATTATTCTTTTGTTATATTTTTTTTTAATAAGAGAAATAGTGATTTTTGTGCCCTTAAAAACTCATGTAACCCGTTAATGCAAGAAAAACAAGAATCGAAGAAACTCTTCCAGTATTACAGCGAAGAAACCAAAGAATATTTCGAGCCTCGGATACGAATGTGGAAAGGTCGGTGGGTGTCCAATGTAGAAACTTCCCGAAGTCTGTAACGATCGGTCGAACGACCGACATTAGAGGCACTTGATAAAATCAATTGCAGCGAGTTTCAAGCCGATTCAAACCCTCGAGTTATTTCTGTGCTTGTCGAAACACAAAAATTCCCTCGAGCGGGACTCGAAAATGCCGGGCAGTTTTCTTTCACCAGTAAAAATACGAGAATGACGATCGGTTTGGTTCAGGAATTGAGGCAAAATCTAGGGGATGCAAGAAACTTTGGGCCGCATTCCCATCGCGTTACATTCCGCTTTATTTGGGAATGAAAAACAGTCAGGAAGCGTGAGACTCGACGCCCCAGGAGTAAAGAGATCCTAATCCGGCTAGCGCCAGTCACCGCTAACGAATTCCCTTTTCGACTTTCCTTTCGGTCCCCCTCTCTCTCCCTCTCTCTTGCATTATTTCGCTTTCTCGTTTAAGCTTGGCTTTCTCCCTTCTTTTATGCAACCAGGCTGAAAAACCTGGCAGATTAAACCATCCTGGGAGTTCTGCGACGTAGAGAACGAGCAGAGTGGCCACCGTCGCGATCACCTCCGCTGTCTTGCTCTCTCGCACTTTTTCTTGATTTTCTTTTCTCTCCCCTCTGTCTACCCCGCCCCCCTCTCTGTGTCTATCTTTCTCGGTGCCTTTCTCGCCTTCCTGTCGTTTTCTCTCCAATCTCTATTTCTTTCACGATTTCATTTTCTGCCCCCGCCCCCTTCAGCTCCCGTCCGATACAACTTCATTTCTCTGAGGAGAAGTGGAAGCGAGCAGGAGACCCAATCACTTTATCTATCGTGCGACGGGTGAGACCGCTATGCGGAGAAGATAGGGACTGAAGGATGCCGGATAGAATAAAGAGGGTGAGAGGGGGAGGAAGGGACAAGAATCGTAAATAGACGAACGGAATTTGCAGACTTCGGGGACTATCTTGAACAGTCACATCCAACTTCAAAGGTGTACTCGATGCACCCTCATATGCATCGTGAAAATCCATCAGCTGAGCAAGAGAAAAAAATAGTCTTCAAAATGTCGTACAACGATTGGAAGTGCAATTAACAATTTAAGAGGCTATACCAGTGTGACACTTTAAAAAAATCATTTTTTTTCCTTTTTCGACAGTTTATACTTTCAAGAATATCCTGTGAAAATTTCAAGGCCGTATCTCTATTCATTTTATCTTGCAAAAATCGATAGTTAAGGGAGACTTTGTCCTCTGTGCCCAGCGGGAGATGTTAGCGGCTCAGCATGAGCAGCTAGAAGAAGAGGAGGGATGCCTCTATGGACCAGGCATTGCCGATTAGCGGTAATTATAAACACATTTGTGTAAACACATTACAAAACTTTAAACGCGTTTCTCTCGAAAACACGTTTTTAAAAATGGCTGACATTCTCCTGACCGCTGTAATTAACATATCGACCTGAAATTTGGAGAGCATACTCAGACAATACGTCTTCATGGAATGACGGATCGTTTTTTTGATAGATACATTTTTGCATTTATTATTTATCTTTTTATGCGAAAACAAAACGCGAAAATTCGATTTTTTTTTAATTGCCGCCATTTTCCGAAAGATGTACTAAACGAAAAACACATCGGTCATTCCATGACCAAAGGGTCACAGATTGATAATATGCTTTGAATTTCTGTTTCAGATCAACAAAGAGGGGGCAGTGATGTCAGCCGTTTACCTCCCGCGATTCGAGGACCTGTTTTCGCGGAGCTGCAACGGCCGCCATTTTGGTTTTTTTTTCAAAAAAAATTTTTCTTAACGTTCTGTGTATCATAAATAAAAGCAAGAAAAAAACCGCATTCAAGAAGCTTTACTCGTTTCCTTAAAAAAAAAAAAAATGTAAACACCTGAAATATGGCACTCCAAGGAGAAAGTCTCCCTTAAATATTTTAACGCGTTTTTCTCGAAATTAGATTTTTCAAATTTGCTGACATTGTAACTCAAAGAGCCATTATCCGATTGACTTCAAATTTGAACTGAGTACTCTTGAATATATTTACTCTACAATGACGTAGGATATTTATGATTGGATGAAAATTATCGATTTGGCATTGAAAAAAACGACCATTTTATAGGCAAGAAAACAGACTTTTTTCATAACTACGCCATTTTGCTAGATTTTGATATTTTTCGAAAATCCACCGTCATTGTACAGGAAATACCTTCCAGTTTAACGACATTTTTCCTTTTTCGGTTTCATCTACTCAATCGGCCGGAATCATGTCAGCAGTGGAGGAACTTTTTTTGGCGCCTCCGAAGGCAGCGCATAAGTCGCTTGGATCACAATATTTTTCTATGGAAAAATTATGTAATATAGGTCAAATACAGCCAAATATATTCTTAATTTCCCGAAACATTTGATTGAGTACTTTCCTTCCAAAAAATTCCCGCAAATCACCCAAATTTTAAGCGTTCACACTGGTATGCCCCTTAACAAACAACCATTGTATCCAATAGAAAACTCTTTTTTATTGCAACAATTTTTTTAATTTCCAGTTTAAATTTGCTAGAAACGACCGCAAAAACCTACGACCAATCGATCTAGTAGTTTTTTTTTTTTTTCGAAAAAAAGAGGTACACAACGCCGATACTTCAGTAAGCGTAGACATGCCTTCAGCATTTTGAGTACTCGAGAATGAATTCGTGGGGAGGGTTTCAAGACAACGATTCATCATTTTCACGAGATAAATGATTTTTAGCTCGATATCCCGATTTGTAACGTTACAAGGAACATGAAAATGAAATTACTGACCGATTCCCAGTCCTGGAGGAAAAAGAAAGTCTAGCTGGGTCAGAAAGTGGCGAGAAGGTTGCGGGAAGTATTCTCTCCATGGTTATGGATACTCCAGAGAAGCTTTCATGACTCGGGGAAGAAAATGGAGAAAGGGAGAATATTCGCGGGCCGTCAAACGTAACGCTCATGTGCAAAACGATTTCACGTTTACGCAGACGTTAAACAGTCACGCGCAGTTGAGCCGATCGTAATACGAGCGTTTTCTACTTGCGTGTACAGCCATTTCTGAGCGTCATATCGCAACGTCACGCTTTACGAATTACCCAAGGGTTGTTCGTGCTCTGGCTCTTGCACCCTCTCTCTCTCTCTCTCTCTCTCTCTCTCTCTCTCTCTCTCTTTCCCTCTCGTTCTGCCGCTCTTTCCATCGTCCCTTTTCGCCCTCCCACCCTAACCTCAATATTTCTTGGGTGTTGGAAATTTTGTGAAGCTCCCAAACTATCATACGCACACACTGCTCACACATATATATTGTTCAACGGCAGCTTCATTTTGATCCACCGAATACCTCTTCATATCTTACCAGTCCCTTTTATCTCTCGCGCTTTTATCTTTCTCTCTTGTAAAATTTTTATGAAAGCTACTGGTCGCGTGAACTTTACGTCCTTCCCACATAATTCTCATTCGCCTGGTGACCAAAATGAGATAGAAGAAATGTAAGAAGAAGATGGGGAGGGACAGGAGAGAAAGAGAGAGCGAGAGAATTGTCAGCGAAGCCTGAGACAATTTTTTGCTCAAAATGCACATGCATATACTCGGTAATCCACATAAAAGAATCATCCCTCCACATATTCCACTAAGCTTGTTCTGTTGATTGCTGCGCATAATTGAAAGCGTACTAATGCCTGCCCCACGATTTTATATCTTCCCATTTATTCAAAATTCTCCTCTCTTTTTAATCTTCTGCTTCCCAATGAACGCATCCTTTCCCAGGACCATTATTTCAACCCTTCCTTGAGAACTCATACCATCTTCCCCAATGTGGCAGTCTTACTCGGCATGATCCACCGGATACGAAGGAAGGCAGTCCGCATCTAGTAATTGCATGTAAAATTCGAAGAATTCGATTCAGATGCGTGAACGAAGTAGAATAGTTGGAGCCCAAACGTTGGTCGAGGCGAATAGACAGAAAAGGAGCATCCTAACGATGCGCCCAGTCTTCAGAAGAAAATGTGGAGCCAGAGAAGGCCGACGGGGGCTATCCGCTACTTGGTACGTAAGAGAGTGCGATGGAAAAGACGAGGAAGGAGGAGAGAAAGGAGCAGAAGGAGGAAAAGAAAGAGTGACAGGAAGAAGGAAACAGCCCTTCCCATATTACCAAGTGGACGACGACGGCTACGAAAGGACCGTCGTCCTGCCCAGGTCCTCGCAAGCTTGCCGTCGACGTCCCGGAGATGCTTGCCTGGAATACGCGGCCGTAATGGTGTCGGGTTCCACTTCCTCTTCCAACCTTCGTTCCCTTTCGAACCATCCTGGTCCTTATTCCGACCCTCTCCCCAGCCACCCCCGCACTCTCCGTCTCTATCCGACATCAACGTTTCTCCGCCACATCCGAGACACCCTTGCGAGAGGATGAGAGTCGTGCGGACTCGGTGGACGCGGCAGTCTGGCAAGCTGCCCGGACATACGCGCGGAAGCGCGTCTCCTCACTCCCCATTTCCCTTCCTTGCTTCGTGACGAGCTTGTTAAATTTATCGAAAGCGTCAAATTAGGAGCGAAGCAGTAGCGTATTCGCCAGGGGTCGCTCTCGCCCGACACCGAATGCTTCCAACCCCGTCCCCAGGTCTTCCGCCTTATTTCCAGCGCTCGCCTCTTCCACCCTCCTCGGTCCTTCCAGCTTTTCCCCGGTTCGACTTGTGCAGACCATCGCTAAGCATATCGCTCCTCTCTTTTCGAAACGCTACCCTTCGTCTTCCGCCGCTATACTTGAACCCACCGAATGCAATGGCGCCGGAGCCGGAGCGGTCGATTAAGACGTCCGATCGGATATCGAAGGAAACGGACCCATCAGCAGCACCAATGAAACATCCAATTGCTACTTCTTTGGCATTAGGCTGACTGATTTCTCCAGCTTGCTAAGAATCACTGATTTCACCGAGAGCTCCGGCGACTCAGACTGACTGATCACCGATAACGAATATACGATGGTGAGAATTGTCAGCGTAGACATGCGGCCCGATTACAGATCCTAAATTGCCTCTGCTAGGCCACAAGCCTCGAGCGCGCTGTTGATAAAATACGATCCCCAATCACACGAGTCGGTGTGAATGGTGACTGGTAGCTGGCATAGAATAAGCTGCCGCAGCGAAAACGCGTTCGCGAGGCATTGGCGGTCGTTTTGAGGGCACGGATGGGTTGCTCCAATCTTGGCTCGCTCGCGAATTATACCGCTGCTGGAGCTAATGAAATTCACCGCATCGTAAGAGACGCGCGAGCGCGTCGATAAATGACCGAGAAGCCCGTCGCCATCGTACCCAACGCCATCCACTGTTCTACCGTTCTGCTGTTCCTGCAACGTATAACGTTGGAATTGCCTAATAAGCACCGTTCGTGACAAATTGCTCGCTCGTGATGCAATGGTATGCCATGAACGTTGTATAGGGGATGGGGGGGGGTGGAGAAAGGGAGGGGGGTTCACCGGGTTTCCGGATACGTACTCTGCATCCCTGCAATGTTGCTTTGGACCTGTGAGCATTGAATGGATATGTATTTAGCCTATATATACGTGCAAGCAGATACTACGACGTATGAATTCTGCGTGTATATAACGTGATGCATGGGTAGGTGTACGTACTGGGGTTAGGTGTCGGAGTCAGGAGGCTAACGGATTGTTGTTAGCCGAGGGAACGGTTGGTGTTGGAAATGGAAGGAGGGCAGCGGGTGGTGGATTAGAAGGTGGAGGAGCTCTCGCAACTCCCCCACCGGCAACATACATCATCCAAGCAGCCCGTGAGGATCGCAAGTCGAGACTTTGGAATGACAATAATTGATTCCTCTCGCTCTCGTGCTCCTTTCGCCCCTCCCATGCAATCCCTGCCCTCGTCTAACCAACCGGGCAAACTACTGTATAAGCGTTAGAAATTCAGCCACGATGCATGTCGAGCCCTATACGCGCCTGTGGCAGAGATGACATTAGCCGGTTGCTGCGCAAGCACGACGATGATCGAGGTGCACCCCTAATACAGAAATAGTTACGGAGGATTTGACTTCCGGAATGATAAGGTGGTCTGACAGTGGTGGTCGGATAATTGCTCGCGCATCGAACGCTCTGATTAATATCTACCCTGATGACGACCCAACCTCCTCAAGAATCCTCTGTAGGGCTCAAGGCCTTGTGCTTCGCCTGATGAACATTGAGGGCAGCTTTTCGACTTTCTTCGAAAGCCCGGCTCTTCGAGGCTAGCCAGAGGGTTGCAGGAATACACAGTGGTTCGATTGATGTTTACGAAGGCCTCCTAACAAGAATCCCTCGATGTCACCCTTTCGAATCAACAATATCGGGTTTGAATACTCGGAGAAAAGCTTCTGAAGGAAGCGCAGAGTTTGATGTACGTTTTTGGAATCGATTTCCACGGGCGATTTCACGTATCTCTGCTCTGGGACGATTACCAATGAATGTGGAATTCACCTTGGTTTCGTTATTCCAATGAACGTGGTGCTTTATCGGGTTTTGCATCCGGGTATTTGGCACGCATCTCGATGAAGAGCTTCTTTTCTTCTTGAGGGGTGGATCGCATCTTTTACTTCAGCGTTATTTCCCCTGCGTTTGATCGATTCGGAACGGCGCGTTTATCTCGGAGACTGAAGCAATTCATCATTTACGACGAGAGAGGGGAAATAAACAATTCTTCTACATAGCTGTGTCTCATCTCCCTCTCTCTCTACAAGAGATTATAAGCGTGTGCTCACAGTTTTTCCACTCCTTCAAGATCGAAAGCCTCAAAGCTTTTTTTCTCCCTCTTCCACCCTGTTTTCTCCCCGATCCATCGACCATCCCTCAAACGTGTACCCTCTTAATCGAGTGTCGAGCTGAGAACAAATAATAAAACAATGGAGGCGAGGTGGATGTAGCCCCTCCTGAGCTTCGAGGGAAAACGAGCTGGCGGAAATCTCGCGGAAAGAGAGCAAGGCGGGCACGGCGAGACACACACACACTCGCGCACACACGCAAACACAAGCGAAAAGCCAAACATTCGGGGGTGGAATGGATTCGGAACGATTTTTCACGAAGTTAGTCGAGAGAAGCCCTGGGCACGCTCGTGCCAAACGAATACGAATCGATTCGCCAATTTTCCTCTGGCTTATTTACAGATGGAACGCTCCCCGGCAAATGTGGAAGTATGTTTTACTTCCTAAGTAGAAAAAGTCCGTGTCTGGCCAGACGCGCTCTGCTGTCGAGACTCACTCCCGCACTCTTACGGCGGTTCTTTATTTTTGCACGATGTTGCAAAAGCCCTTTCGCGAGATCGTTACGTACTTTCTCAAAGGCAGACCGTAGTCTCGGGCTCTACACGCACGAGAACATCGCTGCGCAGGATAGATCCGCGAGGGACAGAAGAGAAAAAAAAACGTTACGAGTGAATGAAGTATGTATCCGTGATTCGCCTCGTTTCCTTTTACTTCTTCGCCTCGTTGTTTTCCTTCTATATCGTTACGATTTTCGCTTCGAAAAGTTTTCGTCTTTTCTTTCGAGTCGAGGGCCCGGTGGTGCACTGTTTCAACCATCGGGTTCTTTGAGCGATCGATCAATCTCATTTTCTCTCGGAATATACATTGGGAACGCGCGTGCCACTAACCAAGGGATTGAAGGGAGAGAAGAAAGAAAAGGGAGAGAGAGAGAGAGAGAGAGAGAGAGAGAGAGAGAGAGAGAGAGAGAGAGAGAGAGAGACATGTTATGAGAAGTGGTGAATGGCCAAGTCTCCAAGTCATTTCGTCAGATGGAGAAACACGTTAAAAACACATAGTTAAATTGGAGAGCCCCTAGTCCGTATCGCATTCGATCGGAGGCTCGTTAATTCCTCGATGTTGTCTAAACAATCGACGTACCGAAGAAACGAGTGTAAAAGTGTGATTGACGGACAATGTGTTTGTACTTTCGTCTCTGGGAATGGAAATTACAGTTGCCGCGAGAAATAACTTTCCCGTATGAAGTTGTTGGGAGAGGGAACAGTGGATAAATATGCCGAGTGAACGAGGTGCCACTTTGACGCGTCCATGAAGTTCGTTCGGAAATAGTATTTGAATAGAAACGATGGACAGCGTTGATTCTCGCACAAATGAGCATCTGACGGAAAGTTATTTTACTAGACGGGCCAGCGCTCGTAACTCGAAGTACCCTGCTTTCCGAAATCAACTTTTGCACAAATTGCACAGGTGCATACCTATGCAACTTCTGCAAAAGTTTGGAGAACACGTTGATATGACCTGAAGTTATTAGCAATAGCACGGAGTCCATGGGAACAGTGAAACAAACGTGTCGTCACTGTGGGTAGCATGCTTGTATCGAGATATATGAGAGTTTTTCTCCTTGAAGTACATACACGTTTGTCATCATTTACGAAAACGCGTACTAAATCGATTGCCGGATGAGAGTTGAGGATGAGCGATTGTTCGGCGAGTTGCAGATGCATTGATCCACCGTATTCAACGACGTGGAGAAACGTTTCAACCTCCGTATCCATAATGGATACCCAAGAATGGCACACTGCACGTAGAGCTCGTGAAAACAACTTTTGGCACTATGAATTGCTTTTTCCTGAAAATATGCTTGAGGGAGCACTTTCGGGCAATCCAGACAGATTAATTCTTCCGAAAAGAGGATGTTCTTCCTTTGCCGATTGCCCGATGGATTTACGTTTTCCCTGAACCCCCAGCCGGTGAAAGCGTTGATCAGGGGAGCCCCAAAGTCCATCGGGATGAAATCCTGACGAGGGTTCGAAGCTCGTAAATTCCATCTTTCCGCTTGGATGTTGCATCGCTCTTTCGCCACTTTGGACTGCTATATTGCACGGAAGACGAACGAGCTCAAGTGTTAATACGAGTTTGAGTGAACGACCAATTTCGTAGGGATCAAAAGTGCGATGATTGAAGATAGATTTAAAAACACAGGTGAAAAATACTCCCACCTGTGTTTATTTCCACGCTATCAATCGTTACTCCATCAGCAGTCAAGACAGAGCCTCATTCGAATTTACATCGTGACATGTGTGTTGGGAAACATTGATTATCAGTTAAGCTTGCATTGTTTTTAAGTGAGTGATGATAAATTTGCTTGGTGTATTAAAGGTCACAGAGGTGACATCGTCCATCTTTACTTTTCTGTCCATTTTTCCTCCACCAAGTTGATCCCAAGCTAGGACATGATCAACACGGATTCGTTTTCATCAATATTTTTCTTCTAATATTGAGACAGGAAGATGAGCGAGAAAGTTAGAGGGAGGGAGGGAGAGGGAGGGGGGAAAAGAGAGAGGGAGAGAGAGAGAGAATATTGAAAGGGGTGACTGAGAGATCGAGTCGAGGCTAACCACCAGGATCGAAGGCCTGGTCTCGCCTCTTTACACATTCATGAAGTTCGCGTTGGGTCTGGCTCCATGTATCCATGGCTGTGGTATCAAAGGCATCGGACGAAGGGACCCCAAGATCACTATACGTGCCCTCGTTGTGCTCCGTCTTCTCTGGAACATCCAAAGGAGCGGGGGGAGTTCAGATCCCGCGGGAATTGAACCAGACCATGTCCCGTGTGTTTGCGGTAACCCTAAAACAATCGATCACCTCACGGACGATACTTGAGTATGTGTGTGTGCATATGCACACATGCACACAGAAGAGAGGGAGAGAGATAGAGAGAGAGCCAAAGGAAGCGCGACTAGATTTCACTCACTCCGACACACGAGATCGATGTCGTTTCGTGCTCTCGTAGCTTTCACCCTCCACGCCCTATGAACTTGCATGCAAAACCCTCCATATCATATCGACCAATCGATTAATCGAAAATTCCTCGGTTAACCGCACAGCCCTCACTTCGTTCAATATGCACGTCTGAATTGATCATTTTCTTGCAGAACTCCGCGAGACTGTGGTCTGCGGGCTAACAGGGACAGAGTTCCAGTGGACACTTCCGTGCATCATGATTCATTTGATTCGTCGGGGAAAAAAATTGCAGATTGCTCTTGCGCTTACTAATCTTCGCAAAATTGATTCAGGCAGCGAACGAATTGATATGACGTTTATTTTTTTCTGTTGCAATCTTCGTCATCCCCTTTCCAGCCGTTTATTTGGAGGCTGGGGAAACTTGCGTGTCACTTACCCCCGGACACTCGTATCGACAACTGCACTCGGCTTTTTTTCGCGCTGGAAACAGGGCGAAAGGTCTCGGGCTAAGAACTTGGACACAAATGGTCGGTCGCGTGTCGATAAGAACTTGAGAGAATAAGAGCAAAAAGAAATACGACATTTCGAAGGGTGTTTAAGAGGAACTTGGTCGATAAAAAAAAGAGATTATTTCGGTCGTCGAATGAAAGCATCGAATGGATTACCAACGTGTGGTTGTAGAATCAATACGAGCGAGGACCTCGACCCTCCTCTCTTCTTTATTTTTTACTCTCATTCCGTTTTAACGGAATCCCGTGACTCTGGTAAATAGAAAAGAATTCCCTGGCAGAGAAACGAGCGCATTGTGGGCTCGAGAACGAAACAAAGGAACGTTCGTCAGAATGAAACATAAACGGTAAAAGAATCGGTATCGAAATGGTACGATTGCGAGACACCGGAGATCTTTCTCTCTCTCTCGCGTGTGTCGTTAGACCGCAAGCTGGACTTTCGGTCTGCCGGAGGAGGGTGGCAAATTTTCATCCAAAAAAAGGCGAAAAAGTTCATTCGAAACGACGAAACTCGAGCGTGCGAGGTTGTACGAGGGGGGGAAACAATTTTCTACCAAAGCTGGATAGTCACATTCCTTCGTTTGGACTGCTGTTCCTCTGTTTGCTTTTTTTTTGCCGCTAGACTTTCGGCATTTTTCACCTAAAATTCCCATCGTTCCCGCTCAGCTGGCGCTCTTTATATCAGGCATTCCCAGCCGGAACAACAAACGCTTCCACGATAAATTCGAACATTGACAAATGAATAAAAAGGAATTTCGTGTAGAGCTGCGGAAGTTTCAAAGTTCGGATTATTATTATTTCCGTTATGATTATTCCTGTTTTTCCCAGGGAATTGTGAACTTTGCCACCAGACCAAATACGTTTCGTAATTAATTACTTCCAGTTATGAAACAAAGGGCAACTGTCATCCACTATAACGTGGTGTACCGTAGGAAAATACAATATTCCCTACGATCTCAAAATCAAGTCTGACAAATACCTTTAATTGATCGAAGTGAAAACAAATAATAGAGTAAAATTAAAGAGCATGCAATATCCGAAGAAGGATGTTCCTCGATAAATGAAGAAGCATCGCAACTTTATTCCAACGCTTCAGAAGAAGCCGAAAACGTTGAAAAACGTGAGGTCGATTGCGCGAAAAATGTCTCGTGTGAGAAGGGCGACCAGAGTCGATGGGCCACCCTCTCTCGTTTTATACGACTATTCCGGACTATGCCGGATATGCGAACAGAGGACAAAAATCACAGTGAGCGCGCTATATAACTGGAAACAGCGCACGGAGCCAAGGGAGCACAATTTCGGACGCGTTAACGTGTTCGCGAGGGAAGAACGACGAGAAAAAAGGAAGAGAAACGAGGGTGAAAAAAAAACCACGAGTATACGTATGAGTCTGGAACACGCGATTCTCTTCGTCCGGTTGGTCCTTCATCTCGCACGTGCCGGAGGGTGTAACTGGGGTATATACGTAGGCCGAAAGAGGAAAGAACGCAAATCTAGAATGGTAATCGCTCTTAGGACATGAATTTTAATATTTTCGAGGGTTTTACTCCTTGCACTTGCGTGTACGCAATTGAGTATCGGATTCCACGTCTTTTCTCGTTCCTTCTTCTAACCGACGAATCTCGGGGGGGAAAAAATACGAAAAGCATCGGTTGCTGATTTATATCGTAAATAATGGTGGAAAAAGCGCGAGTAAGGAACGGGGATGGGGTGGGGGTGAAGAGAGGCTGCGACAAATGAAAGAGAATGCAAAGTGTCGAAATGGGGAGAAAACGATGAGATGAGCTTTCGCAATGCTATTCAACGTGTAGAGTGCACCCCATACCGCCACCCCCCTCGATCTCCGGCTCTTCCGCGGCGCTTTCCTTTCGAGATCAACGAGCCGAACGATTGAAGAAATATGGCGGGCAAAAGTAGAGAGTCGAGAAATACTTCGTGGTTAGGGATCAGTAGAAATCGCAGCGAGAAATGGATTCGACGAAACGGGAAAGCGGGGAAGGAAAGAGGGGGCGGGGGCGAGAGAGAGAGAGGGGGGAGGGAGAGAGAGAGGGAGAGAGGGGGGAGAGGGAGAGAGAGAGAGAGAGAGAGAGAGAGAGAGAGAGAGAGAGAGAGAGCAAGTTGGTTCGATGGCACCCGGTATAGAAGAATTCGAGGATGTAGAGCTGCAGGAGCATCAAGAAAGAGCATATAAAAGAGGGAAAAGAGGCTGCCTGTCGAGTTCACAGGGGCTAAACGTGAAATGCTAAAAGGTGCGATGGAGCGTCTCGTTGTGTGCGAGGTACGATCCTGCAGAGAGGCAAGGCAGGCTGGGAGGGAGGGGGATGAAGACTTGAAAAAGAAGCCCGAGATCTAAAGGGGGTGTGGAAAACCTGAGCCAGAGACTCGGGTGCTCTCTTACCATCCAAGACGAAGATCTACGCGACCGAGTCCCGACGTGGAGCGAAAAGTCAGAGAGACAGAGAGAAGAAACGGAATACAGAGAGAGAGAGAGAGAGAGAGAGAGAGAGAGAGAGAGAGAGAGAGAGAGAGAGAGAGACAGCAAGAGTACGATGGGTGAGAGATAGCGGGGAGAAAGATCCGAGAGCACAGTAGAGCTGCGAGGATGAAATTGGCCTTTACGGACGTATTATCCGACACAAAAGCGTCGAACACCACCACACCAAGTGGAAGAGAGACGTGGAACCCCTAGGGAGCTGTTGGGGGAGGTTTACCCCTCGAGGCAGCCGGAGAAACGCTTACGGGGTTGTAAAAAAACGATGGGGTTAAAAAAAACCACCGCAGTTTCTCCGTGGACGCGTTAATGTATTCCGATTGACGTTTGTCAGACGCGTTATTGTGGCAACCAACGAGCGTTTTGGCTCGGAATGTGGTCGACGGGGAGAGCCGCGAGCTTGAAAGGCAATCGGAAATTAACTGACAGTTGAACATATCGAGCTTTTGCCGGAAAGAGCACGATGAAATCTTCCACGAAATGAAAATATTGTTTTTCGTTTGAAATACACTATCGCTTGTGTTGCGTATCGCATCACGCAACGTCTAATTAACGATCCGAGAAATATTTATATATTAAATAATATTATTAAGATGCGACTTTACCAGCGTAACCCTTCCGCACACTATCCGGTCGGCGGATTTTCCTTCGACCTGACTACCATAAAAAAGGGTCTAAGGGCTTTCGCCCAGCGCAACGGCGGGAAGATCCCGGGAAAGGCACATTTGGCAACCAAATGTCTCGAGTATTTTTTGTACGCATTTCGTCATCACCATCAAAGAATTTCCGTCAATTGCAGTTTCGTGACTTTTCGGAATGTAGAAGGATTTTCAAAAGACTGCATGCAGATGTTGCCGCCTGGTATTTTCTCTCTTTTTTTCGGAGTTTTTGAGATCTTCATCTTACCTCCGGTTTTGTAAGTCTTCTTTCGTGATTGGTCGCAAAGGAACTCGCCCACAAGGAAGTTGCAAATGTTTCCACCCAATAGAAATTAAGGGGGTTTCAATTTTCCTAATGAGCTGCTCCTAGCAGTGGATGCGACACGTCGATCATCGAGAAGAAGAGTCAGTTGTCGCTCAACATTCAAACAGACAAGTCGTCGCTAACCATCTAAGCGATCAAGTATCGAACCAATCGTCAACCGATATAACAGAAAATCTCATTTAATCTTTAACTCAAGTTTGTGTTCAATTACCCGCGTTAAAATTGTTAAACCCGATCTGTATTATTTATTTGTTCAGATTAGAATCAATATTTTCCAATATCAGTGTCCATTTCATTTACAACGAAAACGGTTGCACTTCATTAATTTAAAGTGTGACGTACCCGGCAAGCGTCGTCGTATGCATGCGGTTCGGAATTTACGACTCCGAAAGAATCAGTCAAGATTCGCGGTGCTCACGGTACATTTTTATGGTCCTTCGAGCCGGATACTGAGTGGAAGTGCAGTTCAATAAACATTAAAGACAGTGTGGTGGAGAGGACTTGGACTTTGTGAACTGACAAATCAGCCAATCAGCCAACAAAGAGCCAATTCATCAGCGTGGATCGACCTATCAAACAACGCAGTTTTCATCATCGATCAACGCCACAGCTACAAGGTAGGCTCGTTTTCCACAAGGGTATCACCGATATTTCCTTTCCGTATTCCCCACAACCCAGTCAAGCGTTTCAATAATGGCAAACGAAAGTGTAGCCATGCCAGTAAAGACACTACACCAAAAACGAGGTTCGATAAAAGCGCAACTCACAAACTTCGAAACATTTCTCGCAAAATACGTCAATGAAGACCCTGACCCTCTGAAACTCAGACTTCGCATAGATAGGATAAAGGTCTTATTCGAATCATTCCACGATATTCAGGATGAAATCGAATCACTCGAAGAAGAGCCGAATGACGAAAGGTATCGCGTCGAAGAAAAATATTTCGATTTGTTAGCAAAAGCCGAACGTCTTCTCGGAACTGCTAGTTCAAGCCGAGATCAAGCAGCCAATTTACCTGTCGAGTCATTCCACGGTAGTCGAGCGACAAATTCATCGGCGTTGACAAACCGAAGAATAAAACTTCCGGAAGCCTCCCTCCCAACATTCAATGGACGTTTTGAGGATTGGATGTCGTTTAAGGACGCATTCAAAACCATGATCGACAGCCAAACCGACCTCAGCAATGTCGAGAAATTGCAATATCTGAAGTCAACACTCAAGGGAGACGCAGCAAGGAAAATTCAAGTGTTTTCAATCACCGACGGTAATTACGCGCGCGCGTGGGATTTGCTTAAAAAATCGTACGAAAACAAACGGATTTTAATTTCTCGACACTTGCATTTAATCTTAACCCTGCCAGACCAAGAGCGGGAAACGGCTGACGGCTTGATAAGATTAGCAGACGAAGTGCAACAACACGTTCTTTCGCTCTCGTCACTCGGCATAGACATATGCGAAGAAATACTCGTTCAGATCTTGGAAGAAAAGCTTCATAAATCGACTGTCGGGAAATGGGACGAATCGTTAGAGGGCGACACATTTCCAAAATTGTCAGAAATGATCGACTTTCTCTATCGAACCGCCGCGAGACTTTTCAAACGCGACGACTCGAAACACACGGAGAAAAATAGCAGACCAAATCCGCGTCAACATCAAGACAAACGCGGCGATAAGGAAAGGAAACACGCTTTCATGACAACGACCACGCAATCGTGTCCTGTCTGCAAGGATACACGGCATCCGCTGTACCGATGCAAGCAATTTCGGTCACTGCCGGTGCCCCAACGCATCCAGGTCGTCAAGGACGCAGCACTATGTCATACGTGCTTGCGCCCAAAACACGAGCAAGAGAATTGCAGGTTCGAAAGTTGCCCTATCTGCAACCAACCTCACAACACACTCTTGCACGTAGCCAATGCGCCAAGCTCAGCGCCAAGTCAAAATTGACTATCAACTCCCACGGATTCACACCGTCGTTCCACATCATTGGTAATCGACACAGAAAGGGATGACTTGATGCTCACAGCAAAGGTTCACGCACTGAACGCAGAGCATCAACGAACGTCGTGTAGAGCTGTCCTCGATACAGGTTCAACAGCGAATTTCATAACCGACAAATTAGCAGCATCCCTGCGATTGCCAATGAAACGATGCTCAGTGTCCGTGGGTGCTCTCAGTAATCTTACGACGTCATCCAAGAACGTCGTAACCCTGACATTTTGTGCAACTCAGGGTAATTTCGAGAAAACCCTCGATTTTCTCACCATTCCTCGGATATCAGACATGGTACCGAGCAGACTCATACCACGTGAGTCAATTTCAATCCCGGCGAACATACGGTTAGCAGATCCAGACTTTCACAAGCCGGGTCCAGTAGATCTGCTACTGGCAGCGGGACCAACGCTCTCGCTGTTTTGCCTGGGTCAATTCAACCTATCTTGTCAAGGACGTGACCTTTTTCTGCAGAAAACACGCCTCGGATGGGTACTAGGGGGCAGCATCAAGTCTCCCACAAGGCAAACAGTCGTCAAATGCTGTTTTTCAAAACTACAAGCTGAAATAACTAAATTTTGGCAAGTAGAACAAGGGCCATCACAAGCTCATTACACTAAGGAAGAGCCCGCGTGCGAAAAGCTCTTCCGACAACACGTATCTCGTGATCCGACCGGACGATACAGCGTCGCGTTGTCGTTTCACGAGAATTCTGAAACACTCGGTGAATCGCGAGCGAGGGCATTAAAGCGATTACACGCCCTCGAAAGGACATTCAACAGTAACCCCGACTTGCAAGAACAATACACCGCAGTTATTTCAGAATACTTGTCCCTCGGACACATGTCACCAGTACATGACGATAAGGACACTGCATTCTTCCTACCACACCACGCAGTCATCAAAAATGTAAGCCTTACAACAAAGGTAAGAGTGGTTTTCGACGGATCAGCTAAATCAAGCACCGGAATATCACTCAATGACACATTGATGGTAGGACCGACTATCCAAGGAGATATATTCTCTCATATAATTCGGTTCAGATTACACAGATACGTACTGACCGGAGATATCGAGAAGATGTATCGACAATTCCTAATACATAAAGAGGATAGACGGTATCAACGCATTTTATGGAAGGACGAGAGTGGCGTGAAGTCATACGAACTGAACACGGTCACGTTTGGTTTGGGTCCAGCTCCATTCCTCGCCATCCGAGCGCTTCACCAGTTGGCAGATGATGAAGAGATCACACTTCCGAAGGCGTCAAAAATCCTCAAGACAGATTTATACGTCGACGATCTGTTAACTGGGGCAGAAACAATCAACGAAGCCATTGCCATCCGAGACGAAATCATTAAATTATTGCAGCTCGGAGGGCTCAATATTCGACAATGGGCGTCCAACGATACACGACTCGTGGAAGACATTCCAGAGAGCAACAGGAACCTGACACTTTCACTGAGTGACGATCAAACAATAAAGACACTCGGAGTGTTCTGGAATTCGAAGGACGACTTCATCGGATACACAGCAAAACCTCTCATCATGACAGGGTCCGTTACAAGTCGAGGAACTCACCAATCGGCTGTATTCGCCGAGGAGATACGTGATCTCAGCGGGGGGAGCGGAATAAACAAGAAAGGCAAACTCAATTCGCTCAGCCCATTCATCGACAAGGAAGGATTGCTCAGAGTGGGAGGTCGACTCAAACACTCCAATCTTCCTTATGATCAACGGCACCCGATTCTCCTGCCTAGATCACATCATGTCACCCATCTCATCTTGGAAGATCAGCACAGACGCAATCATCACGCCGGGATACAAACAATTCTTTACGCTTCAAGGTTGCGATTCTGGACAATAGACGGACGTAGTCAAGTTCGAAAGGTAATTCGAGGATGTGTTCAATGCGCTCGAATGAATCCACCAACAGTCGATTACGTAATGGGTGATTTGCCGAGTATGCGAACCACGAAAGCGCGGCCATTTTACAACGTGGGAGTCGATTACTGTGGACCATTTTTCATAAAAGAGAAAAAGCATCGGAATCGCAACCACATCAAAGTGTACGTTGCTGTGTTCGTATGCTTGGTCATCAAGGCTGTACATTTGGAAGTTGTGGAAGATATGTCGAGTGACGCGTTCATTGGTGCTCTGCGCCGCTTCATAGCCAGACGCGGAAAACCTCGCATCATATATTCTGACAACGGAACAAATTTCGTCGGTGCAAACAATGAATTGAAGGAAGTTCACAAATTTCTACAATCTCAACAACAACAAGATACGGTTGCAGAATTTCTCATCGACAAGGGTATCGAGTGGAGATTCATTCCTCCATTATCACCACACTTTGGCGGTATCTGGGAAGCAGCGGTAAAATCTTTCAAACACCATTTAAAACGCGTAATGGGGGTCGGGCTTTTTACATTCGTTGAGTTGTATACTTTAGTCGTTGAAATTGAAGCGATCCTCAACTCTCGACCTCTCACTCCAATTTCCACTGACCCAAACGATATCCTCGTTCTTACTCCTAGTCATTATCATATCGGTGATACGTTAACGAGCTTGCCAGAAGTGGACCACAGTTCCACCCCTACCAATCGGCTGTCCACGTGGCAGCACATTCAAAAGGTTCGTCGAGACTTCTGGGCCCGATGGTACAAGGAATATCTCAATGAGTTAAACATTCGCCATAAATGGACCAACGGAGCACATCAGATCACAGAGGGAACTATCGTTGTCCTTCGCGAGGACAATCTTCCTCCTATGCAGTGGAAGCTCGGTCGAGTGATCAAAATACACCCTGGTTCCGATGGCATCGTGCGAACCGTCACTGTCCAAACGGCCACCTCAGAGCTCCTCCGAAATGTCAGACGATTGGCGCCTCTACCCATCGATAAGCAGGAAATAAGAAATTAAAAAAGGCAACCGGGAGCTAAACAAATTCAAGTTGATCGTGTCCTCTCAACGGGGGGAGTATGTTGCGTATCGCATCACGCAACGTCTAATTAACGATCCGAGAAATATTTATATATTAAATAATATTATTAAGATGCGACTTTACCAGCGTAACCCTTCCGCACACTATCCGGTCGGCGGATTTTCCTTCGACCTGACTACCATAAAAAAGGGTCTAAGGGCTTTCGCCCAGCGCAACGGCGGGAAGATCCCGGGAAAGGCACATTTGGCAACCAAATGTCTCGAGTATTTTTTGTACGCATTTCGTCATCACCATCAAAGAATTTCCGTCAATTGCAGTTTCGTGACTTTTCGGAATGTAGAAGGATTTTCAAAAGACTGCATGCAGATGTTGCCGCCTGGTATTTTCTCTCTTTTTTCGGAGTTTTTGAGATCTTCATCTTACCTCCGGTTTTGTAAGTCTTCTTTCGTGATTGGTCGCAAAGGAACTCGCCCACAAGGAAGTTGCAAATGTTTCCACCCAATAGAAATTAAGGGGGTTTCAATTTTCCTAATGAGCTGCTCCTAGCAGTGGATGCGACACGTCGATCATCGAGAAGAAGAGTCAGTTGTCGCTCAACATTCAAACAGACAAGTCGTCGCTAACCATCTAAGCGATCAAGTATCGAACCAATCGTCAACCGATATAACAGAAAATCTCATTTAATCTTTAACTCAAGTTTGTGTTCAATTACCCGCGTTAAAATTGTTAAACCCGATCTGTATTATTTATTTGTTCAGATTAAAATCAATATTTTCCAATATCAGTGTCCATTTCATTTACAACGAAAACGGTTGCACTTCATTAATTTAAAGTGTGACGTACCCGGCAAGCGTCGTCGTATGCATGCGGTTCGGAATTTACGACTCCGAAAGAATCAGTCAAGATTCGCGGTGCTCACGGTACAGCTTGGAATTTCCAATCAGACGATACAAAGCCGAGAACATTTGTCGCGGAGAATGAAATAATTGCCCGCATTCGAGCGATTGGTGAAAATTATCGGACAACTAATCAGACAATTGTTTTACTTTAACTCTTCCTTCTGTGGGATTTTTTCGTAGTGTATTAAAGAAGTAGCCTCGCACGTTTTGCACCCTATTGGGGAGGAAGATAATTCTAGACCACTTGTCTGATGTTTAAGGAACGGCTACAATTTTTTTTTTATCTTTCTCGTTCTAAAATATCATGCACTCACATCGTAGCGCTTTTGGGATGACTTTTGATTGATGGGTCGGGAAAAGTATGCGAAAGAATGAGCCATGGAAAGAGAGAGAGAGAGAGAGAGAGAGAGAGAGAGAGAGAGAGAGAGAGAGAGAGAGAGAGAGAGAGAGAGAGAGAGAGAGAATCGCGCCGAAGTACAAAAAGATCTTTCTTTTCAAGATTAGCTGGCTCATGAGATCTTTTTTAATCGAGCAAGCAGGGATCTAAAGTGTAAAAAAAATTCTCTGGCATTATGACTTTCAGGCGAAAGAGCACCAGTGAAAGAGAGAGAATGAGAGAGAGAGAGAGAGAGAGAGAGAGAGAGAGAGGGAGAGAGAGCGTTACCATGCCACGATCTCTTTGCGGCATCGTCTCCATTTCTCCATGAATTTTAAAGCGGTTCTCGCGATTTTCGCGCGACGCGTACCTTATAGAGGCTCCTCTTTCTCCCTGTCTTCCAAACTACCCTATAAATCAAGAATTTTCGCGTTTCCATGAGAAGAAGGTGAAGAGCGTAGAAAAGGATCGACAGTCGCTATACGGGGTTGCTCCGTACATACACACACACACACACACACACACACACACACACACACACACACACACACACACACATGCATAAATGAATATACATATACATAAGTCACTACAGTGAAGTACGTTGTCCGCGAGGTAAGGAAACGTGCCCCGGGGAAAACTCTCGCCCCTTAAACTCCCTTGCGGTCTCTTTTTCTCCCGGTAAAGTTTCAGCCCGAGCACGCCAGCGTTCACCAACAGCGTAAACACATTCGTACTAAGAAGGAGAGAAGGACGGAGCGACGAGAAGGGTGAAGAGAGATGAAACGACGGAGGGGGTTGGAACTGAGAGGGAGAAAAGGTTTGTGCACTTCCCCGTGTCCATCGCGTGGCCGCTTAGCGGTTGAAACCAAGTTTCCCCTCGACCCTCTCGATTCCCCGAGATTTCCACTCGTTTCGTCCCTTCGAAGGTACCGAACGGGCTTCAAGGGGGTGGACATAGAGAGAGAACGAGAGCAAGAGAGAGAGAGAGAGAGAGAGAGAGAGAGAGAGCGAGAGAGAGCAAGACAGAGGTTCACCGCGTAAGCGAGGCTAATCCCTTCTCCATCCTTCCACCCTCTAACGTCATCTCTCCTGTGTCTTCCTTCTTTAATATACTACATACACACACACCCACACACACATCTACAAGTATATACAATTCCTTCCCTACGAATGGCCATGGAAGCTGGTACCCACGACTTTTTCCAACTTCGCAAAGAGTCTCGATAAAAATTGTTCTCGATCGATCGTCGAGAAATAAATTTAAAAAGCCCAAAGCTCCGCGACGTCGCAAACTTCCGTGTCACCGCCGGGGCGTCCGGAGGAAGGCCAAGGCGGAGTCTAAAGAATGATTAATACGGGACCGGGGATCCTTCGGATTATACAGCAAACATATATATTAGGACGTTGAATAAGTTTTCGCTGTTTTCCAACAGATGGCGGTACCAGTACTGCGAGCGGTTAGTTTAAGATGGTAACGCATCCATAAGGAAGCACTATAAACAAGCTTGAAATTCAGTGTACGTCGTTTCGCCGAAGTGTAAACAAGTTTTTCTCTGATAGTGTTAAGGGGCACTATATCAGTGCGAAAAGCTTTAGCCTCTCAGCAGGCGTTATTGGAGGAAGAGGAGGGTCCATTGTACGGGCCAGGTATAGCTGATTAACGGTGTTTATGGTAAATATAATTTTATATTGCAAACATCGATAGCTAGTCTTTAAACGCGTTTTTCTCTAAATAAGATTTTTCAAATTTGCTGACGTTGTAACCCAAAGAGCAATTATCCGATTGACTTGAAATTTGAACTGAGTTCTCTCGAATATATTGGGTTGGTACAAAAATCTTGCAACACTTTTTTTCAATTAAAATATTTTTCCTAATAATGAAGTTCGAGAACATTCGAGAATAGGAAATACAAGAATGGTCTCGAACGTTCCATGCCGCAGGATACATAAGCGAGTCAGTTGTTCCGTGGAGTCACTATGAACAAAGATGGATCAACGTGCACTTCGAGCAATCGCATATTACGAATTCTTGCAAGGGCATTCTGCAAGAGCCGCAGCCCGTAATATGTGCAGTGCGTTCAAGGCTAATGTAGTTAATTATTCAACGGTCTCCCGTTGGTATCAGCGTTTTCGTTCTAGCGATACATCTTTTGAAGAAAAACCTAGGTCCGGCAGGGAATCGATTGTGGACGATGAAGAACTGCAAGCACTTATAAAGGCAAAGCCTAATATGTCGTCACGGGAATTAGCCAACAAACTCAACTTCAGTCATCCTACGTTCCTTCGACATTTACAAGAGATGGGATATAGGAAAGTTGTTTCGTCTTGGATACCGCACAATCTCAGCGAATCAAACAAAGCAACACGCATGTCTATCTGTCTTTCACTCCTGCATCGTCTGCAAAGAAAGGATTTTCTTCAAGAAATAATCACTGGGGATGAAAGCTGCGTGTTGTATGTTAATCACACGCGCAAGCGTCAGTGGCCACCGAAAGGGGAAAAACCAGAACCGACCCCTAAACGGCCCCGTGAAATGAAGAAAGTTTCACTCTGCTGGTGAGATTCTGAGGGCATGCTCTATTACGAATTTCTGCCAACCAATACCACAATACAGGCAGAGATTTATTCTGCACAACTGCAAAAGGTGGCTAAAATTATGAAACAGAAAAGGCGTAAACGTCTTCAAGTTCGGCTTCTCCATGACAATGCTCGACCCCACGTCGCTAAGATGACACAAGACACTATTTCGCAGCTAGGATGGGAAATTCTACCACACCCACCGTGTTCACCAGACTTAGCACCTACCGACTATCACCTGTTTCGAGCTTTGAAGAACTATTTACGGGGTAAAAAATTTGATCATCTGTCGGATCTCAAAAATACATTGGACGACTTTCTTAATTCACGACCAAAAGTATTCTGGTCTGCGGGCGTGCAAAATCTACCAGAGCGTTGGGCAATAGTTGTAGATGCAGAGGGAGACTACGTTACTGAATAATCGTTTATTGTTAAAATAAAATAGTTTTCTTTCTCACTCGTGTTGTGTGTTGCAAGATTTTTGTACCAACCCAATGTTTACGCTACAATGACGTAGGATATTTTTGATTGGATGAAAATTGACGATTTGGCATTGAAAAAAAACGACCATTTTGTAGGCAAGAAAACAGACTTTTTTTCATAACTACGCCATTTTGTTAGATTTTGATATTTTTCGAAAATCCTACGTCATTGTACAGGAAATACCTTCCAGTTTAACGACATTTTTTCCTTTTTCGGTTTCAGCTACTCAATCGGCCGGAATCATGTCAGCAGTGGAGGGACTTTTTTTTGGCGCCTCCGAAGGCAGCGCATAAGTCGCTTGGATCTCAAAATTTTTCTAGGGAAAAATTATGTAATATAAGTCAAATATAGCCAAATATATTCCTAATTATCCGAAACATTTGATTGAGTACTTTGCTTCCAAGAAATTCCCGAAAATCACCCAAATGTTCAGCCTTCACACTGGTATAGCCCCTCAAACGTGTCAAATTTCGGGCCAAAAAACAGTATCTGCGAGGAATTTTACTGTAGTGCTTTATTTCAAAACAATCTGCAGCTGAGGCAGACAGAATTCTTGTTGAGACCCACGTTGACGATATTCTGTCGGAAACAACATGCAGAGATTGATTTAGACGCTTCAAAAATAATGATTTTGATGTGTTGAACGTGAGGTATTATTTCATGAAGACTGTGAGGTACTACTTTATGAAGAATGTGAGGTATTACTTCATGAAGATGTTAGACGCTAGCTGAGCTCGCGGATCATTAGGAGTTGATCACACAACAGTTTCGCAATTTTTGAAAGCATTGGTATTGATTTTTTTTAAAAGTAAAGCATTAATTTTTACGAAAAAACAACGCAAACTTATTCAACATCCCAATATACAGGGTGTCCTGTTATGAATGGATAATCCTGCAACTGACGATAGGTCAGATCATATCCTACTGTACGCTGAAATTTCAGTTTAGTGAAAGTCCCACGATTTTCGCGATGAAATCTGCTTTTGGTTTTTCGCGTGCCATTTCTACAAATAATAACATTTTTTGACCCGTTTTTTTTCAAATGCTCTTTGTTTTATGTAGAAGAGTCCTCTTTTCAACATCAAATGTTACGGAAACTTTATGAAAAAAGATCTTATGCAGCATTTTCAAACAAACCATTTCGAACATCTGACTTTGATAGCCTGCGGTGTCAAAAAATGTACCACGCATATCGTGCCAATTACTTAAAAAAGTTACTTATTTATTGTCGATTCATATCCGTTATAGAAATGGCATGCAAACATCCAAAAGCAGATGACTTTTTTCAAAAAATAACATAAAGCCCAAAATCTCGAAAACCGTGGGTCTTCCACTAAACTGAAATTCCAGCATATAGTAGGACATGACTTGACCTATCGACAGTTGCAGGATTATCCATTCATAGCAGGCCACCCTGTACATGAATACATACGCAGCGGAGCTTTTCAAAAATTAATAACTCAAAGCCCCCCCATGGAAATTTATATACGCAAAAATATACGGCAAATTTATTTTATTAATAATTGTAATATATGTGAAATGTATGCCATATATTGAAAATATATGTTGCATATATGTGCCAAATTCTAATTTTCGTAACGTTTTTATATATGACATGTATATGCGTGGTATTACTGTATATCACTGTACCATATATCAATGATATATGTGGCATTTACCCTGCATAAATACCACATATATTTAGCATATATGTTGCATACACACTGCATGCATACCACATATATATTGCATAAGTGGTACATATATGCCGCAAACTATATTGAAAATATACTTACAATGTACTCAAATTAACCTCAAAATATACTACAAATGTATTTTAACTGTATTCGACTTATAATTGAAATATACTTTAAATATATTTAAACTACATCTAAAATATACACGACATATCTTCGTACTCCGTTAAAAATATACTTGAAATATACTTAAAAATTTTGTTATGACGTTATTTACATCATTGCACCCTTTGACGATATTTTTCCTTGTCATTAATTACGCTTATGGTGTTTGCGGTTCAAATATATTAATGGTTCAAATTTAAATTATATCAGACGCTTACACGCCGTAAGGTGGTTTCGAACCAGGGACCTCTGAGTGATGAGCTGGGACGTTCCCCTCTGAGCTAATTCTACTTGTTAAATTAACTTTCGTATCGTCTGCATATCGTACAATACACAATGTTAGTTTATTGAGAAATGTGTGGATTTACAAGGGTAACTAACATTATAGGATCAATTACTTAATTACGTTCGCATAGAGAGCGATAATCGAATAGAATTACGAGATTACATAACCTTCAATTTTTTTTGTCCGATCATTTATTCCGGCTAGTGCGGCAAGGTCTTCGCGAGATACCGACTTGAAGATGTTTTTGATTTGCGACGTCATCTGTTACTCAACTTGCTTAACCAACCATATTTAAAATATATAAAACATACATTCAGTTTGTATGTTTGATATATTTAAGATGTATCTTAAATGGATTTATATTTATATATCGTATATGTTTCACTATTGCCCAAAAATATAATTGGCATATCCAACTTTTCGAACCAATTATATTTAATACATGTTTTATATATTTTTCGATATATTTTTTATATATTTTTTTTTTCATTTGGGTGTATATAGTGTTTATATGCAATATTGTACTTTAACTGTAAATTAAGTTTAACTGTAACAGTGTTTGTTCACAGCATATATATTTCTTGTCAGGAATATGTATCAAAAATGTATGCGTCATATATGACGCATACATTTTTGATATATTTTTCTGGCAAAAAAATAGATTGAAAATATATCGAAAATATATGCGTCGTATATGCCTCATATATGCGTCATATATTTGGTGCATATATACTGAATATGTATGTATTATTCTATTTTTCGTCACTATATATATATATATATATATATAGCATATATTTTCTGCATATATTTTACATACATACATTTCCATGGGGGATCTGAACTTAATAGTATGGGCATATATAATACATATTAGAAATAAATATGCGATTTATGGGTAACATATACAGTGCTTATACACAGCATATATTTCTTGTCAGGAATATGTATCAAAAATGTATGCGTCATATGTGACGCATAAATGACACGTATATGAGTCATATACGACGCATACATTTTTTATATAATTTTCTGACAAAAAAATAGATTGAAAATATATCGAAAATATATGCGTCGTATATGCCTCATTATATACATCATATATAGTGTTTATACGTAGCATATTTTTTTTTGGTCAGAAAAATATATCTAAAATATATGGGTCATATATGCGTCATATATTTGGTGCATATATACAGAATATATACGTATTATTCTATTTTTCGTCACTATATATGCGAACGATATATATATATACGTAGCATATATTTTCTGCATATATTTTACATACATAAATTTCCATGGGGGCCTCAATCCTTGAGTACGTGTTTTCTTAAGGCTTTTTTCTCTACGACCTCCAGAAACAATTCGAAGGCTCAAACAGCAGAAATAGAGCTGACGATTTTGCTTCAAAACTATACCACATACATGCCTTTCCTCATCAATGTTTTATTTCCCAACTAGAGTAATGCGAGTAATTCTATTTAGATTGCCGCTTTTTCTACTATAACCTTTGCGCCAAAGAAAAAATCTATTCCCTATTTTCGGACTCTCTCTTCCTCGGAGTGTTATCAGTGCACTCAAGTTCTCAACGAGGGTCGTCTGCATGTCATCGAGGATTTCGCGTTGATGGCGTGGGAGGGAAAAGAGGATAGCAGGAAAGGGAGAGAGAGAGAGAGAGAGCGAGAGAGAGAGAGAGAGAGGATCAGGCCGTATGTATATGACGAAGGAGACTCGGGTAGTGCGCGATATTCCGAGCATCACGGTTGAACCTGTAGAGGATGCTGTAGAGTGGCAAGGAGTTTGGTTTACGCATGGAAGAAGGTTGATGGGTTCTTCCTAGTTCCATCTAATGGTGGTAGTCAAGAATAACATACACACAGACACTACACACGTACTTTATATATATATATATATACACACACACACACATACATGCATACGTATGTTTGTATGTATATACACATACATACATACATACACATGTACATACGCAGAGTTGCACCCAAACGTATCTAGCTCTTGTGTAGATGAATAGTCCATGGATAGGATAGATCTCTCTCGTTCCTTGGCGGTAGTCGCTGAGGGGGTTGAATATTCATTCACGTTACATATGGATCAGCCCTGAGTGACGCTCGGGTGGCAGAAACGAGCTAAGAGCGAGCTACGCTCCGAGGAGAGGTCTATAGAGCAGAGAACCGCGCTAGGATGGATGGGGAATGGTTAAGAGGGAAAGGGATAAAGGAAGGGACCGAAAGAGGGTGCGGGAGGGCGGGAGGAAGGGAGAAAGAAGGTGGCTGAAGGCGAGAAATGGAAAAGCAAAGGCATAAGCATCAAGTCCGCAAGACTCGCACACACACACACCCACACACCCACACACACACACACACACACACACACACACACACACACACACACACACACACACACACACACACACACACACACACACACACACACACACACACACACACACACGCACGCACGCACAGACGCGCACGCACGCGCACACACACACACACACACACGCAAGCACGCACGCACGCACGCACGCACACACACGCACGCACACACACACACATGTATATTCATATAAAAGTGTGTGTGTGTGCGTTGAAACGAAAACTCGACGGGGTTAGATGAAGGGGTAGACACGAATCTCTCGGATCTTATGGAACTATGAATAGGGATCGGATATTGCGTCGCGAGAATCGTCCATCCTCTTCAGTTCACCCCCGATCATCCAAAATCCTCTATTCAACGTATATGATACGAGACCTGATATATTTGTTGTTATTACTGCTTAGGATATCGGTAATCTAGGTATCCCTCGTTCTCTCGTGTTCTCTCGTATTCCTGGCGACGTGCAATATCGGCGGATCGACCAGTCTCTATTTTCCATGGGGAAACGGATCTTTGGGGATGAAGAGAAAGACGACCTGGCAGAGGAATCATTCGAATAGCCCTGAGTTCGGAGTCACAGTGATAGAGAGAGAGAGAGAGAGAGAGAGAGAGAGAGAGAGAGAGAGAGAGAGAGAGAGAGAGAGAGAGAGAGAGAGAGAGAGAGAGAGAGGGAGAAAGGGAGGGGAGATAACGAAGGAAAGAAACGATCGTTGAGTTATTGCACGAGATTATAACCGAAGAAGTCCTACACCGCGTTTCGATTTGGTTAATGTAGTGAAGCGACGAGATGGAACTGTGGGGTGAAAGAGAAGCGTCAAAAACACCCGGTTATGGCTTAATCCTGAACCGACAGATGGGATAAGGAACGTGGAAGGGAATAGACGAAAGAAAAAGAAACAAGAAGATCGGAAATATGGGGAGGGGCTTGAATCTATAAGAATAAGAAATCAAGCGCATGGGTAGAGTAGGAAAATAAAGAAAGAATGACGAAGAGATGGTGCAGGAGGTTCTCAGCAGGTCAACCTTGTTGCTCAATGTAGAAAGGGGATCAAAGCGAAATGATGGAAGCAACGCATAGTATTGGGGATATCCTGAGGATTACAATAGAAGGTCGCGAGGCTGTTCTCTTTGACATTAACAGAAGCTTCTTTGATGAATATCAAACTCAGCCTTCTCCGATAATAACGCAACGCCGTCAGAGGGTTCGTACCGTCATTTTTCCTAGATGAGGAACATTCGTCTGCAAGCAGGTAGCTGAAAGAATACCCAAAGTATCTTGTAACCGGAAGCGAAAGAGAAAGTGGACCTGCAGCTTTCAATCACGCTCCATCGGCAATAACCGACCATCATATTTGCACTACTTTCCTCATTAAGGGGTTAAGCGACAGTAACAAGTATAAAATCATGTGCGAATTTAACTTTTTTTCATATGAAAAAGTGATTCACTCATCAAATTAATTACTCATCTATTTAGTATGAATATCAAGTTGTTAGAAAATATATATATATATTTTTTTCGATGTACAAAACTAGTCGAAACTTCTCGAAACAGCTTTTTTCCAATTGGCGTGACAAATAACTTCAACAATTTTCACTCGATTTACTTCAAATTTAAAAGTTATGTTCCTAATTGCGTTTCGCAGAGAAGTACGTACGGAATTTCTGATTAATCGAAACATTTTCATTTTATGAGCAGTTTATGAGCAGTTATAACGAAATGTTTCACTGAAAATGCATTTTTAATTTCAAATACCTACAACTTTTGAATAAAACAATATTTTTTTAATTCCGTACGTACTTCTCTAGGTATTGTAATGTAGATTGAAGAGAATTGATGTTTTTTGTTCTAGGTAAAAAATTGTGGATGCTAAATGTCACGCCGCGGAGTGCCTAAAAAAAAAGATAACAAAACAAAATATTAGTAATCGGCCATTTTGTACATCGAAAAAAATATATGTTTTCTAACAGCTTGATATTCATATTAAATAGATGTATAATTCATTTTATGAGTTAATCACTTTTTCATACGAAAAACAATTGTTAAGGAGAGATATACATCTAGATGATCGAGGTCGAGGATTTAGAAGCTACGAACATTCCGTCGACCGTAGAAGACCTAGACTATGGGCCTTGTATCGATGATTCCATGTAAGTTGACAAATTTCATGATTTATTCATTTCCAAATTTTCAAACGCGTTTTTCTCAAAACCACGTTTTTCAAATCGGTACCCAAAATTTCTCGAAAACCAACGAACCGATTGCCTTGAGGTTTTTTGTGGTTATTCTATACGCCATTATCTAGTACTTGTCATAGGATTTTTTTTCGTTACTTAGTTTTTGTTTTATAGGCAAAATAATAACTAATACTTGGCCCCAAAATCACTATTTATGTTCAAATGTCCGCCATTTTGTCATAAATCGATATTTTCAAAATCGGCTATGACAATTACTAGATTATAGCATCTAATTTCATAAACTTTTTCGGTTTTTTTGAGATGATTTTTAAAGAAACGCTAGTGGGTACCGTATACGCAGCGTTTTTTTACGACGCTCCAAGGATCATACAATATCCTTGTATATTTTGGATATTCTTAAATAAAGAAAATTAAACATATTTTTGAATGTATATACTTTCAGATAATTAAAACCCCAATCCGAAATTTCAAATAGTTTTCCTTGAAAAAATTCACAAAAATGACCCTTTTTCTGGCTTCTAGGTGTATATTTCCCCTTAAGATCGCACATGATTTTATACCCGTTACTGTGGCCTAACACCTTAAGGGCTTACATACACCTGGGTAGGTGAAAACGATTGATTTAAAAAAAATGCTCATTCGAAAGTACTATCCTTTGAGTGACTACCATGAACATTTCATAAGGAAATTCGCAGTAATGACGGAGTTATAGCGTTTTGTAACTGACCGGGTGAGTAAAGACTAACGGTTGGGGCGCAGGTAGACGCGGTCTTTGTCATCTGTTTGACTATAGGAGTCTGATGGAAGCGTCAACATCTAAGGAAGATCCGTCATACGGTCCAGAAATCGTCGAAGTTTTGGGTATACTTTGCAATTTCAGTGTAAAGTGTACCCAAAACTTTAAACGCGTTTTACTCGAAACATTGTTTTCAGAATCGGTATCAGAAATATCTCCGTAACTACTGGACCGATCGGGATCAAGTTATGCTTCACACAATAATCTACTACTTATCGAGCCCTTTCTTCGATACCCGGCATAGTTTTTTTTTTTCATCATAAGTACTGAACAATTCTGTTATGAACATTTGTCATGAACGATTTTTTAGGCAAATTTTTGGAAAGTGAAAACATTGTCAGATAATTGTTAAAAACAAATGAACTGTGCAATCTAAAAAAAATCCTACGTACTTCCATAGACAATGTATTTTTCAAGATATATTCAACATTTCATGTGAATCGGTTTAAAATTGTCTGAGTTATATTTCCGGCCAACTTGAAAAATGCAGTTTTGAGGTAAACGCCGCACAGCCGCCATTTTAAAATTAATCGTTATAAAAAAATTATTGTATACAGTCACTAATATGTATGATAAACACCCTTTTTTGTAATCTCGATTTATTGTGTAGTTTTTCTAAAGAAAAAAATCCCCAAACAGCCGATTTTTTCGACCTCTAGAGTGGCCTAAGTCCTTAAGGCGTTACCCCCACTTGTAGCGCAAAAGAAGGCCTTTTTCATGATGTTTTTTAAAGAAAACTACAAAACTTTTTCATTCGATCAATATACCATCTTAAAGAACACATCTTGAAGAACTTTCAGTTATTTTTTTATTGAAAAATATTACATTGTTTAGTGGCAAATGGCCGTCAATGAAATCATGTTTTTATGTACACGGCTTGCGGTGACCAACATTGCGGCGAAGTGGATCATCTGAAAAAAAAAAAATGCGGATGGATTTAGTCAAATATAAGTATCAACTAGTCTTCAATCGAAGGATTTTAAAAAATATTCATTTTTCACAAAATGGCGGACAGTCAAGGTTAATGGTTCGATTTTAACGAAAAAAAAATCGAACGATTAAAGACTACATTTTTATGTATTAAATAAGCCTGCAAAATTTCAAGAAGATCGGTTCATTCGTGTTCGATCAATCTTGGTCACCGACTTCAGAAATGCCATTTTGAGAAAAACACGTTTAAAGTTTCAATTAGCCGGTCATTTACACAACGGATTCTTCTCTTTCAACGCTCATATCTCAGTCAATTTTGTTCGGATCGACTTGAAATTTTCAGGACATATTCTCAGATACTTATACTTCAATAAAATGCAATAAAAAATATATTTTTTCAAAATCGCAAGTGGGGGTAACCCCTTAAGTATAACAACTTTCATGCCAATATCTATAATATACACCTATCAAAAAAATTCATGAAAATAGTCTCTTTTAGCGTCTAAAGTGAGAAGACCCCTTGAACATAACCTTACTTTTAGCCGTCTCAGGTGTACGTAAGCCCTGAAGAGCAAACGAAGATCTCTCAGTACAAGTTCGAAGATTGATGAGTCCGCGAATAAACTCAAGTTTGCGATTTGATCAAGAGTCCGAACCTCAAGGGGATCATAAAATTCCGTATCCCACGTTCAATATACAGACATTCGAGCTGGTCTGTTGGCCTATGTCGGACGGCATAGACCAACAGACGGATGATACATACGCGAGAATGATTGTCGTCAGGGAATTCTCTTCGTTCTTGGACTGGTCCGGCAAAACTCACGTCATCGTGGTATCCACTACAACGGTTCGTTCGACGTTTCTCGACGGCATTGGAACGAGGAAGCTTTCTCCTCCCCCTACTCCCTGTTCTGTTCCTCCACCGAGCTTTCGCCTCGATCAAAGAAAAGAAAAACCCTTTTCGCTTAGCGACCATTCCGTTCATTTCCGGCTTCGGAGAAGTGCAAGGAACTGTGGACAGAGAGGATCGTGGTAGCAGGGGGAAAACCGATGGGGAGGGGAAAAGAAGCTGGAGGAGATCCATTTGCCAGCTGCCTGTCATTGTCCGCGTCGTTGTCCTCCTCCTCATCCTTCTTCTGGGGGGTTTTGCAGCCATCGCTTCGATTCTCCTGTCCGCATAGCTTTTCTCATCATCTCATCTCGCTCTCGTTCACACTCCCTTTATCCTGGCTTCTCTCTTTCTCCCTCTCTTTCTCTTGCTTTCGTCGCGTCTTTACCACGAACGAAATCCATTGTGTGCTCTCTCTGGAGCCCTCCTCTCCTCTTTCTACCCCTTCTCGCCGTCCACTCTCTTCTCTCCCTTGCGTCTAGGATCACCAGAAGCCTCCCCGACGTCTCTTCGTCATGCAGTCCATTAGAGCATAGCGAGAGTAAGAGAGAAAAGAGCCTTCCTAGTTACTCGTCGGTTTACATTACTGCCCTCCACTCCCGCCCCTCCATTGAAGCACTGCCCGTTCATCCTCACATTTCAAGCGGCCATTAAGCTACCGTAATTATCGCTTTTCGATTCCAATTTGATTCATAAAAGCCAACCAACCCCATCTTTAGCCACGAGTCCCCGCTACCCAAAGCTACGGCGAGAAAGATCAATGCTCCGGGGAGCACGTCCTCGTGCTGGAAAAATGTGCTTTAAAAAATATAGAAAGTGTATTCTTGAATTCAATTGTAATACTTTTTGAAACCGAGAAAGTTTCCGTATATTCCTCAAATCTAATTCCAAGTGTTAAAAACCTCAAGAAATATATTTCTCGTCATCTAATTATTGATGCTCGTGGATGAGCCCGTTATCTGCCGGCTGGTCAAGATTTTATCCGAATACCTGGCGAAAAGTGGGAACGTCAGGGGAGAATGGAGCTCTATGGACAGACTGAGGCCGGGTTGAAACTCCAAACTTTGAATGCTCCGACGGTTTAAAATTCCGAATTTTAATGTTCCGAAATTCAAGATGGGGCCGCGTTGAAATTCCGAACTTTGAAAGGTCAGAACGCACAAAGCTCCGAAAGAATAGTACCCCGAAAGATCAAAACTCCGAAAGAATTTTACACGAAAGACCAAAACTCCGAAAATCTTAACACCGTCAAAATAATTCGGCTATGGAAGTTCTAAAAGTTTCAAAATTTTCAATAAATCGACGAATTATTACAAGATTTGTTTTTTTTTTATTAAGAAGTTATTTTGCGTCAATTTTGAAATTTGTTTAGACGATGTTATACATTCTACATCATTTACAATCAACTGTGTAGACTTTCATTGGCACGATCTTGACATGAGGGCCGGGATAAAATTCCGGACTTTGAATGCGCCGACGGTTTAACATTTGTAATTTTAAGGAACTATACTAGTGTGACACTTTCAAAAAATCGATTTTTTTGCCTTTCTCGACAGTTTATACTTTCAAGAATATGAGATGAGGTTTATACTTTCAAAATTTTTATACATTCATGATTTGTATACTTGCAAGAATATAAAATGAGATTTTTCAAAATTGCTGACATTGTAACTCAAAGAGCCATCATCCGATTGACTTGAAATTTGAACTGAGTACTCTTGAATATATTTACTCTACAATGACGTAGGAAATTTTTGATTGGGTGAAAATTGACGATTGGGCATTTAAAAAAACGACCCATTTTATAGGCAAGAAAACAGACTTTTTTCATAACTAAGCCATTTCGTTAGATTTTGATATTTTTCGAAAATCCTATTTTTCTATGAAAAAATTATGTAGTATAGGTCAAATTACAGCGAAATATATTTTTAATTTGCCGAAACATTTGAGTACTTTTCTTTAAAAAAATTCCCGAAAATCACCCAAATTTTCAGCGTTCGCACTGGTATAGCCCCTTAATGTTCCGAAACGACAAGGTTCGTCAAGATTATACCAGTGAAAGTCTGCACAGTTGACTGTCAATGATGTAGAACGTATAAAATTGTCTAGACAAATTTCAAAATTGACGTAAAATCGCTTCTTAGTAAAAAAAAAGAAATAATCCTGAAATAATTCGGCAATTTATTGAAAATTTTGAAACTAAAAACTTCCATAGCCGAGTTATTTTGACGGTGTTCAGATTTTCGGAGTTTTGGTCTTTCGTATAAGATTCTTTCGGAGTTTTGAGCGTTCCGATAATTCAACGTTCGGAATTTCAACCCGGCCCCGACGGACTGTGTCGCCTCTTTCTCGTGGCTTGTCAATTTTCTTCGAGTGCCTTAAAGTGGAAGCGCTGTGTCAGTAATGGCGAGGGAGGTCTTCGAATTTTTTTTTCGGCTGAACTAAGCCGATTATAGACTGAAACATCCAGCGAAGGATGGCGATGAAGTCGCCTATAAAATTATCCGAAAGAGTTATATACAGTTTTCATTGCCAGCCATGAGCCTTGATACTCTTGACGCTGCCGATACAATTTGACCGATGTTCGGCTAACCGAAATGCGTTGAAAATTTCATGATTGAATAATTGAGTTTCATGGTTTAAAAGAGCTGGGAGAGGAAGCAGAGGAGAGAGAGAGAGAGAGAGAGAGAGAGAGAGAGAGAGAGAGAGAGAGAGAGAGAGAATGTCCGCGTTGGTTAACGAGCGTAATTGCAGCGTCAGCGGCCAATCGAGCATCCCGACGACGCCGATGCACGAAAGCCTCGTTTCCTCTCTGCCGCTCTCGCTCTTTCTTTCTCTCTCTCTCTCTCTTTCTCTTTTTGACCTGGTACGAGAGAATGGTGGGCGAGGATAAAGCGCGTTTTATCGGTCGTGACAAGCCCGCGTAGCCACGAACCACTCGCTATTTTAACGCACCCACACACCTACGCAATATCCTCCACTGATTGTGGGCGAGAATTTTCGCGGGGCGTTTTCATTTACTATACAGGATGGAATTAGTATTAGACACTTTTACTCTACGCGGCAGAGCTCCAGGGTAGTGCGAAAATTCTTTAATACGGTCTCTCTCTCTCTCTCTCTCTCTCTCTCTCTCTCTCTCCCTATCTCTGTCTCTCTCTTCCTATCTTCCTTTTTAGATTGGCTACAGTTAAGCCGGGAAACCAGTTTAGATTACGAAAACAATCGAATTTCTTTTTATTCCATAAATTGTTCGTAAAACTTATCAAGCATATGTTCCCAAAGTAGTATAAATAATTCCTTACTGCGTTGCATTTTTTGTTTGGGTTAATGTTTTTTTCAAACACGTTTTTCTCGAATCGACTTTTTTCAATTTGTGTAACCTCTAGCTGGAGAAGTTTCTAACCTATAATTTTATAGTGACAGTCGTTATATTGAGTCGTTACAATTTTCGTTATATTGAGGTTTCGCAATATCGAAGTCATGTCCCTAAAATGCTCTTTTAAAAAATATGTTACTACTATAGGTATAGAGATATTTTTTTTAAAGAAATGTTCATATTATAGCAATTTCTACAAGCAATTAGCCAGTAGAGCATACTGTATATTATTATGTCGTTGTATCAATGTTTCGGGTGCCTACCGGAAGGGAATGGACAAATCTTCGTTATATCGAGGTTCGACCGAGTCAGTTTCTTTATACTATTACGCTCTATATGAACCTAAATTTGGAGTAATATAATTGTTTAAAGTATATTTTTCATAGCAAAAAAGCCTATACAATAGTTGCAAAAGTTATACCCTTTTGTTTAATCACCTTTGAAAAATGGAATTTTCAATTTTTTGGTCAGTTAGGTTCGTATAGAGGGAAAATGTATTTTTAAAGTGATCTTCAAACCGCATTGATTTCCGATGAGAACTGTGACCTCTAGAGTATACAAAAACAGCAAAGTCTGATGGCAATCTTCGATAGGCTGTTATATGTTCCATATTTTCAGAGGAAATGCTTCGAAACTTTTACAATATTTGTTTGATAATATATACAAAATATTCCCAATGTTTGAATAATTTCTATTCATTCATTCCATATAAAAAAAATCACGAAAATCCCAACAAAAAACGTCCTCCTAAACTGGTTCCCCGTCTTAAGGCACAGTAACGGGTGTAAAATTATGTGCAAATTTGACAATTTTTTTTCGCATGAAAAAGTGATTCACTCTTAAAATTAGTTACACATCCATTTAGTATGAATGTCAAGATGTTGGAAAATACATGTATATTTTTTTTCGATGTACAACATGGCCGTCTACTAATATTTTCTTTTCTTATCTTTTTTTTAGGCGTTCTGTGGCGTGACATTTAGCATTCACAATTTTTTACCTAGAACAAAAATTCTCGCCAATCTACATTAGAATACCTATAGAAGTACGTACGGAATTAAAAAAATATTGTTTTATTCAAAAGTTGTAGGTATTTGAACTTAAGAAATAAATTTTCAGTGAAAAATTTCGTTCTAACTGTTCATAAACTGCTCATAAAATAAAAAGTTTCCGATTAATCAGAAATTCCGTACGTACTTCACTGCGAAATGCAATTAGGAACATAACTTTTAAATTTGAAGTAAATCGAGTGAAAATTGTTGAAGTTATTTGTCACGTCAATTGGAAAAAAGCTGTTTCGAGAAGTTTCGAGTAGTCGGCCATTTTGTACATCGAAAAAAAATATATACATATTTTCTAACACCTTGATATTCATACTGAATAGATGTGTAATTAATTTTACGAGTGATTCACTTTTCGTACGAAAAAAAATTGTTAAATTCGCACATGATTTTATACCCGTTACTGTGGCCTAAGCCCTTAAGGATTCCATGCTTATCGAACATAATGATACTATTCCAACCGTTGTTTCCCACAAAAGTGGTAGCCAAAAGAGCTCAAGCCGGATGATCAACTATCGATTACGCAAGATTGCGCTTCCAACCAATTGTCCATCTTGGGAAAACGAATCAGGACGTTGTAAAAGTTTACCAGTGACCCTCGTCATGGAACTTCCCAACTTCGCTAGGTCACCCTCGGTTGCGCTGAATTTATGCATCAGCTTCAAGCATCCTGATGCCGAAGTTGCGATTCACACGGTCTGCAAGATCAGTTTCCTTGTGGAGGAAACGAGAGACTTGATGAAGATAGAACATGGTTCATCCGAGGTCTATTTCTCTCGCTACTTCTTTGTTGGATATTCCAGCGCAGCGAGCTTACCGCTTGCCTTTCAAATCTGCCCCCCCCTGCCCTCATTGTTACTTAATTTTTTTTTGTTATAATTCGCACCTTTAAAGCACCTCGCAACGCGCTATTTAAATATCCCCCCCCCCCTCCCTCTCTGCGTACTGGCAGCTCTTTGCTCTTTCGCCGCTGTTTTCTCCTTGCAAAACAGAGTTACCTCGAACGGTGTGGAGGTCGAGGAGAGGGTGAAACAGCATCGCGGATAAGCACCGGGGCGAAAGAGAACGAGGCCAAGCTCCCAGCGAAGGGAAAAAAGAGAGCCGGAATGAAAAAAAAAAAAAAACAGACACCCCTTCGCCTTCTCTCGCTCGTTTTATCATTCGCAAGCTTTTCGCCCGATTTTTTTATTATTTATTTTCCCCCGCGCACCAAGCGAAGCCGCAACCGGAGCCACCCCGACGCGACACCGGCGAAGCTCCGAGGGATATAGGGGTAGAAAAAAAGCCCGCGAGTCTGCGGGCAGGATAAAACGGAGCGAGAGAGAGAAAGAGAAAACCGGAAGCTCGCGCGAGGACCTTGCAGAAAATCTTCATCACCCACTCTTTTTTTCTCCTCTTCCAGGGCGCCTCGGAACACTTTCCATCGAATTTATCTTTGCCTCACAGACACCCAGTTTCCCTCCCCACTCACGCGGCTTTTTTTTCTCCCTCACTCGCCCCTGTATAAACTCGTATTTGATAATACAGTTTCGCACGAACGGTGCGGAGACTGATTGCTATTTTATTAGATGTACCGATTACGCGATTCGTTTTAAATCCAAATATTCTCGCCGTGCATTTGGCGATTTCGCAAATTCCGCGGCTTGAAATAATTCATTGATAGTACGAGCTACGTGGATAACTTCGTTTTTCACTCATTATCTTTATTTCCGAATGATGAAGAGAATTCAAGTACGTATAAACGGACTGCAGCAAAAAAAAAACCCAAGTACATTGATGTCTTCGTTTCTTTGGGAAAGTCACTAGTCGTCAATGTATTGGACAAGTAATTTATTCACCCCCTATCGATAACTGAAATTCAGCCCAAACTGGGTGACGAAAATAATCTTTCGATCAAACCTTTCATTTTTTCTGCTAAAAAGTTTGCGAGGTAAAAAACAAATTCAACTAGGACGTTAAGGGGTTGCGTGGGTTTGAAAAATTCAATAAATCAAGGCAGGAACAAAAGGATGCACTGGAGATTATACGTAAATGCGACGATTATACGTAAGTTGAAAAAAATGCCGTCGTTTTATTTCTCCTCAAAATTTTAATCGCATTTTTATCGAAACACTATTTTTGAAATCGGTCGACACGATTTCTAAAAAACGAATGCACCGTATTGAAATATATCTTATTGATATATATATATATCTTATTTATCTTATCTTATTTATCTTATCTTATTTATCTTATCTTATTTATATATCTTATTGAAATTTTTCACACTTCTTCAAAATAGCATTGACTAATGATTGAACGAAGGTTTTTTTTCGATTACAACTAATTTTGCAAGGCTATACAGTGTGTAAATTATACCAAAAATTGAACTTTTTTGCATACAACCCTGCCAAAAATTCAAAATTCAATTTTTTTTTTAAATCCTTCGTTCAATCACGAGCTATACTTCCATACTAACAGAAAAAATGTGGTTTTTTAATTACAGATAAAGCTATCATGAGTTATCCTGACCACCACGAGGACATTTTTGTTAGAGGTCCCCGGAAACCAGGTCCCACCGGCTGAATTTCCCGAATTTTTGGATGACATTTTTTTTTTCAAATATTCTCGAAGTATTGCTCCTTTACGTGCTCATCATTGTAAATAAAATAATTGAAATATTATATTTATAAAAAATGGAGAAAATATGCTTTTTTGGCTTCGAAACCCACGTGACCCCTTAGCCTTGACATGCAAAATTGGCTGAAAGAAATTAATTTAAAGACTAGACAGGTTCTTTGTAGTGTTTGTAAATTGAGCTACTGGAGAATTCGAGTTTGAGTGCCTGTATCGGGCGCGGCTCCGGCCCCGGAAAAAATCCAACAACCCCTAAAAGCATCGCCTACAGCATTCAAGGCAAGGGCGGAAAACTCCTGTTGAATCGAGTGGGGTTAAAGAAAAACTTAATAATACATACAAGGATCAATCTGATGTGGAAAAGAATGGGGAATTTACATTTTTATTCCCGGACGAATTCGAGTGAAATTTCGAAGTGGATGGAGCGAGATCTTTTGGGGCGATGTCGGAGATGGAGAGCCGCGAGAGTTTTTAGGTCCCCGTCTCGACGAGCGAGTGGAGAAAACATATCGTTCCCGAACTGTCGTTGAATTTTCGTTGGAGCGAGAAGCGAGCCTCGACATACACATTTTTGTGTGTTGGTGTAGGTACATTTATGCGCACACGTACGTAAAAACGCACACGTATCGCTACTTTCCCGTTGAGATTGCGTTTCCTGCTACACGCTGTCTGCTCCCTCTTTTTATACCTTTCGCTTGCCACCAGCAGCAAAACCATCCCTTATTTCTCTTCCTCAAGCTCGCGATGTGAGAGAAAACGAGGTTGCACCCCTCCCTACCCCTCTCGCTCTCTCTCTCTCTCTCTCTCTCTCTCTCTCTCTCTCTCTCTCTCTCTCTCTCTCTCTCTCTCTCTCTCTCTCTCTCTCTCTCTCTCTCTCTCTCCCGTGCGCTCGGGCGTAATGCCGCCTCTGGTTTCGCCCGTTAAACGCATTCCGAATGCATTATCCGCAGTAATAAATCGCGGTTCACACAGTCGTAGATCAATAATTTCATAGCTATGTGAGAGCGTGCATGGAAAATTGTGAAACCTTTCGTGCTAAGATGTTCAGTTCGGGCCCGTGGGGGATCTCCGTGTGCGAGCACGAGCTCCAAACATGAGAAACGTGTCAAAGGAAGAAAAAATAAAAAATAAACGCGAACAATAAGGAAAGAAAAGGAAAACAACACGTGCTTTGCTTACTCGTTTTTACATTCGGCGCAGGCGACGGGCGTTTTATCCATATTTTTACATGACATGCCCGCATTTACATTCACAGGGGAGACGGAAAAATTGTTCAAAAGATTCCTATCGAAATTCAGATATGATGCATCGTATAGTGGCTGGGAGATAAATAGGAAAAAATGGTCTATTTTCTTTGGACAGTCGGAAGACTTTTTCCGAGTTTTAGAGACATGGACATAGAGGGTTGAAGCCAACAGCTACTTATTAGCATGGCCCTGGGAAGGGCTGGACCGGGCGACTCGTTGTGGGGCACTGGGCCACTTTGCAACCTCCTTTTTTAGAGAGTCCACGATTACTGATGCCTCGTGAAAGAACGACCAAGGCGAAAAAGCTCACGTACCTATCGGAATCTCATTGAATGGCATCCATTCACGTTTTCTTCCTTCTATCTCTCTAGTTTACATTCGCTGAACTCTTTTTGTTCCATGCCCGTTGAAATTCTTGCGCTCAATGCCGTAATTCTTTATACGTACATACGTGCTCCTGTTCGTTACAATGAGACGCGTGCAAAGGCTCTTTGCAGTCCGGACCCACTTTGCGTTGATGAAAAAGTACTTAAGCGGATTTCCAGCGTGGCTGGACGGGACGAGAGTGTGCGACGTGGAAGGCATCCCTACGTACGTTCTTTTTCCTCATACCGCATCACTGATCCTTTTTATTCGTGCGTGATTGTACCTTCAGCAACCGCAAAGCAGGACGATAACCAAAAGCGTGCTTGCGAATTTGTGCGAGCTTTTTTTAGCGCACTGTTTGTTCGAAATTTCGTCGTGTCGCAATAGTCTCATAGGGTTAACGTAATCCAAGACTGAGCTTTGATGAATTTGCAGGTTGCGAGGAATATGCAGAGAATCAGGCGAGTAACTTGAAATGGATTGGAGAGCGAGTGTACGGAGAAATAAAGGAGCAAGGGCTCGAATGAGCTTTTCTACTATATCGCGGCTTTTTCTCGCGTCGTTTCATTCACGCTGCACCGAAATGCTCGTCCCTTCCAAGCATTTGCCAAAGCTCGTGCACACCGCGCGTAATTATTCGTCGCGTCGACCACGCGATTTCCGGATCCTGAATCGAATGAAAGCTCTGCTGGTTTTCACACCTGCCGCCCCTCGTTTCTCTCCGTCTCTGTATTTGTCTCTCACGTTCCCTTTTTCTCCCTGGATGCAGCCCATCAACGCCGGACCTGAATTCGCATCGAAACAATGTCCGCGAAGCGAATATTATTCCGATTAAGGAGGTACGGTGATGACCACGCTAGTAAACTAAGAGTCTATTTTTCGCCATAATACCGCTACGTTTTAAACATATGTGTGTGGCCTATATTTCGAGAAATATTTTTTAAGTATTGAATTTCAAGCTACTTATTATTTTTATAATATGAAAACAAACATAATAATCTACTACTCGACTTCAGTAGTACGCCATATCGTCGACGTTTAGCATCGTTGCATTTTCGATAGCTGTCATCGGTCCCACGCGCTCGGCTTATTATTTTTGGTAGCCGGTAAACATGGAGAATGAAAATAAGTATTGTAGAAGTTTATCAAGAGAGTAACAGGATTGTACCTGAAGTCCAGTTTAGAGACAAAGGTAGATTCTGTCGGACAAGAATTAGAGAGTGAAAAGATGATATTGCGAATGCAAATGAAAAACGTCGCGTTGACGTTAACCTCAATATCCAATGTCCAATCTGTCCGAAGTCAAAACATATTTCATCGATTGTTATCTTATTTTTCCCTTTCCTAATTTTCACAATATTTGCAGATATAAAAACGAACGTTCATTTTATATGACGGTTTTTCCATGCTGAATTTACATATAAATGCGTTGTATGCATGTCGCCAGAAAGATTGAGATGCCTTAGCTATACATAAAAGAACTTTGAGTAAACATCGACGAAAGGCCTTTTATAATCGATTAAAAAACGTACGGCTTCACACAACCATATTTTTAATTCGCGTTGAAAATATCCGATAGACGAATCAAATTTGCGCGGGTATCCGGCGTTGCCACACTTCGAGCAAGATGGCTGCGGTTACGTCACGAGACGTCTCTCTCGCCGAATACTTCAGTTTTTCGCGACTTTATTTCTAAATTTATTGCTTATTTCTGCGGTGAGCTTTCCAATTCAAGTTGCCTTATTGATCACAACGAACCAACGAACGCAACCGTCAGTTTTTTTACGCGTGTCTTGGCTCCAAGTAGCACAAAAAAATCGATATATGAGAGGACAGGCACATTTTGTCGTCTACGTGTGACTAATTGACCAACTTTAACAATTAATAACTCGGAAACTGTACGGTAAATCTCGCGGAAACTCCGCATACGCATGGACGAAGCTCTCGACAATGTTATTAAAAAAAAATCGGGCTTTTATCTTGGACTCGCTCCAATCACCGTACCTCCTTAACGATTCAGCTGCGACAACGTGCGAGTGAACAGGAGGCCAGCGAACGAGCGGTGAATGATACCGGATTAAATGAAACGGACACAGACAGCCACGTAGTTGGCTCTTTCGCTGCGCCCTCACCGTCACAGTGCCCAAAATCGTTGGACCCTTCGGCCGGAAACTTCACAGCAGATACGCCGATTGATGTTCAAACGAACAGCTCTGCTTTTTTGAGCCGAAGAGTACATTTGAAAAATCTCGTCAAACGTTGATCTGGTCTTTGATGGAGCTCATTTCACTCGCCGTGACGGAAAGATCGGGACGATGCGCGATTAGATAAAATTGAAATACAGCATTGCGGCTGCATCGCTCTTGGCTCGATACGATAAATTCAATTCCCGTCGATCGCGAGATCTTGAAAGTGGAAAAGCGCGTACAGCCGAAGCAGAAAAAAAGGAAGGCTAGAAGGTAGCGGGAAATAGGAGACGGAGGAGTATAAGGTGGGGCGAAAGGCAAAGAAGTTGGTTGGATGCTTGAAAACAAATGTGCTTGGCGAAGCGTGTAAGCGAGATCGGGTAAGGACTCGTCTCATACGTCACAAAGGCTAGGTCCTTTCGAACGGGCGAAAAGGCAACAAAAAGATGAGGTATATAACGGAAAAAGATGGAAAAGTAGTGGTTCTGGCAAGCTCGACTGTGAAATCGTCTGCTGCGAGAAGAGTGGGAGGTGGAGAGCAGCGGAGTGAAAGAGAGAGAGAGAGAGAGAGAGAGAGAGAGAGAGAGAGAGAGAGCCGGAGTATTACCGATTTTCCTCGTGGATCCCACCGGAAAAGAATTTTCTTGGACCTTTGAAGGAGCTCTCGCAACAACGCCGGAACAACCTTCGGCTTTGCCGCACTCTTGGCGAAAAAGGGATGTCAGATGGTAAAAAAAAAACCAAGCAGAATGCGACGGAACCCCAGCTTCAAACGGTTGATTAGAGGAAACGAATAATGGATGGGAAGATTTGTGGTTTGACATTGCGAGAGACCTCAATATGCTGGTGGATGAAAACGGGTTGATGGATACCGCAAGCTTTCATTGATAGCTATCCGAATTTATTATCAATTGCAGAGAGATTGGTTCCAATCTAACGCCTATCGTTGCCCTGTTCCGCATCAGCAGGCCTAGCACCTGAGACTCCAAACAAAGAGACGTCGCCCTATCCAGCGGTCCTCCTCGTGAAGGAACCTCAGGTGAGCGAGATAATCGAAGATCGCCAAGTAAAGGGGTGGAAGACAAGCCCCGAGTTGAAGAGGTTAGACCCAGCTCGCAGGTGAAGGAGCGGAATATGATGTCGAAAAATTTCGAGACTGGTGGAGGCATGACAGAACGCGTCTAAATGGGATGAGAATGGAGGGCACGGAGCAACAGCATCAAGCTGGATGATAGCGGACCGCAGCAGGCTGCCGGGGAATACACACTGCTAGAGCTCTCCAGCCCGCCAGGGGATCATAAATAATGCGTCCGCTGTGGAAAGAGACAGAGAGCAAGGATGGAGAAAGGGAGAGGGCAGAGAGACGAGTTGTGCAGGCCAACAGCTAGAGTTGGCTGGTATGACGCGCATCGTAGAACATGTGGTGCACACACCCACACACACGGACACACACAGTGTAATATTAGATGACCAAGGTACAAGCTCCACTATTCAATTCTCGGTGTGTACGAGCTCTCTCCTGTCCCGCAATGGCAAACAGGCCTGGACCACCGCATCACATCTCGTTCCACCGTGCCAGGACTGAACGTCATGAGATGGCTTGCATTGTAGGGCCGAGTTCTAGAGAACAGCTTCTCACAAATATCCAGTACTAATGCATTCATGAGGCTCCAAGTTATGGTCAGAATTATATGGAATGTCGTCTAATTTCAACTCACCGCGACAGTGTGTCCAGACCAAAACATGCAATCATGGCGTTTTCCTGCTCGTAAATGAGGATTTCTCGTTTGATCCTCGAGCTCCTTGGATATGATTCTCTAACGAGGCTCCTGGTGATAAGGAGCTCATTTCTTGTGTCAACTATGGCTGATCCGAGTTCTCGAGTCGAGTCCGATTGAGCTTGGAAATTGATCGTAAAGGACCTTGCGAATACTAATCGAGAAATGCGTTTTTGTCTACACGAGGAACCCCAAATTCTGCTATTTTTGCACCGTTTCCGTTGCTAAGAGAACAGAAGACCTGGTAATCTGGATCCAAATCTAGAACATCAGGTCTTCTGCACTACAGAAGACCTGATGTTCTGGATCCAAATCCAGTGCAGAAAAAGCCTTGTGTACAGGACCTTGCGAATACCAGGCGGGTAATGCGTTTTTCTCTAGCAAGGAACATCCCTCAGGTGTCCGCCTCCGATTTTGTTGAAACTCATATATGTGATAGAGCATCGAAAACTTTGAGGCACGTATTTTTTTTTATCGGCGGAAAAACGGATTTACGGGGGGAAACCGCCCCTCAAAGAAAGGCGTGTCGAGGGGAGATTTTGCAGTTTCACCCAGAAACAATCCACCGATCTGAATGAAACAAAAACGAAAATTCTTCTAATGAAAAGCGATGAAAAATCCACTACGAAGATGTTAAGAAAATAATTAATTAGGGGGTAAACCACCCCTCAATTTGCCTTTTTTCACCCCACACTTAAGAGGGTTGTATGCAAATTAATAAAACAGGTATCATTTTGACGGGCAATTAAAATTAAAGTTGACGGGTTTTTGCGTTTTGGCGGCATAGCAAATTTAAGGGGGTAAACCACCCCTAACATAAATTTATTTATCATGGTCGTTTTTCTGTGTTTAAAGTATATCCGCTGATTTTAAATATTTCTATAAGCTACAATTTAATGTTCTACCATATGTCAAAATTATTACATTCGTCTTAAGGGGTAACTACCCCTCTGACGAGAAACATCATTGAAATTTCCGCTTTCGATTTCGTTGAAACTCATATATGTGGTAAAGCATTGCAAACTATTAAACATGTTTTTTTTTATATCGGCAGAAAAACGGTGTTAGGGGATGAAACCACCCCTCAAAGTTTCTCCCACAAGCAGTCCACCGATCTGAATGAAACAAAATCGAAAATTCCTCTAATATTAAGCGATGAAAAATCCACTACAACAGTGTTGATTATAAATATAATTAAGGGGTAAACCACCCCTCCATTTGCCGTTTTTCACCTCACGCTTAAGGGGGTTGTATGAAAATGAATAAAACAGGTATCATTCTGAAGGGGAATCAGAATTCAAGTTGACTACACAAGACCTGATGTTCTGAATCCAAATCCAGTGCAGAAAAAAACCTCTCTACATTCACCATACATTCACACTGCAGGATAACTTGAACGTTTCCAGAAAAGAAGATTTCTCGCAGCGATGAATCATATGAAAGTAAGAAAAAAGATGCTGCGGAGTATTGATCTTTCTGTTGTTCTGTGGCTTTCCCGAGCGACTTGTCTTTTCTCTCGTCACTATATTTTCCGATTCGAGCAAAATTTCTTATCAGATATAAAGCTTGGTATATAGAGTGTTGCGAGTAATGCTAAGAGAAGTGACCGTGGCGGCCTTCTGCACCACAGAAGACCTGATTCTTGCACTACAGAAGACCTGATTCTTCTGCACTACAGAACACCTGATTCTTCTGTACTACAGAAGACCTGATTCTTGCACTACAGTAGACCTGATTCTTCGCCACTACAGAACACCTGATTCTTCTGTACTACAGAACACCTGATTGTTCTGTACTACAAAAGACCTGATTCTTCTGCACTACAGAAGACCTGATTCTTCCGCACTACAGAAGACCTGATTCTTCCGCGCTACAGAGAACCTGATTCTTCTGCACCACAAAATACCTGATTCTTCTGCACTACAGAAGATCTGATTCTTCCGCACTGCAGAAGACCTGATTCTTCTGCACTACAGAAAACCTGATTGTTCTGCACTACAGAAGACCTGATTCTTCTGCACTACAGAAGACCTGATTCTTCTGCGCTACAGAAAACCTGATTCTTCTGCACTACAGAAGACCTGATTCTTCTACACTACAGAAGACCTGATTCGTCTGCACTGCAGAAGTCCTGATTCTTCTGCACTACTGAAGACCTGATTCGTCTGCACTGCAGAAGTTCTGATTCTTCTGCACTGCAGAAGTCCTGGTTCTTCTGCACTACTGAAGACCTGATTTTTCTGCACTACAGAATATCTGATTCTTCTGCACTACAGAAGATCTGATTCCTTTGCATTACAGAAGACCTGATTCTTCTGCACTACAAAAGATCTGCACTATATAAGACCTGATGTTCTGCATCCAAATCCAGTGCAGAAAAAATCTATATTGACCATACATTCAAACTGCGGTATAACTTGAACGTTTCCGGGAAAGAAGATTTCTCGCAGCGATGAATCATATGGAAGTAAGAAAAAAGCTGCTGCGGAGTCTTGATCTTTCGATTGTTCCGTGGCTTTCCCGAGCGACTTGTCTTTTCCCTTGTCACGGTAGTTTCCGATCCGAGGAAAATTTCTTATCAGATATAAAGCTTGGTATATAGAGTGTCGCGAGTAATGCTACGAGAAGCGAGCGTGACGGTGGGCGGTGAATAGGGGTGGCGCACAAGAGTTGCCCTTGCTGTCTGCTATGAAAATGGGGCTCGAGCAAAAATCGTGGAAAACATTCGCCAGGAAGTTTTCTGTTCTGCGATCGACGATTGTACACGCTCAATGTTGCAGGATGGGCGAAAGGGAGTTGGTAGTAGCCACGACGTCGCGGCGTCGTATGGACCAGCTTTTCACAGGGTACACAAACCGCCGCATGGGCTTCGGCCGAGTCGAGCTGACGCGACGGTATTGCACCAGCCAATCGGATAAGTGCATTCCTATAGAAGAAGGCCGTGGTCGATTGTAGGAGAGAAAGAGAGACAACGAGGGGGCGAGCCAGAGGGAAGTAATAAAGGCTGGAAGTGAGAGATAGCCGAGAAAGATGTCTCGTCCAATCAGATAGGGAGCCTTTGACGTTTCTCATGCCCTATCGCGCAATTTTCGCGGCCTGTCTCGGCCCTTGCCCGCTCTTACGAACCCCGTTCGCAATCGGGTTGAAGAGGAGGCCCACTTCGGAAGCTGCACTCATCGCTTGGTATGGGAGGAAAGACATTACCCGTGGATCGGGGGTTTGCCGCGTTTTTGGACCCCCGGGAAGAAGATGTAACCTTGCAAGCTCTCCCGTGGAGATGGAGAGAGAACAGACCTCCTCCTGAGAGAAAAAAAACACTCCCCAAGAGAAAGTAAGATGTCGAGAAACGAGAAGATGGGAAAGGGGTGAGTTTCCTGAGCTGTCTCATAACGAGTTGCCGTCGTATCACAGCAAGGCTACTGCAAGAAGAGGACTCCTGAGCGAGGTTGGAGAGCGAAAGGTCGAAAGACAGGAAGAGGCTCTGCATAAAATGGGAAGCGAGAGGTGGGGGAGACCGCGAGAAATGAATCAAACGCTCCGACGTTTCAATTATTTCTTAGAAGGATGAGATGGGAAAGGGGACGAAACACCCATACACATAGACGTGTACAGCTCGATGGAAAGCTCTTTGGATGAGATTGTGGCGGGAAAAGATGCTCGGTAATGGGGGAGCTCCTACGTCCCGGATATCCCTCGTCGTGCAATATCGCAATGCTTCTTTCCATCCAAGATAACACGCGGCGACCAGACTACAGCCTCGGAAAAATAAGACTAGAAGCGCAAGTTGATAGAAAAAATAAAAATAAAATCCGACGGATATTCGAAGTTCGAGAATTGCATGGTGGCCAAGATGAGCCTCGGACGAAACTCGAGTCAATCGTCGAAGCTCTCGATTCGGGAAGAATGGGTCCCGATGCGATAAAACGAAATGGGATATTGCTTTGTAATAACCGAGTAATACAGAGCAATCTAGCATCGCGTTTATCCTACCATCGTATAGGTCGCTTTTATTATTTGCTTCCTCATGGAAGCGGCTTTGTGCTTGGACGACTTTTATGCTCAGACTGTTGCCCTGTAACGTTAGCTCTTCATACGGCACTCATACTAATTAATGTCAATATCAGAGATTACAATCACGAGATCATCTTGTCCGACTCTTTCATTCCCAGGTTGTATATATCTTCAAACCATCTTCTTTTGCAGATACGTGAAAAGGATACGAGAGCCCTGCCGCAAACGTCACACGGTAGGTTTGCTTTTTCTTCATGCCTGTTGTCCACGAAATTGATCGTAACCGGAAAAGATCGAGTGTCCCAAGCTGATTAGCGTACTGGGAATATCGGCGGTGCTGCTGCTGATTATCATCGGCAGATCCGCATAGTGGAAGCTTTTACATGGGATTAAAGGGTGGGCGCGTAATAGTTCACGAACGTGAGGATGACCAACGGCATCGGCCTAGACTAATCGGATAATCAAGTTCCGGGCAAAATAGGAGGCCGGGAGATGAGAGAGGAAGAGAAAGCAGGATAGATATGGATGCGCGAAACAAGCAAGCGAGCTCTGTACCAGCGACATGAGGCTGGCACAAAACCTCCTCAACCGCGGCCTCTGGGAAACCCGACATACCGCTCCCTCATCTCTCGCTTCGTTCGTCTCGTTGTGCAACAATGGGTTTGCTCCCTCGTGCTCCGCATCATCGCTATTCCCTGATTAACGTCGGTAATCAGAATCGGGAAGGTAACGAGATTACGAGTAGTGAGGGAGTGTTGGGAAGTGGAGGAGGAAAGAGAAGGCACAGGAGAGAGAAAATAGTATTCCAGGTAGGCAGTTGGTTTGCGATGGAGTCCTCTCTCTCTCCCTAATTCTCTCTCTCTCTCTCTTTCTCTCTGATACACACGTACACATGAGGCCAAGCCCGCTGTCCTCTAACTGCTCTGCGGCTCGCGATTCTGACGTCCCGCTTCGTTGATTGAGCGAAAGCCTAAGCCAAAAGCTCGATGACGTTGGCCAGCAGCGGCTTCCAAACCATCGAAACCTCGGGTGTGGAACATGATCAAGGTAGATGCAGGCCTCGAATGGCTGCACAGTCCACCACCACACGTTTCACCGACCAATTCATTCATCTCCTCCTCCGCCGCCACCTCCTCCACCTCCTTTAACTACGTGGACGCGTAACCACTCATTAATGCGAATGCCTTTATTACCGCGAGAGCTAGGCGCGTACGAGATGGACTGGAGTAGCTTGGAATGGTGCAAGCTCCCTCTAGTGGTGGCTCGATGGTAGGAGAGGCCTGGAGTACCTCGGTACGGACTGGGCTTTCCATCTTCGTTACACCCCTGGCCCAATCAAGCACCGGAGGGCGAACCAGGCAGAGACGGCCAGGGAGGGGTAACACGGAGAGGAGGAGAGTCGATCGTAATGATCCGGCGATCATTCGATTTTGATTTTTATCTTCAAGCTTCAACGATCCCGAAAGTCAGAGGGAGAGAATGTAGCTTTGCAAAGAGATATTACTCTACGGTATAGAAACACATGATGTGCTTCAATGGAAATTCACTGGTCTTCTCTTCTTTTGGCTGTTTCCTATATTTTCTCTCTCTCTTTCTCTCTCTCTCTCTCTCTCTCTCTCTCTCTCTCTCTCTCTCTCTCTCTCTCTCTCTCTCTCTCTCTCTCTTCTCTGGGGGGCGTAACGAAACGAAGCTCGTTCACCTACCCTTCTTTGAAAATAACGAACTGATTCTGCGGTGTAGTTCGGGTTGAGGAGACTTTGGAGAATATCCGGAGATGGTAGGTTTTGAATCCCTTGAGACAGGCGAGCTGGGGTCTCTTCTTCCTTTCTCTCTCTCTCTAGTCTGCTCTTTCTCTCTCTGTCTCGCTCTCTCTCTTTGGAGGAGCAAGTCGATACGTTATTCAACCGAGCGGACTATCGGAACAGCTACGATGGCGGTCAGCGCTAACGATCTACCGGGAACGTACCACCGTACTCTATATGCACTGTACGAGATCTTCCAAGATGCTTGAAAATCCTGCTCTTCGATGAGAGTTCAACGAGACGGCGAAAAAAAGATATGGAGAAAAGATGGCTGCGGAAGCGGTTGCACAGTAAAATGGGTACTGATTCTTGTCCGATGGGCTGAGAAAATTTGCAGATAATTTCGGACATCCAGACCGGGGCTACATGACACCGTTTTTCGTCCAGATTAACGCCTACTCGGACGAAAATTCTTATCTGCATATTGAAAACTAGTCATACCATTGAATTAGAAGGTCCGAAAAATCGTTTTCTTCATTACTTAAATCGATAGATAAACTATCCAAGAATATATTTACAAAGTTACAGAGGCCAATTGTAAATATTTTCGAAGATACAAGGCCAAAAGCAGAGAAGCTATTGATATTTGATATTGATATTTCTTCCCATTGAAAACTTTGAAGCGCGTTTTCTCCAGTTTTCGCGTGATAGCGGTGAAACTAAACGACCTATCGAATCAAACCAAAGTTTATTTTCTTCAGTATGAAAATCTCTTCTAAGTGAATTTAAAAAGTAATTGAAAAAGTATTTTTGAATAATTTTTATACCACGTTAAAGCGTTTTGTCAACATATTTTTTTCTTGAACCTGGAAAAAGTTGTAACTTCACGATTTTTTCAGCTTTTTCTTAATTCACCCAGAAGAAAAATATATGACAATTGAAAGTTTTATTGGTTTTTTTTGTTTCAGTCAAGAATTACGAACTGCATGTTTCCCGCCGATTGGGGACTGTAGCAAGACGCACATGGAATAGGCTGATAAATCTGCAGTAATTTATTGTTTCATGCTGAAACATCCTTTTAATACATTTCAAATATACATGAAAAGGTACCCCAATGTTTACTGGGCTCACTTGATTTTTTCCCTTAAAAAAGAATTTCCGAAAAAATGCTTTTTTGGACCTTCTAATTCAGGCTCCCGATTCAATCTATGAATTACACAATTTTTGTCGTGAACTTTGTTGCGAGGCCGTCCAATTCCGTGCTCGTGAATTGCCCTTATCATGACCGTTGGAGGCAAAATACCGAAACTCTTCGCAACGATAGTCGACGCTTTTTATCATAGTACGGTATTCCAAAGTTTTTTTTTTTTGAATTTTTTCACCTCCATCCGACCGATTAGGTATCGCGATTTTAACACCGCTGTTTTCTCGTAAACAACCCCTCCCCTCGTAGAGTTCACCAATGTCGGAACGCACTCCGTTTTTATTTTGGTCGTTATTTTTGTTGTTGTTTTTCTTCTGCTCTCTATCCTCACAACTCGCGAGCGTTTACCCGGACGGTTAACGTTTTCGGTTCTAACGCTCGAGTGAGGGCGAAAAAAAAAACGTCGTTATATCCCTGTTCGTTTCTCTCTCGTCGTGGGCCATCAGCCGTTGGGCTTTACTTGCCGGTGACCGCACCGGCTATGAAACAAATTCGACGCCCCGTAAAAGCAGCATTCGACGTTGTAACGGCAGCTCTAAATGGCCCGCGACAAGGGGTACAAATACATACATGTATTACGGAATATAGACTAGGGTATATGGAACGACATTAAGGGTGTACAGTTACCTCCAAAATAAACCTACATTTCTGAATATTTTTCACAAAGTCCCACTGCGGTACCGTTGCACTATTTTTAATTGATATATATATTTAATGAAGAACAAGCAAGTAATTGTGGGGGGATTTTTGGTCGAGTATAGAGCGACTGGATTTTTTTAACATAAGTATATATTTTATAGTGATATCGAATGAGAGTCTAATTACTTTAATAAGAAATATCACAAGATGAGAGTAATTAAACATGGACTTTTTGAAGAGTGTCCTTTGTGCATGAACTTTCGGAAATTTTGTAATTTTTTTACGAGAATGTACATCGAGGACGATCCTTAGTAGCCTATATTTATACACACACAAACATTTATATATATATATACAGGGTGTCCTGTTATGAAAGGATGATCCTGCAACTGTCGATAGGTCAGATTATGTCCTACTATATGCTGGAATTTCAGTTGAGTAAAAGTCCCACGGTGTTCGAGATAAAAGTCATCTGCTTTTGGTTTTTCGCATGTCATTGCTACAAACGATAATGTTCTTTGACAGAGTTTAAAAAAAATACTCTTGGTTATTTGTTTTATTTAGAAAAGTCTTCTTTCTAACCTTAAATGTTAAGGAAACTTTATGTACAAAAAACTTATGCAGAATTTTCATATAAACCAATTCGAACATCTGACTTTGATAGCCTTTAATTACTTTAAAAAGTTCCTTAGTTATTGTCGACTCATATCATCTATAGAAATGGCATGTGAAAAAATGAAGATGATTGTTTTTTTAAATAACACAGAGCCCAAAATTTCAAAAACGGTGGGACTTTTACTAAACTGAAATTTCAGCATATAGTAGGACATGATTCGACCTATCGACAGTCGCAGGATTATCCATTCATAACAGGACACCCTGTATATATATATATATATATATATATATATATATACCTGACCAAAAAAGGGGTGGCGGCGATCGTATACCCTCTGGGATGGGGCTGCTACGAGCGTTATACTATCTACTGTATAGTCCCGTGCGTGTACACAATACGGAAAGCGATACAGATACATTGGAATCGAGAGAGGAAAAAAAAGGGTGCCGTCGAATCGTTCCGCGCGATACCGAGCGAACGTTGCGTTTATTTTTTGTCGCTGCTTTTTTTTCGCTTTTTTTTTTACAACCGTTGGCATGATACGACGTGAATTTGCCGATCGTGGCAAAGTGCTACGCTTGCCGCGGGAAAAAAAAAATGTTTTTCGCATGGCTGCGTAGTTGGCGTTTTTTTCTCTTCAATCCGATTAAAAATGTCGGCGTGAAAATTCTCGCAACCAATTGTCCGCGGGAGAAGTGGAGAGAAAAAACCTCGGGAGTAAAAAAAGGTCACGGTTAGCCTCATCTTCAGGCCGAACAGAAGCCTCCGAGTATTTGCCAGTGCTGCCAAATGTACGCCGTAACAACTTAAACCCTAAACTACCCCTAAATTGAACGTTTGAATAACCTATTCGGCATCGACGCTTCGCAGGATTATTTCGGTGTACGTGGTGGAGCATTGGAGGTCGACACACAACCGCACACTCACATTCCACACCAAGGGTGAAAAGGGAATAACTCACCCCCTAGTCACGCGGTCATCATCCGGCGGTACGCACTTTCTGGCTCGCAGGGAATTAAGGGTGGCAAACGTTTCCATCTCGCCCCGGGGTACTTTTACTCGCGTATGATTCGCGTAAACGTTCGCTGCGTGCGCATAACACGCGAAGCATATACGCAGATACGAAAATCGAATCAACGCGAGCAAGTAGTGCCGAATAAGTAAATAAATCGCTTCGCAAAACGATTAATCACGAGAGAACAGTTTGCATACGTGAGAAAATAGTTGCCATGAGAATTTTCACCATCCCTGATTTTGGCATATTTCGTTCCGGACCAACTCGATCCGGGAAAGTAACAACAGGGAAAAAGGCGAGATCAAATGGCAAATTTTAGCAACCGTAGTTACCATTTTTTGCAACTCGTTGTTTTTCGCGTCCTGAATCTACTTTTCCTTCGAAAATTGCGAAAAAAAACTTGTATACGTATATTTTTTAACGGGCTGCTTGGGTGCGTCAAAAAATGGCATTTTACAAAAACATTTTTATTCGATAGTATCACCTTTTAGCTATATTGGTTGAAAATTTGATTGAAATATTCCTAAAATTGAATGAGCTATAGCTTCTAACAGTCGACCGGGCTAGAAGTAGCAGCACCATACTTCAAACTTTAAGGGGGGGGGGGGGGTAGGTATTTTCTTGGGTTTTTTTTATTTCGTCATATGAGTGCTTTATGGACCCGGCATCGATGATTCTTTGTGAATATATGAAAAAAAACTCTCTCTCTCAACTGAACTGAACTCTCTAGCTCAAAATGTACTGCACATATCCTTTTAAAGTTTCACACCCTCATTCTACACATAAATTACGAGGTAAAGCTGTCAAGGTAAACATTTTTTTAATAATTTTAATTTATTTTACAATACCAAAATTTCCGATTTTCTTAACGAAAAATCAGTATTTTGACTTCTAAGTTTAACCAAAAATAAAAAAAATCAATAAAACAAACCCGGTAGCGTTACCTTAAGGAACTTATCAACCAACGAAATCTTTTCGGTTTTTTTTTTATTTCAGATGATCCAGTGATGAGTTATGCGGTTCACCGCAACGTAACTTTTTTTTAGACGTCTGCGAAGATTTTCTGTCAATGGCTCATTTTTGCATAATTATAAATGAAAATGTTACAGAATATTCTTCAAATGTACTTTTATTGTATACTAATTACATAAATAAATATATGTTAACTGTTTCGTCAAAAAAAAATTATCGCAAACATGCTTGTTCTATAGCGAATCACCTCCCCCCTACCCCTAAACGCGTTTTTTCCGCCCCTAAAGCTCTGTTTTCAAAGTCGGTGGACTTGATATCCCGAGAACGACTTGATAGATTGTTTCCAAATTTACAGGAGATACGACGAGAAACATTCAAAGGTCGCTGACGATCTCATTTAAAAAAAAAACGATCTTCAATTTTTAATAATCACGTAATAATGACGACTTTTTTCATAAATTCTGTATGCTCGAGTTCGTCGCCACTGTCACTTCGCTAGAAAACGCGTGCGACAACCTATGACCAACGATCTTTGTCTTGGTGGGGTTTTACGAAGAACGAGACTAGGCGCATACGCTTCGGCAAGACGTCCAAACAATCCATGTACCCACTCGAGTAACACGGAGTTCGAGATCGACCGACGCTCTCAACTTTCAACAAGAACATCGGCCAGAGCGAAAATTCTACGAAATACCGCAGCTCGAATAATCAAACGGGAACTGACTCCAAAACTTCACGCTGGCTACTCGCATGGATATAAAAAGAAGTCTGCACGATTCGACCAGGTAACCAGAGTGGAGCATCAAGACATCCGGGCCGTCTGAAAAACGGTCGCCGCGCTATCGCGAACGACTTAAGGGCGGGGTAAAGTATTTAAATTTTTTTCTTTTCATTTTTTAAATATTTTTTTAATGAATGCATAATATATCAAGAATATTGTGTTAAAATTTCAAGTCGATCGGAATAAAATTGACGAATTTATGAATATTTGAGCGTCTATTGCTCCATGCCGTTCTCTTCTCTTCTTCGTTTTTCAAACCGTTTTTCCGAGACTTGTCATATTTGAAGTCCGTGTGCATGATAACTCAAAATCTACTGGACCAATCGCTTTGAAATTTTGCACAGTACTTCTTCACATAATTCACCAGGTATTGTCGAGAGCTTTTTTGTTTTTTTTAAATAATTACTAATTTTTCAACAACAAATTAGCCGATTTTTTTAGCGAAAATCGGGTTTTTGGCTCCCAAGTGCTACGAAAAATCGAAAAATCGAAGAAAAAAAATCCTCCCGTCATTACCTCGAGAAACATCTCCTTTAACAAATGCATTTTGATTTTTTGTTTCAAATGATTTTGTTGCGAGTTATGGTGCACACCGCAAACCAACTTTTTTTCGAGGCGCCTCCGGGGTTTAATTTTCACTCGCTTAATTTTGAATATTTTGCAATGCAAATTTAGGAGAATGTTGTTCAAATGTTACTTTATTATACGTAAATTTTTCAATAAACGAACACTATTCGTTACGCCAAAAAAAATCTTAAAAACATGCCTTTTTTCGCCGAATTAACTTTACCCCGCCGTTAACGCGAATTTCGGCTACACACCTCATTCGCGTCCCATTAACAAAGCGAATTGGCCCCTTCCATCAGCGCCATTTTTTTCTAAGTAGAGGAACCGAAGATTACCTTCCACTCACTCTAAAAATTCGCATGCGAACCAAGGGCAGTGTGCAAAAAAAAGGTCGAGTCGGGCTCTCGACAACGTCCATTATATTCAGAGCTCAGTCTCCCGTCAACTACCGTTCAATCAAGTCCTCTCAAAGAGTCGTAATCCAGCAGTATAAGGAATACCTCCAATTAACTCTCATGTTAATCGGTCTTCGATCGATCCATATACCAACAGTCTTCATTACTCGGGTCACCGAACTTATTGTGCGATTGTATCATTTCTATCATCGGTCCGTAAAGATTAGTCAACCCTTCGACCTCGCACCTAGTTCGTATTTCTGTCTACGCATAGTGCCGTCGCAGTAAACAGATCGAGTATACACTCGACCAGCGTAAAATCTTCCGAGCGTCTTACCAGCGATTACACCAGCGAGAACTCCGGCCCAAGGGCAAAGGCCCTTGTAAGCCGAGCGACAACAAATCACTCACGCGAGCGAGTGAGCGAGCAAGCGAGCGACCGTGCGTCAACCACCACCAATGTAAGCAACATAACCTTTTCGTTTTGTATCTTTCACCGTAGCCCTATTCGTTTTAGCCCGCCTAATAATCTCATAATAAATAACGTAGTGTCAATCGTACACAAATTTGTCGAATTGTTCGTCAGTACCCAAAACTCGCGTCGATTCCTTAACTTTATTCCTTCCCCCGCACTACCCGTGCGAAATTTGATTTGGGTCTGTGATCGGGCCCCAATAATATTCCCCTAACTTTATTCGGGCCCTAATCTGGAAGCCACATGAGGGCCGTTAGCGGCCGGTCACACTTTGTCAACAAGGGCCATTAAAGGCGCAACGACCGGGACCTTATAAGTTGCCTCAATGGCGCCTAATCAAAACCATTTTAGCGTCATGAAAATGCCTCAACGGCACCTCATCAAAACCATTTCAGCGCCATAAAATATCCGTATCAGTGGATATAGATGCCATTCCAAGGAATGGATGTGCAGTAGAAATAAAAAAAATATATGGGTCTACTGAATCACTGGAATCTATTTCCATTGAGGGAAAGATCTGGAAAACAAAGACCAATTTATTTACTTATCCTACACAGTCAGATAAAGTGTATGAATGGGAAACATCAGCGAAGTCTTCAGAAGAAATAATTTTCCCTATGATGAGTATTGAGCGGAAATTAGTTGCTATAAAAATGTCGAGAATACCGGTTGGGACTGTTCACATTTATGCACTAGCATTACTCCATGTATGAGTGAAACCATGAGTAATTGTTTGTATCTATGTAAAAGGTTTCTTTAATTTGATAAATAAATACTGTCCGATGTTTGTCTGAATATTTGTGTTCATCGTTGATTTTTTATTTGCTAATGCCCTTACGCTTTTCCCAATTTGCGTTCGATAATATTATTCGATTGATGTATAAAATCGATTTTAATAATTGTAATACCATCAACCATGTAGCCTAAGCTGTTTATACTGGTTTATCGCTATAATAGTCAGATCTGGGCCTATTGTGGAAATCCCTACTTCTTTATCCCTATACTGGCCAAGTCTGGGCCTATTGTGGAAAGCCCTACAGGTTTATCCCTATAATGGCAAAGTTGGGTCCTATTGTGGAAATCCCTACAGATTTATCCCCATAATGGCCAAGTCGGGGCCTATTGTGGAAATCCCTACAAGTTTAGCCCGACAATGGCCAAGTCTGGGCCCATTGTGGAAATCCCTACTAGGGAAGCCCTGAAAGGCCCTTATTTTTATTAGGGATGCCTTATCAGTTTTCCACATGGGTACCCCTTTTTACCCTCATCCCGTGCTATTGCGCTAGGCGTAGGCAACGAAGCGGGAAACAAAAATATTATGCTCTCATCCCTTTCAGATGTGACACTGCGTTCTTTAAAAAAATGATTTTGATAATCGACGATCGTCAACGACTCTTATTTATTGTTGCCTTGAATAACTCGTTTGGTATTCAGATTTCAGATGGACCGTTTAAGCTGGAGAGTGTCCACCACCGAACGTCGCGAAAAGAATTTCATCAGCTGCCGGTGGCCATGTTTTTCTGTATTTTTTTGGTAATTTTTCTCAAAGCCTCTCAATATGTGTCCCGGGGTGTTGAAAAAAATGCGTTTATATTTCACCAACCGTTTCCCCGAAAAATCAGAATTTGGCTATTTTTTGCCTCTAGGTAGATGCCCCTTAAAGCCCCTTGAAGCTCATAGACCCCCTTAAAGCTCCCCTTAAAGCTTATAGACGAAGTGAGAAAAACGCATAGTCTCCATATATTTACGACAGCGTCTCCAAAAGCCTGGAACGAGAGTTCCAGCGTAGTTACGATCGAAATATCCTGCACCTGTATCCCCTAATTCTTGAACGTTGCAGCTACTCGTAACATGCTCCGGAACTTTGTTGATTCTTCGGCTGGGTGAGGGCGTGCCGAACTTCGAAAGGATTGTTGCAAAGCACGAAAGCCTTGCGGGATACAATACCGGGAATTGCTAAGTGAAAGCGGAGAGAGAGAGAGAGAGAGAGAGAGAGAGAGAGAGAGAGAGAGAGAGAGAGAGAGAGAGAGAGAGAGTTAAATCTTGCGGTGACGAGTGTAGCTACAAGTTATTCCAGTTTCCGGTTCGTCACGTGCGGAAACAAACAGTTTCTGGAGAGAATCGAGACAAGCTTGCGGTGATGGGAGAAAGGGATACGCGAGGATGAACGACGGAGAGATGAAGGGTTCCGTATATGCCCATTAGTTGCGAATAGATGGCGTTTACGGTGGCTTGGCAATGGCTACCGTTCACTTCCTAGGATGTTATGAAGCATTACGACTCGTGAGTTACATCCTCCATGTGTATATATATATTTGTATCCGTATACTGCGAAAACAACGTGATGAGATGCTGAAATTGTACACAGTATGGATTCAGACTGACGGAAGGCATTTATTTCCACACGTATTCTCTCCCCTTAAACGACCATGTGGTATTTCATCAACCCCGTCAACTCTTGCGGAAATCCTGCGTTACCATCGCTCCCTTAACTCTCCTTTCCTTCCTAATCTTAACGGAAACTTCGTCCGCTGAATACGACGAGTTTGGATGCAAATGACAACGTAACACCGTCTTCTACCCGACTGTATTTTTGAAACCTACCAACTGCGTGCTGAAACACACGCTGACTAGGGTCGTGTAGCCATTCGATTGTGAAATCATTCGAAGCATCAATGTTTGGACCACAATCATTCGTTGTGTGCTAATATTGATTTCATCTGGGTGAAGAGGATTCCTTTGATTGATATGTGATATTCTATCGATAAGGCTTCGAACAGCATGTGACAAAGTTGATCGTGCGGTCTTCTTATGGACTTTCCATAAAGGTAGCGTAACTTGGTTGTACTCTCGAACTTATCGAAGTAACTGAACCAAAATAATTTGAAGCTGAATTTCTGATGAAATGCTTAGTCCCCAGACTTTTGTGAGATGTTTCATATCAATGGCGGAGACATTGCTAATCAGTTTAAAGCTTGGTATTTCGCACACAGACCTCAAAGATTAGAAGTGGCAGACTGAACCTCAATCTCATGTTGAAAGTCTTGTCCGATGGAATAAGGTACCTGCGGGTAATAAGGCCTAAGTAACGAAAATCGTATTTAAAATAGCCGCTCACGCTCAATGCCATACTCACAGACGCTTATTGCACGAAGATGCCGCTACAAGTTTCCGGAGGCGCGATAACCCGCTCCCGGCCTCCAGTGTTGCATCATCCATCATGAGACGCGACCGCGTAACACCAATAATAAACATCGGTCCGAATAAATCGTAAGTATTTTTTCTAATATTACACTTATCTATCTAAAATCGCAGTCTTTACCATTATTAATTCAAGCTTCGATTATCATAAATATTTTAATAACGTAGCGTGGTCCAAATATTTTTTATTTTGTTTTTATTACATACGTGGTCGACGGTTATTAAGGCCTGCGGAATTTAACCATAGGCCTTATTATCCTCCTACTTCTTGTAGCAAAGTTCGTTTGTTTTATCATGTATTTTACATTACTTTTAAGATATTACAAATGTAAATAAATAGTACGCATATTTATTACTAATTATTTGAACATTATTTTTAGTGCCTCGATCCCGATGCCTCCAAAACGAGTGCTGTGGTCAGAAACCGGCCTGGTGTCAGCTGTCCAAGCAGTGCAGAGAAGAACTTTGACTCCATACAAAGCTGCAGAAGATTATTGATCTCAAATACCAAATATATTACGTATAGTTTGATTATTTAAGTATGTTGAAGCCGTAGACCTTGTTGGGTAAATTTTTGAAAGTGGGCCTCCAGCCCTAATCGGCACCAATTTTTTTTCACGTATTCGGGGCTACTCTGCAGTATAAAAATATGTTTTTTTTTGTGATGGGGGACGAAACAAATCCAAACAAATCCATGTCATTTGACCCACTTGATGTCACCAAACCCGTTTCCTTCATACCTTCAAAAAGGTAAAAAAAGCGTTTGGGGGTTGAAATAAGGGTTGAAATTGTCTTCCCCCGACTAAAATATTATAAACAAAGTGCCCTCAAATACATCGACTGGGTACAACATTTCTAAAGCGTTTTTCTAGCTCGAGCCCCACTTGTAAATATTCATCCCTTATTATCCTACCATAGTAAAATGAGGTCTGCTATCAAGGTTTTTAAAAATGTTTAATTTTTTTTTGTTTATGGTACAAGTTACCATTTTTATATTTTATAGAACCTAAACTTAAATAATGATTACAATTAAAATTTGTTGACTGAATTGGATATTTTTCATTTTATTTCAAATATCACTTAGCAAGGCCTTATTGCCCGCAGGTGCCTTGCGCGAAATAAAAATCGACCGTATTTTACATGCAGGGAAAAGCACCCTGGAACATTTTTTCCGACATTTTTCTACACATCAATTGAGATCCCCATCCAAAGTATCTACTCGCTAAATTTCATGCGTGTAGGTTAAACACTGTTAAAGCTATGAGGCTATGCCAGACAGACAGACGGACATCGAGAGGTTGAAAAGTTTTCCCTCGTTTGCCTACGAAACTCTAAAAACGCCTATAAATTCACGTTCGGCCGACCAACTTATCGTCACCATTGAACAGCCGCCCTGCCTCAACCGCTGCGTATTTTCAAAGTTTTCAGCAGTGACAAAAACAAACACAGCAACAAGCACAATTGGCAGCCTTTAAATTTGGCGGATACTTCTGAAAAATCGACGCGCGCTAAAGCGCAATTTATCCGTCAAAAGCCTTTCTCCGGTTTGTTGGCCGGATCTCCTTGTAGCGTGAAATTCATAGAGAGACCTCCGACGTTCACGTTTTCCACGATAAATCCTCCCTCTATCCGGCAAACTGTTTGTGGGAGGGTGTGCGCGCGCGCGTATGTGGGAGGATGTCACGCAGACAGAATAGCGGATGGACGGAAAACTAGTTAGGGGTCTGGTTGACAGTGGCGTTCTGTACGGCTTAACATTTTAATCAGGAAAGGCGTGTAAGTCTGTCACATTGCAGTCAGTGGACAGGGAGGAATCAGCAACGGTGCACCGCTTCGCCTCCCTAATGCTCATATAAAGTCGTTTATATCCGTGCGTACGTGTGGGTGCGTTTGATACATGTGTAGGTGGCTGCATGTGGTGCAGAGCTTCGATGCGCTTGTTCCGTCTATGAGCCAAGGCCGCTAGTTTCCCTCCACCTGAACTACATAGCCGTGTCCTGGCTTTTGCGCCGGAGGACGCACAGGGTTGAAACTATTTCGCATTCGTAGACCATTCGCTAACTAACTTCATCCTGGAAAGAGAGACAGAGAGGTACCGCACGAGGGAGAGAGAGAGAGAGAGAGAGAGAGAGAGAGAGAGAGAGAGAGAGAGAGAGAGAGAGAGAGAGATGGCGAGAGTGGTTGAGAACGAGTCACCGGTCATTCTGGTCTCTCGTTGCATCCGATAGATTGCTGCTGACCCTTCGGTTAAGTTAGTTCACCGAGCTTCGACGTTGCATGTTGTTGTTTCACGAAGCCGAACCTCTCGCGTTGCTCGTATCCTCTACCATTCTCGCCGATAGTTTTCCTAATTAAACTCCCGCCTCACTCGTATCCCGCGCTCGCCCCAACGAAGCGTCGACGATGTCAAATGGTTTATCCTAGAATGTCTCCATCATTGTTCCGCTCTGCTGACGAGCGGAGTGCGAGCGTTGTCATCTGTAGGTCGCGCGAGATTACAAGCTCCCATAGAGCGACCAACTTGCAGAAGCCCCACGTTGCCACGAACTCACGGACACTGCATTCAGGCTTGCAAATGCAGATGATTGAATCCTTGGGAGATCAAGTGTCCTTACTTTAGCAGACTTGAGCAAGACTTATTCTCGCAATGATGGACGAAAGTGTCTTCAGGCGTGCAAAGTATTTGGGAACCTTGACAACGTCGTTGCTGTCTAAGAACTTGAGATGAGGGACGAAGGTTAACGGATCATCCTACATTCGTTACTCTCGTGGTAACGAAACATGTCATGCTGTGGAGGAGAAAAATTGAAAATGGATTCTCTTCTCCACGTAGTTACTTGAATCCTTAATCCTCCGTTTATCGAGTTGATCACGTCCGGCTGCAGTTATCTGTATAATTGCACGAGACCATGAGGACACTCGTGGAACACGTTTTACGGCATCGATGACGAGGAATCGTAAAGAGTGGCGATAATCGGCAGAGATTCGCCCCGAAAGTTATAGGTCCTTTCGCGGACCCGCATTTTAATCGTTGCAATTTCATACCACCGGGGAATTTCGTGAAACATTCTACGCGTCCATTAAACCTTGTTATCTTTAAATGGTTGTAAAACAATTAAACGTTCGTGAATCATTTGACGATGGACTATTTCCTGTTCGATAAGGCAGTGAATGCCGAAACATCGACAGGGCCACATAGAACGAGGGGGAGGGAGAGAGAGAGAGAGAGAGAGAGAAGCTTTATGAAATGCGTTTCACTGCTATAAGGGAGACATAATTCTGGGGGTCTACGAATATTATGGTACCTGGTACTTCGAACTGTGAATTGACGATTTCGCTTGAATATTCTCTGTTTAACGGGGAATCGAGTGCACCAGAGGAGCGTGAATTGTTCAGAAGGAGAAACCCCAGCATAGGGTAGGGAGAGAGAGAAACAGAGCGTAAGATTTATAGAGTCAGAGAGAGAGAGAGAGAGAGAGAGAGAGAGAGAGAGAGAGAGAGAGAGAGAGAGAGAGAGAGAGAGAGAGAGAGAGAGAGAGAGACGAAAGGTGGAAGCGATGGTCGACACGTTCAGCGTCCATTCGGAATGGATCATGGACCAACCGAAACCCGACGATACTGGCCGCTCATTAAATCCACTGAGTATATACACCAAACTCCATACGATAGATATACATGTACACATAGATTTCTATGTACCAGAATATACATTATGAGTATTCTACATGGACAAGGAAGCAGTAGCAGGCAGAGAAGTCCCTACTCGAGGCTGCATAATCAGTGATACAGCCTGGCCACTCGATGCTCAGACTTCTATGGAACTTGTTAGTCACGGTAGAACGAGCTTTGGTTGTGCACTTTGGTGTGAGTCGTCAGGAAGTGGTGAGAAGGATAACGATTTCTCTATCGTCCACTTATTCCCCTCTTTCTCCCTCTGTGCCCTACGAGCTCGCCTTAGCCCTATATCCTCGGGAAAAGAGACTACGATTCCATGGGAACATTCAGGACCCTGAGGACTGCACCGGTTGGAAGGACGAACTGGTCGATGACAGCTTTCGATTGCTGACGTTAAAACAGCTGCTGAGAGGGTGATTCCGAATTGAATGATGTGAAGAGACCCGAAGTAGTGAAAGTTCCCTAGGAGATAATTCCAATCGCACGTCACTATTGGAGGCACGAGATGCTTCTGAGTTGGTACTTATTATTGGATGAAGTGATCAATCCTGAGAATTAGATTTAGCCTCATTCTATATACGCGGTAGATGGACTCGATATTAGATTGATGGAATAGCTTAAAAGTATTCAGATTGAATGGAAAGGAATGAAACGTTGATCTTGTATTCGTAGGACAAAAATTATTCCACAAAATGTCCATAGAATTCTCTCCATCATCTCCAGTTCATTGTAAACTTTTTCGTCGTCAGTACTCTTAATTTTTCCCCCTGCCAGATAACAATTGATACTTCAGGTATTTGATGCACGCGTCCGATAACAGTTTGTCTGCGAGCGTCGCAATGATTGAAAGGGTGACATAGGTTCGTGAGGCTGTTGAGACCAGTTCCATTTGCTCCGAGCACCCGGGGAGAAGCATCATGAAAGAGATGAGGAAAGAGGATAATAACGAATGCAACTTACTGATCTATGCTTGTATATGCAGAATGTACGGAAGGTCAAAAGGGCTATATTAAGGTCTCGACATGAGCTGTTCATCTCTCCCACCCTCTCGTTTACTCCCTCTACAGTTGAGGGGTTTTGGGCCCACGTTCAAGATCCTCGTATGATGAAGTCGGAGTGAAGGGTAGCGGAGAATTAGGGTGAAGTGTTGGGTTACTATCGCAGAGGGCGATCACGCTGCTCCCGGTTGCAGGCAAGATCCCGTTTCGTCTGATGATCATCCCAACGTTCTGGGAAATCCCACTGCCCTCCCTGTCCCAGAATCCTTTGAAACATGTTGAACATGCTTCTCGCCTCGAAACCTGACACCCAACCTAGACACCTTAAACAGTCTGTTTTCACAAGGCCAAATTCAATGATCGCAAACACACGACCACACGCGTTTAATCGAAACGTTCTCGACCACGAAACGCTTCGACGAACTTTGCTCGGGCTTCATGGATCTAGGCTATTGAAAGTTGGACTGTAATTGCTATAGTTTGATATTATTATTAGTTGGTATCGTTTGACCGGGTCAGTCATTAAGGGGGAGATACCTTTCGGCGATGGAAAATCTTCGCCGGTTTTCATGATGTTTTTTTTTAAGGAAATTTCTTTACCATTTTGGAGACTTGGGGTATATTTTATTACTACTTTTGGCTGTTGCATGGTATTTTTTTTATTGATCCTCAATGGCGGAGGAAATTTACCATAAATATTTCTAAACTTATTAAAAATATTAAAAGAGTTATTTTTATCGCAGTGTAGGCTTTTTTAGAAAAGTCAATCTTTTCGTTTCAAAGCGCACGGTTGCATCGATGTTCAACGTTTCCCACTTTTTCTTGGTTCATATTCCGCGTATGAGTATTAATGAAAGAAAAATCTTCGTTGGTTTTTTTTCGGATGAATTCCACCGACGGTACTTGCCACGCCGTCTGACGATATCCGCCGAAACCCGTTTAGAAACAGGCAAAAGTAGTAACGAAACATACCTAAAGTCTTAATAATGGTAAAGAAATCTTTCCTTTAAAAAAAATCATGAAAATCAGCAATTTTTTCCTCACCTAAAGGTATCTTCCCCCTTAACGGAGTACGAGGGCGCGTATTAATACACCGGGAGTCTTCTATTTGGATGATGTCGTTGATACTGACAGATCGCGGCCACAGGTGTTCCGTGTACAGTTTAGAGAAAAGCCGCGTAGCCCAAAAGACGCGGGCGTTCGGAGGGAAGGGGGCTGACTCTACCGACAAGAGCAACGAAGCCACCGACCGAGGAGGCCGGTTTGTGGAGAGCCTTGGCATATCCCGCGAAGGGAGCTTGGACAGGAATAGACCGGGTGCGTAGTCTTCGCGCATTGGGCAATGCGTGAGCTTTTAAAGTCTCGGCGGTATTTAGTGGCTGGCAAAGCGTTGGAAAATTTGGAAGACTAAATTGGTGGGAATGTAGGAAAAAACGGTATTGCATGTAAGACATTACCAAGAGAATCGCCCGAAGCACACAAGTCGTTCACCATTTGCCATGTTCCTTTCTGTGCCCTTGCTGGTCTTTGCGATCATTTCACTTTCACTCTTACCCCATCCATATCGTTGGTTCCCATTCGTGAAAGACGTCTGCGAAGTATTGGCCGCAGTCGATCCGTCCTGATGCACTACAGGTATTACATTTTCAGGAGGGCACGGGGAAACTGGAAAACTTGTGTGGATACAAGCGACTATGTTGTACACAGTTTCGGATGTGTCACCATCAGGATTTCGGTTGAACTGCCACCAGCTTGGTAGTCGGCGGGCAAGCTAGTGCGCGGCCAAGCGGTCACCCATCCAAGTATTGGCCACTGCTTCGTAACGCCGGTGATCGCCAGAGCCACGGGGACTGGTGACTTTTTCGAGGAAGTGCTTATGGATTGTTTGTCAGTTGGACTGATGTTTTCAAGAGGAGGTATAGAGCTGCTACTTGGGAATGGCAAAGAGAGAGAGAGAGAGAGACAGAGAGAGAGAGAGAGAGAGGGAGGGAGGGAGAGATCGTAACATTTAATGTCGTCCCAGCTCGCAACGCGACCTCACTTCACTCGAAATACGGTTGTGCCCCGTAAACAAAACATTCCTTCACCCTGCATCCCCTTCACGCGTCGAGAGAGAGAAGATTCTCGATTAGAGCAAGCCTTGACGGACAGAAAGGTGCAAGCCGCGTTGTCTTGATCGTAGAATCGACCGGGTTACAACCTTTCGTTGACCGAGCGACGAAAGATGGCGCTGGAAACGCATTACCGCTGCCACAATTCCGGGGTGGCAGTACACAATCCTGAAGGGGATGCAGGAACGTCATCATGCTTGCAACAACCTAAGCCCTCATGCCAAGAAGTTTACGGTGCGTCGTATTAACCTGGCGTGCTTCGCCCTTCGCCTCCCGGCACTCTCTACCCCTCCGTCACCCCTTCTGTACAACCACCGTGTAATATCTCCGCATTACGGCCCTCCGTCGTAAAAGAGGATCGTTAAAAAGAGAACGAAGTGCGTGCTGCAATGGGGAAAAAAAGGTGCCGGGGATTGGCGGGCTCGGCACTGGAGTCTCTCATGTCTCCACTGTCCAAGTTCGATTAAAAAGATACAAGAAAAGGGCACCCTTGCGTTTTATTCCTTGAGGATGTTTCCGACAAGGTTGCGACGTCGAACTCACCGATTTTGATGAAATTTGACAAGTTTGTAGAATGGGTAAAAATAGGCGACACGTATTTTTTTATGTCTGCGGAACCCGACTTTTAAGGGGTGAAACGCACCCTCGAAAATAGGGATGTTTTTCGTTTTTCGTCCATAACGTTTTAACGGTGCGAGATATGAAAAAAGAATCAAATGGCAACAACGTTTATTTTTCCGTGTACTATACATTTCAGATGAGAACGATAACGTTATCGACGAAAAACGGAAAACACCCCTATTTTCGAGGGTGCGTTTCACCCCTTAAAATCGGGTTCCGGAGGGATAAAAAAAATACGTGTCGCCTATTTTTATCCATTCTACAAACATGCCAAATTTAAGGCCCAAAAAATAGACTTTATGGTGATTTTTTTTCCCAGAAAAACTACAAAATAAATCGACATTACAAAAAATGGTGTTGATCATACATATCAATGACTGTATACAATAATTTTTTCGAAGCGATTAATTTCAAAATGGCGTCTGTGCAGCGTATATCTCAAAACTGCATTTTTTAAGCTGGCCGGAAATATAACTTAGACAACTTTCAACCAATTCACTTTAAATGTGGAATATATCTTGAAAAATACATTGTCCATGGAAATACGTAGGATTTTTGTTATATTGCATGGTTCATTTGTCATTAACAATTATCGGACGATTTTTTAGGCAAATTTTTGGAAAATGCAAAATTTCGTCAGATAATTGTTAATTGAAAAGCAATCTTCGGTCTTTTGCCCTGAGAGAATTATTTTCTCGAGTGCTCGATAAGTAAACTGCGGCTAGTTGTTCTGGGGGAAAGAAACAAAGATATGGAGGAGACGAGCAGCCAGTTTATCGAAGACCAAATAAGAGCTCGCTGATCGAACCAGCGATCAGCGATCGCGAAGTCTCAAAAGGCAAAAAGACCTGGACGGTTGAACGAACGCGTGCAAGTTTATGAGATATTCGTCTCCTTCTCTCCCCCCCCCCCATCCACCTCTCTCTGTCTCTCCCCTCTCCCTTCACCGGTAAATATGCGAGTGAAAGGATTTTAAGCGCGCTGCAGGTGAATGCGAATCGCCTAGAGGTTTAAAAGCAAGTCCACGCGAGGACACCTGCTGTGCACCTGCGGGGAATTAACGCGGGAATCGCGTGTCCGATTTTCCTTTGCCCGTAATACTACCCCCCTAGTTGTAAAACACACAAGCACACATAAATCGCACGCATTTGTAAATCATTGCGCACAAAAGCTCCGACAAGTATACACGGGAAGCTCGAGCCTCTCGTGTGCACAATGCCAGGGACTACCGAACGAAGGAAGATGGACGTTGCGTGATTTCCGCCAACGTCGGAGATCACCGCAAGCACGTATCTTTTCCCTCATTTTCATTTACTTTTCTCTGCTCCAATCGAGGCTGATGAAAGAATGTAATCTGAAAATGGGGGGGGGGTCTTTCGGTAGATTCATTGACCGCTAGTGAATTCTTGCAGTTGTGGACCGCAGACTAGCGACACCTCCATTGTGGAATTTCCAGAAGGCATCATGCCACCAACTACGAATCAACGAGCAGTTATTTCAGAAGGTGGAGTGTAAACAAAACTATTAGGACGTTGAACAAGTTCTCGCTGTTTTCCAACAGATGGCGTTACCAGCACTGCGTGCGTGTAATTTATGATGGTTACGCATCTGTAAAGAAGTACTATAAGCAAGCTTGAACTTCAGTATATGTCATTTTGCCGAAGTGTAAACAACTTTTACTTTTCATAGTGTTAAACATGTCAAATTTCGTGACAAAAAAGACTATTTTCCGGGAAACTTACTGCAGTACTTTATTTTTTATTAATCTGCAAAAATACTGATTTTGATGTGATGCATCACATCGAAATCAATATTTTCGATGTGATGCATCACATCAACATCATTATTTTTTATGTGACGCATCAAAATGTAACAATCGGAGACATTACTTCGTGAAAATGCATGTCAGACACTAGCTGAACTTGCAGAATTCGTCGGAGTTGATCACACAATAGTTTCGAAACGTTCGAACGCATGAGGAAGGCTTTTTTTTCAATAAAGCATTAACTTTCACGAAAAAAACAGCGAGAGCTTATTCAACATCTCAATACATTAAAAAAAAAACGATTATCCAGTTCGGTCTTTAAGGAGCAAAGACGTGAACGCCACAATAATGGCAAAGGCCTAGCAGGAAAATCAGAATAAAGTTCATGAGATCGCAATCTCTCACGCGTGCATATTCCCAGACACACATATACACCCATGCACGAAGATTAGATCGCGAAGGTTTCTGCCCCGTGCTTGCAAGGCAAACGAGGATGACCACGATTGGACCACCCAACGCGAAAGGAGATAAGACTTCACACCACGGGGGTTGGTCACGGTTTGGCGAGTGTGTTCGCCAGCGGTCGAAGCTTTTCACCGACCGAGCTTGGAACAGAGAGAACTCGAAGCTTCGCCTGCCATACGCTCTCCGCACAGGAGTGAGGGCAGGGGCTGGATACAAAAGAGAGTGAGGGTTACGAAGTGAGGTGCGCGCGAGGAGGGCGGGTGGGATATTGCACATTCGCAACCCTCGTTTCTCCAAAGCTCGCGCGACCTATCAGCCATCCTGATAAATTACTTAACCCCCTTCTGACCATTACACATCGTGTGTGAGCGCACGAGAACCCAACCACCCCCCCCCCGCCCCGTGTCTTTCCTACACGGAAACTCGCTCTATCGTCAGATCCTGTGGCTGACTATGCCCCATCTTCCCTATAACCAACCCTCTGTCTATATGCGCACCAACATTTCACACGTCACGTACCCCGGACTGGGAGTTGCAGTAGCTTGGTATCCCGTAACACAGAATTCTCCACGTACGCTGAGTCCCATCTGTATGTATACGTACTTACAACATCCAACGGTTTATAGAACGTGCTCGTGTATAAAGGGGGTGGAAAGGTACGGGGTGGTTGGAGCTTTCCAAGGGACGTTAAGACCGAAGTTTCCGGGCTCTCCATCCTCTCCGCGTATATAGTTTCGAGCTGATATCTAGCCTTTCTAGAATCAGCTCAATGCCTCGAACGCGCCAGGCGTAGCGTAACAAACGCCCGGTGTCCCGGGCCAGGCTACCTCGCACATTTCTCAAATTTTCAGCTCAACTCTTTTTCCTGAGATTGTTAATTGACTCGGTCATTGAACCCGTGCGGAAACTTGCTGGCGAGTCCGCAGATCGTACCACATCCCTATAGGGATTTGATTGGGACGTCCTACGTATAGGGAGTCCACGTTGGCACCCAAGTGGATTCCGCGCTATTTACCGATTGACGACATTTGAGAATATTTTACTTTTAATTCTCAACCGGTATTTGTTGGATCTCCTGAAAACATTTGGTTTCGTGGTCATGTACACTTTCACTTTTTCGGTGATGTGATTCGCATAGATTTTTCAGTTACACATTTTCACGGGATTTATACTTTTTCAAGATGAGATTCATACTTTTTCGAGGAGGTTACAGCGGTCCAGTTCAGTCAAATGACGGTTTATGAATCTCTGTTTTTTATAAACCTCAAATTAATGTAATTAAGGTATGGGTTTATTCTATATAGATGCTAATTTTTCATAAAATATATCATTAAATGGCAAAATTATGCATCTTCATATGATTATTATGAACAAACTGCGTCAGTGAATGTTTTATACAACTCAGAATTACATTTTCAGTCATTTGTAATTATGCTTATTTATATTTATGTCACGAGATTTCTTAGTAGTAGTAAAAGTGTTTATTGACAATTATAGCGTTTTTTTTTATATTCCGGCGATGCCAATGAGCCATCGACCGTAGTTCTTCAGCTCGAGATTTGTTATTATTGCCATAAATTAATATTAAGTGTTGCCGACACACGGCAACTTCGCGGATGTCGAGGTTGGCAGCAGTGCTCTTCATTCGCCAGCCAAGATTCGTAATCTTTCATCAAACCTTGATGGTTCAGTAATGAATGAATATGGTCTCGATGGGCAAGATGGGATTTGTTTCTTCTAAATGTTTACGAAGCTTTAATTTTACGTTAATCCAGTTTTAGAAATGGTGTGACTTGATGCTAATTAGCCAAAAAATCACATCACCCGTAACGTGAACGTAAAATTACACACATTAAACTGTTTTTTATCACTGGTGTTCGTTGGTGAAAAAAATGTCAAAAAGTTCGTAAAGACTCAGTACAGTCTGTATAGCACAAAAAAATGCATGCTAATTTTTAAATCTTGGATTGTGAGTGCCGCTCCAACCTCATTAAGACCCACTGACTTTGTACATCTATCTATTTTATTCAGAACATTAAATCTACAAAACGCGATGGGATACATCAAGTCTCGTATGGGATTCTGTTCTATTGACCAAATGATCCATACGAAACTTGATGGATCATTATGTGGAAATCCTATCGAAATTATATTATGTGGAATTCCCATACAAAACTTGGTGGATTATTATGTGAAAATCCTTCAGGATTTAAATTGGATTCCAATAGGGAATGCTGATTAGAATCCAATGTACAAGGGTGACGTTTTTGTGCTGGGATCCAATGCGATGACCGATTGGGTCTTCATTAAGAAGTAGGGACTGGTATGGAAATCCAATTGGATCCCTGCGACAATTTCTGCACCGGAAGTGGCAACGTTACTTGTGACACGAGCCTCCGGTAAAAACCCTTCTTCCTTCTTGGAATCAACTCCCCGATCGTACATCCATCACCATCACTGGGAACCTATTATGGAGCAACCGAGTGCTTACTCAAGTGCTAAAACGAAAATCAAGGTTAGATGGTGATGAAGATGGTTGAACGTTTCTTCGTCAGCGAAGGAGACTAAGCGACGACGCAATATAAATTATTTAACGAACTCACTAAAACCGAAGGATCTCTTCGGACACAGGGTAGTAGGTGCATACTTCTGTATCGTTGGAAGAAGCCTGATGGGGTGGTAAAAGAAAGGATCGCAGGGGGATGAAGAAGTAGCAGAAGAGACTCGATAAGCTCGTTCGCAAAGAAGCGCCCCGAGCGAACGAGTCTTCTCGAGCATTCTCGTACCTTTCTTTGGTCTCCTTCGTAGTCGGCGGCCCGATAAAGAATGACGATCGTAAGGGTGGAAAGTTCCAGGGTGCTTATCTCCCGATAAATTCTACTTCGACCCCGCGCTATACACGACCACAAAGTCTTCTTCCTCTTATTCTTTCTCCGCTTCTCTTTTCATCCCTAACCGAGTTATCTTTCTCTATCATTTTCAACCCCTATCCCACCGTGCCTCAACCCTCTCAGTTCCCACGAAAACTCTGACGATCGCACCTTCACGTAACTTTCACAACCTGTGTAATTATCGCCCCCCACCCCTCCGGTGGCCTCCTCGAGTTTCCAACTAAATTTTCCACTAACGACGATTTACGATCGAATTAACAGATTGGCCGCGCGGAACAAGCCTCGCACACAATCGCGAGATACCTTTGGGGAATTTTTTGAAGAGCTTCACCGGATACTATGGTCTTCAGCTTTCGCTAGCTCTTTCACAACTTTTGTACGTCGTTCTCGAACGCATAAACGATTTCTCTCTCTCTCTCTCTCTTTCTCTCCCTCTCTCTTTCTGGATCTCTGGCTTTTTCTGTTTTCTTCCTTCAACCTCCAAACTCCTCTATTCTCCATCCCTCGCGCCTTCTCGCACCCGCGTCAAAATCGACGACCCTCTGAACCCCACCCCTCTCGTCCGTCGTCTCGGTTGTACGAATTTTTCCTTCCCAGATTTCTGATGGCAGCTCCCGACGCTAAGGGGCAGCTTTAAAACGATCGAGAAACTTTTCAATGGCCAACATTTGTATGACGAGGTGCTTTACGCCAAGGGGCTGTATTTTTTACCGTCCACGGAACAGCTCACCTATCACTTATAGAAACAAGGTATTTTGAGACAACGAGAAAAACATCAAAATTAACTCGACCCAGCACAATCGAAGTTGCGATAGAAAAAACCCGGACGAATCACACTTCTTTTTATACGACAGATCAATAAGAGACGAGGAACATTGCAACATCGAGGTCAAGTCGATAAGTCGATTCGAAACTTCGTTTTAATTTAGATTGTCGACGATTATCGATGACAACGTGATTGATTGTGGACATCTGAATAAATGGCACCATGTATATCGGGTACTTTGTAGAGGGTCTTCTCACTTTAGACGCGAAAAAAAGGCTATTTTCGTGAACTTTTTTGATAGGTTTATGGCATAGATATTAATATTAAAGTTCCTACACTTAATAAATATACTTTCGAAATACATTTTTTTTTAAATTCGATGTATTTATGTAACCCAAACAAACTTTAAACGTATTTTTCTCGCATAACGTTTTTCGACGGCTTGTTGATAAAATCTTCGAAACTACTGAACCGATGCTTATGAAATGTTAACCACACATTCTTTAGAACTATAGCTATAGCGCATATCACGGATTTTTTAAAAATTTTGATATTTAGTATTTTTTACCAAAAACGGTGAAAAAAAACGTTTGTTTTGTTTTTTCGAAAAATGTCCGCCATTTTGTTATTTCTGCATATATAAAAAATCGTATGATATGCGCTATAGCTATTTACATACTGCATCTAAAACAGTTTGATTTTTTAACTACCATTTTCGTCTATAAATAGTGACTTAAATAAATAATTTTTTTTAAGGTATTTCGAACGTGTATTTATTGAGTGTAACAACTTTTATATTGATATCTGTAATATAAACCTATCAAAAAATTATGAAAACAGCCTTTTGAGCGTGTAAAGTGAGAAGACCCCTTAAGCGGAGGTACCCCAATGTCTTCAGGGTCTGGTCTCAAATAAAAGGAAAGACCCGAAAACCATTTAAAATGGATTTGTGTATGCACACGGACATTGGGTTGAGATATTTGAACCCGTTATTATCTATCTAGCGCTGGCCCTCAGCATTGGATATTCCGAGGTCGATCCTTCAAGTTTTTCTAAACGGGTCGTTGATTTTGGGGTCGGGACGGTCTTGTTATCTAGAGGTGATTTTGACGACTTTGGGGCTTACGTATTGTGGAGAATGAAGACATTGATCACTGTGAAGATGGTCCTCGGAATCGAATGTCTTCAGAATCAAACTTGCCTATATATATATATATATATATATATATATATATATATATATATATATATATATATATATTGAGAAATGTGGGAGCAGGGTATTTGTCTTGATAAGTTTAAAGTAGACAATGAGACTATCGATGGGGTGTTGGATAGCTCTTCTTAACTCTCAGCTGAAAGTTGCTACGATTCGTTTCGTGGTTGCGTTGTGGCCACAGTGGAATTGCACGAAACGAGGGCTTGCGCTTCTTTAACGAGAAATCACGAGACTGACGACTTTTCATCCTATCACATCCCATCACTCGTTGGGTTTTTTTTTTATTCTCGATCTTTACTCGTACACGGTTGCCCGAGGCGAGGGAGCCGAGAGAGAAAAACGGAGTGAGAGAAAGCATAAAAATAGAAGCTTTGTAAACTGATAGCTTGGAAAAAGATTCCACGCAATACTCCAGGGTGAAATTGCCAAGCCCGAAAGTCTCATAACGTATATGATAGCTGGGATTTCTGTCTATTGTCTCGTGATACCGGCTTATTATTTTCTCACGTAAAATTTATTTTACGATTTGTAATGTTATCTTGTTTTACTTGTGATGAAATGTTTACGATTGTTTCAATTGATGTTTTGCCGCCGAAGTTATTATTCTCAATGATTGACAATAATTATTGAAATGCGAACATTCGTAGCCCTGGGCGACATTTACTCGTGATAAAAAGTATTTTTAAAGCTACTCCACGGGGCAGTTGTGCTCAAGATGACATAGTCAGATAAGACGATACACCCCCAATATCTTTTCAAATATTCGCACTATACGAGTAACGATGACGTTGTATGGTCAGCCAATAAGTGTTGCTAGTAGAGAAATATAATATAGCCGTCAGTGAACTCGAGCTTTTCCGTGGTGAATATTTGTGTGATTTTGAAATACAAACGAAACTGACCACGTTAGTATCTGATGCTGAAAATACCCGTCGGATAGAATTTTTTCTAGTTGAACTAATTTATTCATAATTTAGTTCAACATAAGTTAGTCATTGTACTTCACAAATACTGCAGAACGAATATTTCAACTCCAAAGTACGAGTCACAACAAATAAACAAAATCTGCGTTCACTCGGGGGTAAGTTGGTATACGAGACGTCGGTGTAAGATGACACACTACGAGGGTGGGGTGAAAAGTTTCCGGCCTGACCAACGATGTTTTAGAAAAACGATGTTTTAACATTTTTTTGCTTTATTTTTCAACATAATCTCCATCAACACTGATACATTTCTCGTAACGGTGTTCTAATTTGGTTATACCAGTTTTAAACGTAGATTCGTCAAGCTCCTCAAAATACTGATTTACAGCTTCGATAACTTCCTCGTTGCTCTTAAATCTTTTTCCGCCAAGCCATTTTTTGAGGTTAGGAAACAGGTAGTAGTCGCTGGGGGCTAAGTCTGGAGAGTAGGGAGGATGCGGCATCAATTCAAACTTCAATTCGTGGATTTTGGACATGGCAACAATCGACGAATGCGCTGGTGCGTTATCGTAATGAAACAAAACTTTTTTCTTCGCCAAATCAGGTCGTTTAATTTGCACCTCGTGCTTCAAACGTTGCAATACCTCTGCGTAGTATTGACCAGTATTGACATAGTCTTACCCTTTTCAAGGTAATCAATGTATATAATTCCTCTCGCATCCCAAAAAACAGTAGCCATAACCTTGTTCGCCGATAAAATTGTTTTTGCCTTCTTTGGGGTTGGTTCCCCTTTTCCAACCCACTGTTTTGACTGTTCTTTATTTTCAGGAGTGTAGTGGTGGATCCATGTCTCATCAACAGTTATGAATCGACGCAAAAATTCGTTTGGATTACGCCTATACAGCGCCAACTTGTCGGTAGAAATGGTTTTTCGAAGCAGTTTTTGGTCGAGCGTTAGCAAACGCGGCACCCACCTTGCACACAGCTTTTCCATGTTCAAATGGTTGTGCAAAATATTTCGCACACGTTCAGCTGACATCCTACAGGTCTCAGCTACCTCATGCACTTTCAACCTGCGGTCTTCCAACACTATTTTATGGATTTTTTCAATCATCTCTGAAGTTGTGACTTCAACGGACCGTCCTGAGTGAGGCTCGTCAGAAGTGCTCACACGACCCATTTTAAATTCAGAAACCCACTGCTTAATAGTTGAATATGATGGGGAGGAGTCTCCTAGTGCTGAATCCATCTCTTCTTTTATTTGTTTTCTTGTAAAACCTTTCAAATGGAAGTATTTGATGACAGCACGTTTTGCCAATTTTTCCATTTTTATGAAAACAACGGAAGCGTCTCGCACAATGTGCTCTCAAACGAAAAATAACGTAGCGATTGGGCTGAAACAGTACATACAAGCTCGGTAGGAATGGTACTGTAGGACGCCGCTCCAAAACTAGACCTAGTGGCACCAGCTCTTGGTCAGGCCGGAAACTTTTCACCCCACCCTCGTATGTCATCACTATGTAAGATGACTATAGTAATGACTATAGTAAGATCACTATAGTCATCTCTATGTAAGATGACACACTGTGTCATCCTGCTACGTATAAAACCGGACATGAAATCAGATTTTTTGGCTTATCGTTATAGGATGCCTGGCTATTATCAACGAACCTCGATACGTAAGGGCTGATCACAAGGACACATGACCAAGACCATTGAAGCTGTAAAGAAGAATAGGGTTGGCTTTTAGCATCAAAATATTTTAACGTGCCGCAGGCATCACTTCATCGTCACTATAATAATGTTCCAATAAATGTTGGTTGCTGAACTAACCTTTAATCCGGAAATCAATGTATCTGAGCATAATTCAGTCGACGTGTATAAGATGACATTCATATGTCATCTTACACTGAAGTATGTCATCTCACACACGTCGACCTACATATGGTTTTTTACTTTTCAATTTTTTGTTTACGTAACCAACGTCCTGATTTTGATTATATTTCGTTATAATAATAAACCTTTATTGATATACCCGTGAAATTGAATTCATAGGACTGGGTGAATTAATTTCTTTCTCAAGTAGCTCGAAACCTTACACTTCCAACAAATGTTGAAAAAAAAACGTATCCTCACACCTCTTCACCGAGAAATTAATTGGCACATATAAAAAAAATGAGGCCACATGTTGACAACTTTTCAAGTTATAGTTTAATTGTTTTTTTTACCGATTCAACAATATACACAGCGTGTACAGAAAATATACCCCAAAAAGATCGGTGATAATGGAAGTATATTTTTTAAAATGTTTCTTCTACGTTGCTATCACTGTCTATTTTATTTCTCGAACAAGAAGGGAACTTGGGTCGGCGTCTTTCTCATCGTCACAAATTAATCCTCGGTGCATTATAAGGGAGCACACTTCCGTCTACCGTGAAACAAAGCCTCCTGCGGAAAGTTCCGAACAGTTATATCACTTTGGAACATTCCTGCTTGCATTGCCCTTTGTATTTCCCGAGACTCGTAATTTCCTAATTTGAAATCATTATCCGGGTGCATGGTGGCGCAAGTTTTCGAACAAATTAACGGAACAAACACAGGCAGCTGGAGTAGATTGAAAAATCATAAATACGAAACAGTGAAAGGAGACGAACTTTGGACTGGTACCTTGAGAGAGAGAGAGAGAGAGAGAGAGAGAGAGAGAGAGAAGATTATCGAAGTCTCAGACGTGTACAAGCATTGCCCGCATCATCAGTTGAACAAACTGAAACTCGAGAATTTCGCGTTCCTCGTCGATGAGAGAACAGAGCGCGGAAAGATCCGGCGAAGCGTGAAGAGATTCGCGGGAGAAGAGCTCGTGGTACAGTGATAAAAGAAAACGATTAGGACACGACGGTGCACTAAAGGGAATTATTTTCCTGCGGAGATGGCTCTTGCGATCGGAAAGAGGGAGACAGATAGGGGGTGAAGGTGAGGGAGAGAGGGGGAGGGGAGATTTTTTCTCCTTACTTTCCTTTTATCCTTTTTTCTTTTACTTTACTTTTTTCTACCAGATCTCTCTTCCTCTCTCTCTCTCTCTCTCTCTCTCTCTCTCTCTCTCTCTCTCTCTCTCTCTCTCTCTCTCTCTCTCTCTCTCTCTCTCTCTCCATTCCGATTCTCTCCCGAAAGATATTCCGTTCCCGAAGCTGGTGAATTTCACGCCCAAGAAGCTTCTCGCTACCGCCACGTATACCAGCACAGGTTTACAAGCGCGGCTTGTCTCTTGAAATTCTTTCACCCAGACTGCCCAGCCGCGACTTAAGTCCTCCAATGACGTTGAGAACCCGCACACCGAGCGATCTCTTTTCTCACTTCGTCTCTCGTTACCGCGTTCCGCTGCATAAGCTCGGCCCGCGCGAATTTCCAAAGTGGACTATTTTCACCGTTATTTCCCGGGCTCCGACCGTACCGCGGTAACGACCGCAATCGTATCGATCGTACTGATATTCTTGACAAAAAAAAGCGGGGGGAAAGAACGATTCGCGGGAATCGCCGGTATGGGGCCGGAAAGAGTTCCGGTTCATTTGGATTATCCTGTTACGTTGCGGCGGGATATAAATACATTTGGACGGGGAATAATTGAGTGATTTTGAGGGATTTTTTAAACTGAGAAATAATTTTTTGGGATCTATCAAACTGAGGGTAAACTTTGATAGTTTTTTGAAGTATAGGAAACATTTTTTTTTAATTTATTTATTATCAAAATTACGGAACTGCGGCAGAGTGTTACAGCAAGGTCGCCGAGGGAGTTGCGAATCGGCGTGCAGTCTATAGCTCACCGTAGACTTTGATTTGCAAAAAAATTCAATTTTTTTTCATTCATGTCAACCGTAGTTTCCATTTGACAGTAATTAAAATGAATGAAATGCAAGTTTGGGAAAATTGCACGGATTTACACGAAAATCAACATTTTACGCAAAATTTGCAGTTAAATAAGAGTTTTTTAATTAGAAAAAATTTAAAAAATTGTCGTTACGTAGAAGGTAGCAATATTATCAATATTTATAGCAAGTTTCAACTCACAAGGAACATCACTCAAATGTCCGCCTTCGATTTTGTTGAAACTCATATATATAATAAAGCATTGAAAACTATTAGACACGTTTTTTTTAAATCGGCGGTAAAGAATTTTTAAAGGGGAAACGACCCCTCAAAGAAATTCATGTCACCCTTTAATTAATTTTTTCCAATACTTCTATACTGGATTCTTCATCGCTATACATTAGGAGAATTTGAGTATTTTGTTTTATTCGAATCAGTGGATCACTTGTGGGTAAAACTCCAAATCCACCCCTTGACACGCCTTTCATTGAGGGGTGGTTTTCCGCCTCAATATCGTTTTTCCGCAGATTGAAAAAAATACACGTCGAATAGTTTTAAATGCATTATTACTTCGCATTAAATGCATTATTAAAATCTAAGGCGGACACTTACGTGATGTTCCTTGTCAATCGGCTTAATGGTTTTTGAGTATCCTGCGCGCCAATTTCGAAAACGCCGCTTCGAGAAAAATGCGTTTGGAATTTACATAGAATTGGGAATTAAATTGCGCTATTTAGCTGTAGTAACTAATTACTTAAGTAATCTGTCACAGAGCCACTAATTTATCAATTACAGGAGTAATTGTAATAGTTAATTGTTGATTGTTATTACTTTTTGACCATCTCTGCCTGCGCCTCTGTGCTTTTGAGTTTTTCGAATTTCGGGTTGAAACTTTGGGAAAATATTCTACATACAGGGTGTCCTATTGTAAATAGAAAATCCTCGAACTGTCATTTCAGTTCAGTAAAAGTCCCATGGTTTCGAGAAAATCATCTACTTTTGGTTTTTCGCACGTAATTTCTACAACTGAAATCTTATTTATACCCGCTTTTTTACAAGTTAGAAACTTTTAGTTTAACTTGACTTAGTGTGAGGTGCAAGACGGAAAAACGATATTTCACCCACTTCCCGACTACCTAGAGCTCGGAAATTTTGCAAACATGCATCTAAGAGGTGACAATGCATGATTCAACTTTTAAAAAATATAAATGAAAAATAAATAAATAAATAAAATAAATTGACTTTCTGTGAAATGCAAAACGGAAAATCGATATTTAATCTACTCCCCAAACTACTTAGAGCTCCGAAATTTTGCAAACATGTATCTAAGAGGTGACAATGCATGGTTCAACTTAAAAAACAAAATAACTTGACTTTCTGTAAGATGCAAAACGGAAAATCGATATTTCGCCCACTTCTCGACTACTTAAAGCTCTGAAATTTTGCAAACATGCATCTAATAAGAGGTGACAATACACGGAAAGTGCATGACAACGTATGAATCGGCTCTAAGTGCTGTTGGATCGCACAATCGTTAAAAGGGTCCAATAGGTAAAATAGGTTAAAAGGTAAGGTTCAATAGGTGGTGAGCAGACATCTATGATAGATGCCACCTATCACAGGTCTCCAGGATTTCTCCCGACAATCAATCAATAATAACACCGGTTCGTTTGGAAGGATTGATCCCTCTTTGCAAACATTTCAGAACTCTAGTAAAATCAATTGATGACTAAACACTAGAAAATAATTGATATGGTATTTTTTTTAACAAACATTTATTTAATGTACTGAAAAGTAGAAAATAATATTTTTTACCGAGTCACCTATGTGTGACTATAAATTAAAGCTTGTGGTGCTCAAAATTTTAGACATATAATCTTTAATTTACATGAATCAGGTAACATATCAACGGTACTTAATTTACTGTAAAACAACCTTAGATTTATTAAATTAAAATTCTGAAACTGAGTATAAACGTGTGATAGTAATTTCTCCAATTACTTTTGTGCCAAATTAAATACGGTCAATCAAACTGAATTCATCAAATTTAATAAACATTCAAAAAGGTAGCGCCAGCAGTTTTTATTTAAAGTCAGGCATAGGTAAAATGGTAAAAAAATGATCTACTTTTTAATACATTAAATAAGAGCTTGTATAAGAAAAAATTTGTTGAGATATAAATTGTTTGAAATCCTCTTGGTTCTTCGTTTTATCTAGAAAAATCCTCTTTTCAACCTTAAATGTTAAGGAAACTTTATGAAAAAAGATGCAGAATTTTCATACAAACCAAAATGACGTAAGTTTGCGCGGCATATTTATAATAATACTGCAACACAAATTTTTATTTGGAAGTAATTTTTAATCGAACAAAGTTTTTAATTAGTTATGAATGAACCAACAATTTTATTTGTAAAGGAAGCTAACTTAAACAATATATAATATTAATATTTATAATGCAAATATTTTTTTATGACAACATTTTTAACCTTAGGAACACGATAATAATGTTTTTCTCGAAATATTGAACAATACTATTCTGTGGTGTTGGCATATGTCTTCTTATTATAGGGCACAAACATTTTTTTACGGAAAATTATTCTATCTAAATTTCAATGCAGACCCAGCAGTGTTATATTTGCAATTTTAAAACCCATTATCACCCAATCTAAATAGTAGACTGTTCTGAAATTTCACTCAAACATGCATAATGATATCAACAATATCTGGTTAAAATTTGAACAAAATCTATAGAAAACAAGATTGCGCGCTCGTACTACCTTAAAGCGAAGCGCTGAAGGTACAAAATTGTTGATCGTGGTACCACGTCGGAACCACCACTCGCTCGCATGAGAATACGCGTCAATTATTGCCGCAATGCGCACTGATTATTTCCAATACGCAATACCACGTGCAAGCTTCACCAATCTTGATTTTCAACGGGCCAACAAAGCGAGCCGTTTCCATCGAAATTAAACAAAATTTTCACCCATTTTGTAAAGTTCTTCACCGACTTGTTTACGTTTATGCTACAGAAGACAAAAAATCTACAGTCACGTTAATTGTCGTTCGTAAATCCGTGGCCAGTAAGTGCGGTAGCAATGATTTTGGCCACGAAGAATGTGCGTACCGCGATTTGTATTCGAGGTCAAATTTTGCGACCCAAGATACGGGTAAGTGCGTAGCAATTTTCTCGAGGGACAAAAAAGGCATCGAGAAGCAGATAGGGGAGGGGGATCGAGGTTGATAAGCCACGAGGTGAAAAAGGAAGAAGAATCGACGAGATACACGAGCGAGGTTACCTGGCACCGTCTTTCGTCAGGAGGATTTGTATTATTTTTTTTGCTGTTTTTTTTTTGCTTTTTTTACTCCGACCCCACTCACGATCCCTCGCTCGTCAATCACTCCGAGTTCCCGCCTACAGCTTCGCTTTTCCGGGCTCAATGGCCTGTCGCTTCCAAGCGCGCTCGGTCGACGACAAGGAAGATAAAACGCTCGAACGGAACGCTTTCTCGACGAGGTCCGACACAGCCGGATTATATTCGCACCGTGGGGCAAAAAAATAAAGATCGTCCCCTCGCCAGTCTCAACCTAAACTCGATTTTTACGGAACGAGCAACGCGGAAGTTTTTTTTTTTCGTTACGCTCGTAGTGGAAACTTACCTTGATCGTCGCGTGGTAGGATCCTTCATGACCATGACCTCTGTGATGTCGCCGTATTTGGTGAAGTATTCCCTGAGGCTCTCTGCAACAAATAAAAAGTAGCAACGTTTAACAATATTCGTTGGGCTCGAGCTTTTTCAGGGGTGGTTTTCTTTTTGGAAGATACTGATGATGCACCAATGGGGTGGGACATCCAACGTCAAGGCGCGTTGGCGATTGTGCGCCGAGCATTGAGGAGACAGTTTTACTTGCAAGGAACATTAGTTAAGGGGTTAGGCTACCCTAGAGGCCGAAAAATAGGCTTTTTGGAGATTTTTTTTCAGAAAAACTACAAAATAAATCGAGATTGCAAAAAAGGGTATTTATCATACATGTCAGTGATTGTATACAATAATTTTTTTCAAGCGATTAATTTGAAAATGGCGGCTGTGCGGCGTTTATCTCAAAACTGCATTTTTCAAGTTGGCCGGAAACATAAATCAGACGATTTTCAACCAACTCGAGTAAAAATGAATATATATAAACATATATAATCGTATATTAATTGATCATATACAATTGTATACAAAAATTGGCCCGATAGAATTTTATACATTTGTATATAAACGTATACAATTTGATATATTAATATACAGTTATGTACGATAGTATATGAATATATAGAAAATTTTATCGGCCGATAAAATATACAATTGTATACGTTTAGATACAAATATATATAATTCTATCGGGCCAATTTTTGTATACATTGTATATGATCAATTAATATACAATTATATATGTTTATATATATTCATTTTTACTCGGGTTTATATTTTATAATTCAACGTTTCAATGTAAAATACGTTGATATGTTTTGTCATGTAGAAAAAAAAAAGCTATTGTGACACATATTATACCAGTCGAAGAAAGCGATGACATTTTGTTAGTAAAATATCAAGAAAAAACTAATGTTAATCAACTGATCAGAGTTGGAAACTATCTCTGTAAGAAACCCAATAATTGTAATCGAATTTGGTGAATGTATTGCATCAATACATAATTTAACTTTTAATAAACAATCTTTTGATTTACCTGCTTCCATACGCGAATAAAATCAAAGAAAACTTTTTCTATATCTAATCTAATCTATATAGAATTATATACAGGACTATATTGAAGTATATATAACTGTATATGATATTATATCTAATTATATAAACTCGCTATAAAAATAGTATCTCCATATATCATTATATACAGAATGATGTATAATTTTATCAAATCAAATTTGATGGAAGTACTTTTATATCGGATTATATATACGAATGTATAGAGTTATAAACAATTATATATCCACCTATATATAAATATATACGATTGTATATCATTTTTATATGACTGTATCTAAGTATATACAATCATTTTTACTCGGGGATTTACTTGAAATGTTGAATATATCTTGAAAAATACAGTCTATGGAAGTAGGAAGGATCTTTTTTATATTGCATAGTTCATTTGTTATTAACAATTATCTGACGATTTTTAGGCAAATTTTTCACTTTCAAAAATTTGCCTAAAAGATCGTTAATAACAAATGAATTATGCAATATAAAGAAAAAACCCTACGTACTTCCATAGACAATGCATTTTTCAAGATATATTCAACATTTCATGTGAATCGGTTGAAAATTGTCGGAGTTATGTTTTCGACTAACTTAAAAAATGCAGTTTCGAGATAAACGCTGCACAGCCGCCATTTTGAAATTAATCGCTTCAAAAAAATTATTGTATACAATCACTGATATATATGATAAACACCTTTGATTTTTCATGATTTGTTTAGGAAAGTTTTCGTCACTATTTTTTAGACTTGGGGTATGTTTTATCACTACTTTTGGCTAATGTATGGTATTTTTTTAGTACTCTTTAAAACTGGCGGTGGTATGGCACGGTCTTCCAAATTGGTGTGACGTATGGCTGAAAAACTAATCGACCGATTCTGATAAAATTTGGTACGAATCTTTGCAACCTTATTGTCTAAAACGTGATCTTAAATGTTCTTGAAAATAAAATAAAAAGTATTCTTTTTATTGTATATTGTAGCAATTTTTTTCGGAAAATTCAATATGTTTGTTTCAAAGCATAGAATTTCACCGAATTTTACCATTTCTCACTGTTTCTTGGTTCATATTCTGCATATGAGTGTTAATGAAAGAAAAGTCTTCATTGTTTTTTTTTTTTTCAGATGAATCCCGCCGACGCTGCGTGTCACGCCGTCTGACACCATCCGCCGCAACCCTTTTTTAAGACTAATAAAAAATACCATGTAACAACCAAAAGTAGTCATAAAAGTAGTAATAAAAAGTAGTCCGTAAGCCTGAAAAATGGTGAAGAAATATTCCCATTAAAAAAAAAAATCATGAATATCAGCAATTTTTGGCTCGCTTAAAGCCATTTCCCCCCTTCAGTGTCCGCCTTCGATTTTTTTGAGAACCATATATGTGATGAAGCATTGAAAATCATTAGACACGTATTCTTTTAACCGGTGGAAAAACCGTTTCAAGGAGTAGGAAATCATGCCTTAATTTTTGTTCTCAAAATTTCCATAGTGGATTTTTCATCGCTTCACATTAGAATTTTGGTTTATGGTTTAATTAGATCAGTGGACTGCTTGTGGGTGAAACTACAAAATCATCCCTCGCCACGCTTTTCTTTGAGGGGTGGTTTCCTCCCTTAAAACCGTTTTTGCGCCTATAAAAAAATACCTATCTAATAGTTCTCAACGTTTCATCACATGTGTGAGTTTCATAAAAATCGAAGGCAGACACTTAGGCGATGTTCGTTGTTAGTTCCCGATCGCAACACAGCCGCAGCTAAAACATTGAGTTTTAGCTGCTTTTGTCGGTACAAGTTTTTTGCCTCAATTTCCATATGCCCTCGTGCAGATGACATACAGTAGGTTGGAAAAGAGTGGACTTGGGCAACACACCGCGGGGGTGTTGAGGAACTGGAAAAAGTGGAATGGCAAGCGTAGGGTAAAAGTGAACGGGAATATGTTTTAAAAGTTGAAAAAGGCATACGTAAAAACAAAAAACAAGAATATTCCTGAAAAAGCGTTTGGAAGAGAGAAAAAAATATCTGAATAATTGATTGCAAAATTACCACAGGAAACATGATAAAGTATTGATAATCGGGAAATTTTGCACTCGCACCTTAAAATCAAAGTATTTCAATATCCCGGTGAGTGTTGATGGTCTGGAAGTTTGCATCGTTGCAATGCAAGAAAAATTCGTTTTCATATTTTTATTTTCTTATTTTGATTGTTGTACTATTTTTTTAGATTTTAGGCTGTATTGTCTAGAAATTGAAAAAAAATCGTCCGTTGTTGAATTTAACTCTATTATTCTACAGATCTTTCCGAATAGGTTTGTGAAAGCCGTTTGATGATACTTATAACATTAGCCAAATTA
>OZ023312.1:22980078-23289550 GCA_964007375.1 Ophion obscuratus
CATGTTCTATGGAAGTACGTAGGATTTCTTTTTTCATATTGCATGGTTCATTTGTTATTAACAATTATCTGACGATAATTTTTCACTTTCCAAAAATTTGCCTAAAATGTCCTGAGTTTCCGGCAAAATTAAAAATTGCAGTTTCGAGATAAATGCTGCACAACCGCCATTTTGAAATTAATCGCTTCAAAAAAAATTATTGTACACAGTCACTAATATGTATGATAAACACCCTTTTTTGTAAACTCGATTTATTTTGTAGTTTATCTGAAGAAAAAAAATCCCCAAAAAGCCTATTTTTCGGCCTCCAGAGTGGCCTAAGGCCTTAAGGTATCACGCGACCGCAGCAATGAAATTCCGCGTTAAGTGGAGCAAAACGTAAAAATGATTTGAACAAAATCGACATACTAATTTTCGCTTAATCGATGGTGTGATAAAGTGTCCTTTCAATGGTACCTAATGGGCCAAACGCGAACGGTTTGACATGGAATTAACATGGTCCCCGAGCCACGGGCATTAATTACCCAAGCCCGGTAATTATTTTATTACCGTGGACATGAGCTGGACACGCAATGTACAAGTCAGGTATGCTACACTAGCTAAAACTGCCCCTTGTACACGTACGTGATCGTGATAAAGTCGATTGGTTGCAGCAACACCCTCCTGCCACCATTTTTCGCGAGCTCGCATGACTTGGTGCGCATGCCGTAGATCGTTATGTGATGAAAAAAAAAGCATAACGATAGAGAGACTGCGTGGGGAAAGAAAGAGAGAAAGGTCGTGTATGGATAATTCTTTTCCCGCAGACTTCAATTTCCAAAGACACCTGTAAAAACCTTTTTCCCAAAGACGCCTTTCCTGTAATTCGTTTCTTCATTTTAATCACGTTTATTTTTGTTCCTTGAGTCGGTTTAGTTTCTTAGTTGACCGATCTGCCGATTCGATTTTTTTTTTAAACAAGTTAAACATTCCATTGAAATGCAATCTTGAACATGTTTGAACATCCTGTACGTCCTAAAGTTCTATGTGGAATTCGCGATTAAGATAATATTCAGGGTTGACTTTATGACTGCATATTTTGGTTTTCGAACGATAATGGCGATGAGGTTTATTCGTGCACCTGGAAGCATCGTGGAACTTTGCACTTCTGGCCACATTCAGCCCCATAAACTATTGAAGCCTTTCCGGCGGCTCATGGGGGCCATTCGAGAAGTAGGAACCCAACATAGCCAGCCGGATCGTCGGTCGTACCGTAATAAGAGCGCCGTGAAGCGTATAACCGGCGTAGCCTTCCTTCCAGCTGGGAAAAGGGCTGAGTGCACGCGGTTAATACCGCCAGTCTCCCATCTCTAAGGAATCGCTGGATCCTCGGGACTTTGTGCAGAACAATCGATAAGTTACTCTTCCGGAAATTTCCAGATTTGTATTCTCCAATGATCTTCATCTGCTATAAAATAGTATTCTTGCAATTGTACGTCACTTGCAAATGGATAATGCAGCTTCATGCATGTAAATGCAATAACTCCATTGAGCCAAGTTAACCAAAATTAGAATTCCGACCTGTTCCTATACTAAAAAACATGGGAGAATTCAGTGGAAGGCTATTGGATGATAGATTCTAGATTGTCACCAAAGTACCTAAAGGATCAGCCTAATGATGATCCCTAACCGATTGCAATAAGGCTGTGGTCCTGGCACCTAGATATTGAAGATCCGTATCTTGCAGGTTGAAAAGCTACGGAGAAAAGAGGTTGCCTTTGCCGGAGAACATTTTTATCACGATCTCCTCATTCGTTGAGGCCTAAGCTCCACTTGGAAATTCCCCAACACAGCAAGACGTTGCAAATTGGCAGCACTTGGGACAGGATCTCAAGCAAATCGTGGTCTTGCAGTTATCGTCCATTCCTTCAACGAGATGGTTGAAAAAGGGTGCGACACAGCTCGATGGGAAAATAAGAAAACGGATGGTAAGGAGGGCCTTTATTTTTTGTTTTGCCACCCAAAGGTTTTTCGATGCAGGAAAGGAAATAAAGTGAAAGAAGGAGATACTGCGGGTAGATTGAGGAGAGGCCCGGTATTTCACGGCATTTCCACGCTCGAGCAGGGAATCTATGAGAGTTCTCAAGATTGCCCAGCGAAGCAAATTCGAGGTTACTTTTGGAGCAAGAGATGCTTGGAAGGCTCGGTTCCTCGATAGTTTCCTTCCTTCCTTCCTCTCTTCGGGCCATTCTTCTCAAGTCGCCTTCAATGTATTTGGTAAAAGTGACTAGGAGAAGGAAAGACATTTGTATACGAACTCGGTACTAGCAATGAAGACATTCGGCTCTCTCCATTGCAAACGTATTGACGGAGGTATGTGTGAAGCTGTAAAAACTGAGTGACAGGATGATAGAAGAGTACGTGTGTATTTTTTTCCTTATTCCAGACGTTGGTGGGTTTTATATAAATGAAATGTACGGAATGGAGAAGGAAGCTAGAGTCGGTTCAAGCTCCAAGCTTTCCAGCCCGATCGTAAAGAAAGCGTGAAAAAGAGGATGAAGAGTAACAGTGGATACAGTTGGTGGTAGAGTTGATGAGAATCGGTGGTCGAGGATAGCAATGGAACATAGTTCGCTTGAGTATTTTTCCATTCAGACTCGCGTAGAATTCTGCATAGCAGAGGGAAAACGATGCTGCGATGGAGTACCCCCCTCTGGATCCGCTCCCGAAACTCGAAGCCGTCGATACGCCTGTTGGATCGGGGTGCTCTCGCGTTGGTAATACGAACGAGAGTAAGAAAAAGAGATTATGGTAGAACGGACTGGGTTCTCTCCTCACCACTCAGCATGGATGTTCATTGAAAGGAGTGATCTTTACCGTTCTTCGCCTCCTGCTTCGTGACCCCCTTGTACGCGAACATTCTCTCTTTTTTTACCTCCTTCGAGGCGTAATCTTCTTCGTCTCCGCAATTCTATCTCCTGCATCGTCGTTTCCTTCGACCTAGCGAAGCCTGCGAATACGCCAGACGCACGTATATCCCCCCTCCCCCTCCAGGACGAGGAGAATTCCTACCGAGACCAACTGCTCAACCCGAAAGCATCATTTGAATAAACGCGGAGTTACTGCTATCCTTTTCGACCCTCGATTTGCTTACCGAGGGATCAAGGCGATCTTCCCCCGGAGTATATTAATGGTGTCTCGACGCAACTGAGACACGAACGAAGCTTGGGGGGAGGGGAGGGGGAATAAAGAAGTGAGTCTTCGAGTGTTGGTCGTGGTTCTAATAGATTGCCGGTACGAGATCGACCCGAATGGATGGACCATGATGGTCAGAGTTGGAAGCGTATGTAACGGCGTTACTTCGACCATTCAAAGACTTAATTCCCAATGCCGTACAACCCTGTCCATTTCGATCTACGACTCGTTTCCTATCGTCGGCTGATATCGACTGGCCGAACGTTGGATTACTCTCGTTAAGCCTCGCTCGAAGAACGAATAATAGCGAGGAAAGGGGTGGAGTAAACGTGAAGAACAGGCTGCTCCACTGAGAAGCCCGGTGCACCTGTGTACACGAGTGGGTATGTGCACGAATGGGAGGTCGATGGAAGCCTAGACGACGATGTATTCTCCATTCTGTAGTAGAGAGAGCCTACCTGGCTTCGTGCCAACCACCTCGCTCCATTCCCCGTGCGAACAGAGACCTGGAGGGTAGATTCGGTACTGAACATTGCGGGCGATAGTGCATAACCAGGCTGGCACGGCCGTTCCACCTACATAGTCATTCAGAAATTTGCGTTCCGCCGTTACCAATTACCTAGCGATATAATCGATAAGGGAAAAAAAACGCCCTATACCGGCCGTGGAATTGTCACAGGTAACGTGCTTGACCAACGAGTATAATTAGTTTCTCGTGTCTTGAGGGATGATGATGCTGCGAGATCGAGTAGCTACGACATTTGGAATCGACCTGTAGGGAGGCCTTGCGCCATTCGCATTCAATGCACACTTACACACGTAGAGTGTGCAGCGAGAGGGCTGGAAAGCACCACCCGCGCAAGCGAGCCAGGGCGAAGTGTATAACACACCCCCAGCACGACTGAGCGCATGGGTGCCCGCATTGCAGCTATGGCCCACCATCCTAATGATGGCAACCACGCAGGTACGAATCTACAAGCCAAGCTAGACTTCGGCTTGCTCGTTTTCTCTCTCGGCCACACTCACCCCCACGGTCGCTACGTCTTTCTCTGGCTCCCGGCAAACTCGTTTCAACATTGGATCTCTCTCTCTCTCTCTCTCTCTCTCTCTGGGCTTTCTACAACTTTCCTCTCACCACCACCATCACGACCCTTAGTATCCATTCCTTCATGAACTCCCCTACTCTCGATGGATGTATGCCCGACATTACGCCCAACAACCCCCACACCCCATCACTGAATTTTACGCTGACACTTCTTTCTGCAGCTAGGTCTACGCTTTGGCACCATACTCCGCCGATTATATCAGCTCGAGCATCCTCTCGCATACCGCTTTTCTGTTCCTCTTTGCTTTTCTCATCCATCCCTTACTACCCACTCGAAAGCAGCCTCCGACTGCAATCGACAGTTTTTTGAAGTGATACCTTCGACACGATTGTGGCTCTCATTTTACTCCCTCCTACGATAATTCGAAGATCCTGGAGATTATGGAGAATACACAGGGTATCGCATCACCCGCTTGTACCAAGATCTTTCCTACGACGTCCGATCGTCGATGTCGGGTCACTGACCCGAATGACAAACGTTTATTCTCAAGTCAATCAAGGAATCAGAAGGTCACCGGATACGGGAATAATGTATGTTGATCCAATAGGTTAATGAGCAGATTATAACTGCGTGGTGAACGACGTCAAGTGCGCCGAAGGCGGGCGGGAAATGAAGGGTAGATTGGGATCGAAAAGTTCACAATTTAAGTAGGAATGAAGAGCGAGTGGAAAGTGTGGAAGAGTGGCTGAGGTCGTGACCAAGCGGGAGTTGGATCCCGGAAGCTTTCCTCTCGGCGTGTCGGCTATCCAGTTGAGATCCATTCTTGTTACCCCCCAACGACGATCTTTAATTCATCGAATGCGGATTGCGGTCTGAATCCTTGATGAGCTTCATTCCACATCCGTGAATTCGAACTATTGGATTCGACGAGAGAGAGAGACGCGCGAAAGGTTCTCATACGATATTACGAGGAAGGTGCATGTCTCCAGACATCGCAGGCTAGTACCTAAACCAAGAGGTAGATCGTTTTTTGTTCACCTCCGCGTTTTCCTCTTCCAGGCTCCGTTCAAGTTCCACAAAGTGTACCATTTCTCGCAGTAGTCTCAACTGTTCCGGCTACCAACTCAAAAAGTTCTCAAGAAAGCTTTCGTCTCTTTCGATTTCAGCAATGGCCCCGTTGCACCCTCGCGCTTCACCCTCGTTCTCCAGTTATTCCGTATCCGTTTGCGTCTTCACCGCGTTTTCCCTTTTGCTTGACTTGCCAACGCGGAAACTGGCAAAGAGATTGCAAGGGAGGAGAGGAATATCGTGAAAGGAACAACCAACATGTCGTTCCTCTTTCGGTTTCGAGTTCTCAAGTATTTTCTTTGCTCTCACTCGCTTTCTCTCTCTAGCAACGTTTTCAACCTTCGAATTCTCTACTGCTCGATAGCCCCACTTCAACCCTTCGTGACTCCCTTCCTTCTAACCCGCAATCCCTTCCAATCCTTTCTTCGTTTCACGCGAAGTAATCGAGCGTGAAACTAGCCGGGAAAGATCACTCGAGTAGCTTTTTCCTCTTTTATATCTCCCTCTCTCTCTCTCTCCCCATTTATCCACGTCTTTCTCTATATGGCTCTACTGTCATATCGGCCGGACTCTCAAAGCCCCATTGAAAACAACCAGTCCGCTATGTTCTCCAAAGACTGCCTCACCATGGAAATCAGTACGACCTTTCGGACGCTCCGGGACATTTCTCTCACCTAGCCTGTTGGACACAGTGGAAATAATCCGAACTTGCAAGTTCATTAAGGCCTTAGGCCACAGTAACTGGTATAAAATCATGTGCGAATTTAACAATTATTTTTCGTATGATAAAGTGATTCACTCGTGAAATTAATTACACATCTATTCAGTATGAATATCAAGCTGTTACAAAATATGTATTTTTTTCGATGTACAAAATGGCCGACTACTAATATTTTCTTTTGTTATCTTTTTTTAGGCGCTCCGCGGCGTGGCATTTAGCATCCACAATTTTTTACCTAGAAGAAAAAACGGTAATTATGCATATCCGGGGCACCATCCTAATTTCGATGGCAACATTTTCTTTTTGCCATGAAGTTGTTGAGTCCATTATAGTAAGTGATATTACGTTGGAGGAGGCTGACATTTTCTATGAATTCCATAAATTATGGAGTTTTGAAGTTCCCGGAAAAACGCGATGAGATGGGGCATTTTCCAAAATTTCAACGCCTATGTTGGGGATGGGGGTTGGGGATTCAAAGAAAAAGCCTTCCCGAATACTCAAACACACACACACAGCACACATAACCCAATCCAACCCAAACACACACACACACACACACACACACACGCACACACACGCACACACACACACACACACACACACACACACACACACACACACACACACACACACACACACACACACAGCACAGCACACAGAATCCAAACGAATTGGTTGGTTTGGGTGATGTGTGCTGTGTGTGTGTTTGGGTATTCGGGAAGGCTTTTTCTATGAATCCCTAAAACCCAAACCCAAACTCAGCCCCCAAACCCAAACACACACACACACACACACACACACACACACACACACACACACACACAGCACACACACGCACACACAGCATACAGCACACAGAATCCAAACAAACCCAAAAACTGCTGCTTGTGTGTGTGTGTGTGTATGTGTGTGTGCTCTATTTGTAGTCATATCCTCCGACACGTCATGGAACTCCGGACACCACGTGTTTCCGGAAACTTAAAAATCCCCATAACTTGCGTAATTAATGAAAAATGTCAGCCTCCCCCGCTAAAATATCATTAACGGTGACCAAATACAGCAGGTTTGGCCAAAAAAAATGTTGCCATTGAAATTAGGGTGTTGCCCCGATTATGCATAATTACCGAAAAAACAAAAATTCTCGTCAATCTACATTAGAATACATAGAGAAGTTCGTACGGAATTTAAAAAATGTTGTTTAATTCAAAAGTTGTAGGTATTTTAACTGCAGAAATGAATTTTCAGTGAAAAATTTCGTTATAACTGCTCATAAACTGCTCATAAAATGATAAGTTTTCGATTAATCAGAAATTCCGTACGTACTTCTCTGCGAAACGCAATTAGGAACATGACTTTTAAATATGAAGTAAATCGAGTGAAAATTGTTGAAGTTGAAGTCGAAGTCACGCCAATTGGAAAAAAGCTGTTTCGAGAATTCGGGTCGGCCATTTTGTACGTCGAAAAAAAATGTCCAACAGCTTGATATTCATACTAAATAGATGTGTAATTAATTTTATGAGTGAATCACTTTTTCATACGAAAAAAATCGTTAAATTCACACAGGATTGTATACCCGTCACTGTGGCCTAAGGCCGTAACTGTAGGACAGGTGCAATCATGTTCAAGATTTTGGCTCAAAGAACAGATGAATTTAATGCTGATAAAAATAATGACATCCTTTCACAACGGAAGCATAAATATCGTCCATCGTTAAAACCTTCCGCTCCAAAAAGCAACCAAACATCAAGATTCAATTTTACAGTGAAACAGATGCCGACCTAGTTTTGCAGTAATTTCGTAGATTGCGATTGCAATTAAAAAATCATTCATCCAAATCAGAATAAAAGTTGGTCTGCCCTTCTTCGAACTCTAAGTAGGTACTTTCATACTCATTCTTATCGTGAAAAAAAAAAACAATTCCTCGATTCCTTCCTGCCGTGCGATCCCAGCGCAACATTTCGTAGACGTAGACGAGACGGAGGCCAGAAGATAACGAAAGTAAATAAAATAATGCAACTCGACGTATCGCAATCGAGGATGAAAACTTGGATGTACAACGCGAGAAAAACAGAGAAGGAGAAGGTAAAAAAAAACATAATAAAAGAAACGAGCTCAATAATTCAAATCTCTCACTACTCGAAAAATTGAATTTAATAATTCAATCCAATAGGAAAGCTCGCGGTGCTTGCGCGTGGATGGCTGGTGGAGTGCGGAGCTAGAACGGCGGAGAAGGGCGGCGGGGTTGATTCGTTTCGCGAGAGAGGCAAAAGGGAATAGAGAGGAAGAAGCATCGTGGATAGGCGTGCTGGAAGAAAGAGAGCCGCGCCAGGCTGGCGCGATCAAAAATGCAATATCCCAGCTCGATTTCTTAATCCGATTCCGAGATACAGTTGGTTTCAACCTCGTTTCCGTAGTCCGGGATCTCTGGAGATCACACGGCAACCCTTCGCAAACCTCCCCCGTAGTCGTGATTACTTTTATTTTCCATTACTCCCGGACGTAACCAAACACGAAATATAATTGCATTCATTCACGACTCTACCTCGTCAAATACTTGAGTGAAGACCGAGTGCACTTTTCACAGTGTGCCGAATCAAATTCTTTCAATTGCCCCTTTGAAGGCGTGCAGATCCGGACCTCTGACGGATTTAAAAATGGTTTATAATAAATTTCCTTCCGAACGAGCCAGAATATTCTACGATCAAAGAGCTCACGAGTCACGAATTAATGTCTATTGGATATTTAAATCATCCGAATCACTTACAATTGTCGAAATCATCCAATAGCACGTAAAAGAACAATGTGTCTCGTTGCCTCGGTGAATTTTGTTTTTCAATGGCCTTCGCAAGCAAGAGAAGAAAAATCAACCGAAGAATGCGAATTAGGTACAGTCGTGCTGTCGCTGAAAAAAACCCGGAATCGGAGAAAATTAGAAGAAGGCTAATTTTTTGACAGGTGATTTTGTAGGTGCCACGGGTGCTAAATCCAAATTAGCCTGAAAATCGGGGTGTAGGGTTCTTTTTTAGGGGATGAAACGAGATGGGGGTGGATTAATGCCAAACTACAACCCCTACGAGGTCAGCGCCGTGAGACAAAATGTTCAGAAAAATCCGGGCTTTGGTTTTGTCCACAGCGCCGAAGTCGTGGAAGTTCATTTTGAGAGTGAAAAGGTGGGGTGAAATTTTGAAAAATCAGTTTTAATTCAATAACTCTTTTTAAAAAATCGTACACTTTTTGTTCAAATGGGAACGTTCTTTTCAAGGGCTACAGATCGAGTATTCGATCATCACTCTCCGATAATATCTTCACTCCCCAAAAAATGGTTAAAAAACAAACAAAAAATAGTTTATTGAATAACTCAAAAACAATCGGTTTTTCGGGTATGGTTCAAATGTACAAAATGTAGAGAATAATTTTCTTCATATTTTCGTTGCTATGGACCACCCTTGAATTTTGATTTTCCAACCCCACTCGGGGGTTGAACATTTAAAATTAAATTCTGGGAAAACTATTGACCGCGCGAATTCGCCGGCGTGGAAGAATTTGTAGCTTGAACCCTCAGCTACATTTTTGTCCACAGCGCCAAACTCGTATCTCTTTATTTTCGATCAATAGTTTTCCCAGAATTTCATTTTGAATTTTCAACCCCTGAGAGCGGTTCGAAAAAGCAAACTTCAAGGGTTGTCCATAGGAACGAAAATATAGAGAAAATTATTCTCTACATTTCGTACATTTGAACCATCCCCAAAAAATCGATTGTTTTTTGAGTTATTCAATAAACCATTTTTTTGTTAATTCTTCAACAATTCTTTTGGTGGTGAAAATATTATTGGAGAGGGTTGATCGAATACTCGATCGACGCGTCTTTTCAAGGGCTACAACGTTTCCATTTGAACAAAAATTGTATGAATTTGTTCTAAAGAGATATCGAATAAAAACTGATTTTTCAAATTTCACCCCACTTTTTCACCCCCAAAATGAACTTCCACGACTTCGGAGCTAGGGACAAAAATAAAACCCGGATTTTTCTGAACATTTTGTTTCCCGGCGCCGACCTCGTGGGGGTTGTACTTTGGCATTAATCCACCCCCATCCCTTAAAAAACCGACCCCCCCCCCTCCCCCGATTTTTAGGCAAACTTGGTTTTAGCACCCGTGGCACATACAAAATCACCAGTCAAAAAACTAGCCTTTTTCTAGTTTTTTCCAATTCCAATATACAGCACGACTCTACTAAATTGTCGTCGAGAGAAGTGAAAATTGTTTCTACGCTGAGGGAACGTGGAAACAGTAGTTTAGAATTGACGTGCTCGTGTCTATGCGCCAATTGATCCCCCTTAACCCAACACCGAGTTCAATCGTTCATTCGACGTATCGATGACGTCAGCAGCCGCTGAACTCAATCAGTCGTTTGTTCTGTGTTGTCCTAGATGACAAACAAATACTGCATGCTTATCGAGGAAATATACCGAAGACTCAACTGCGACGAACATTGAAATGGTAGTTTAGCCAACGAGGATGTATTTTTCGTAATTATTTTCAAGCAAACGATGAATGGATTTTTTTTTATTAATACTCATAGTCAATACATCCACATAGAAGACTGTATACACATTTTTCTACCCGAATCTAAAGTATAGTTTGCGGTGTACGCCGCTTCCAGGAGGACACTCTGACGAAATTGATGCTCGGCGGTTGACAGCGATTAAGCCATACGGTTCATTCGAAAAATAAAATAAAAATATATTTATAAACTAGACATATAGGTTTACAGCATCACGTAGGGGAATTTCGATATCTAAAAAAATGGCGGGCCAGCGAATTTTATTTCCGATTTACATGGAAAGTTGTCATCGTCAAAAAAAAGAAATAGAAAAAATAGAAAGCCGCAAATTTGCCGCTCGGTACGGTCGTGCGCTTCGAACGGTTTCACATAAAATGCTGTATCTCCGGCAGTTTTACAAATTTCTTTTAAAAAATTGGTGAGAGCATCCTTAACAAATGTATGTTTCAGAAAATGAGAAAAAAAATGACAAACATTTTTTTTTACCGCGGTGCGCTGCCTCAGTTTTCTAAATTGTGGAGTGGCTTGAGCTTTAGAGATTCTTAGCTGTGCAGAGGAGGAAGAAAGAGTGGAGTGTCCCTGTCGTTGATGTATTTTGTAGCGTGCGAATTCTCGTCGTTGGGAAGCGTACTTGGGTCTCGTAAAAGGCTGTCAATGCCAAAAAGTATATCACCAGTGGTCTCCAAACATAGCCTCGATTATAATTAGAACGAGTAGTCAGGCTTAACGCTCAGGCTCTGTCGTTTTCTTCATCTTCCTCTTCTCCTCCTCCTCCTCCTTCGTGAATCTTCTACCGTGGACAGCAGACACGCTTGTAGAAATGAGGAGGGGCCGCGGTGCATATATGCACTCTCGCGTATGTACGAGTTTGGTCGACTATGCGAGAGAGGCAAACTTGTGCAAGAAGAAGCAGAGAGGAGCGATTTCGAGGACCGTCTATCTATAACGACCGGTCGAATTGCAACGGAATGGTTCTCAACCTCTATCACTCTTTCGCACCTCGACTCTGTCTCGCCCCCTCGCACTTTCCTCATTGCCTCTCGATCTTTCTAGCTCCGATAGTTCTGCAAATCGACGCAAGGTCGAAGCAGAGGCTGCTAAGTCATTTAATCGACCTGCTTACTTCGATTCGATCGAATGGTCCGATTCAATTGGAAGCCATAGTTCAAATTAGGCGACAGTCCACATTGGGCCTTTCCACATGGCAATTCCCAAGCAGGGCTTGAGTAAAGTCTAGCTGAGTCGCATTGAAGCCGGGTCCGTATCGGAGGTCAAATCGTCGCCAACTTCAAGGTCTTGCCCAATGTCTGCAAGTTCCAGCTTTGAGCTTAAGGGGCTATACCAGTGTGACACTTTCGAAAAATCGTTTTTTTTTTGCCTTTTTCGACAGTTTATACTTTCAAGAATATCCTGTACAAATTTCAAAACCGTATCTCAAATCATTTTGTCTTGCAAAAATCGATAGTTGAATCTTTATACGCGTTTCTCTCGAAATGAGATTTTTCAAATTTGCTGACATTGTAACCCAAAGAGCAATTAACCGATTGACTTGACATTTGAACTGAGTACTCTTGAAAATATTTACTCTACAATGACGTAGGATATTTTTGATTGGATGAAAATTGACGATTTGGCATTGAAAACAACGACCATTTTATAGGCAAGAAAACAGACTTTTTTTCATAACTACGCCATTTTGTTAGATTTTGATATTTTTCGGAAATCCTACGTCATTGTACAGGAAATGCCTTCCAGTTTAACGATATTTTTTCCTTTTTCGGTTTCAACTACTCAATCGGCCGGAATCATGTCAGCAGTGGATGAACTTTTTTTTCCGCGCCTCCGAAGGCAGCGCATAAGTCGCTTGGATCTCAATATATTTCTATGAAAAAATTATGTAATATAGGTCAAATATGGCCAAATATATTCTTAATTTTCCGAAATATTTAATTGAGTACTTTTCTTCTAAAAAAATCCCGAAAATCACCCAAATGTTCAGCGTTCACACTGCTATAGCCCCTTAATGGGGTTACCCGCACTTGCGATTTTGAAAAAATCGATTTCTTTATTGCATTTTTTTGAAGTATAAGTATCTGAGAATATGTCCTGAAAATTTCAAGTCGATCCGAACAAAATTGACTGAGATATGAGCGTTGAAAGAGAAGAATCCGTTGTGTAAACGACCGGCTAATTGAAACTTTAAACGCGTTTTTCTCAAAATGGCATTTCTGAAGTCGTTGACCAAGATTACTCGAACACTAATGAACCAATCTTCTTGAAATTTTGCAGGCTTATTTAATACATAAAAATGTAGTCTTTAATCGTTCGATTTTTTTTCGTTAAAATCGAACCATTAACTTTGACTGTCCGCCATTTTGTGAAAAATGAATATTTTTTAAAATCCTTCGATTAAAGACTAGTTTATACTTATATTTGACTAAATCCATCCGCATTTTTTTTCTCAGATGATCCACTTCGCCGCAACGTTGGTCACCGCAAACCGTGTATATAAAAACATTATTTCATTGACGGCCATTTGCCACTAAACAATGTAATATTTTTTGATAAAAAAATTACTGAAAGTTCTTCAAGATGTGTTCTTTAAGATGGTATATTGATCGATTAAAAACGCTTTGTAGTTTTCTTTTAAAAATTCATGAAAAAGGCCTTTTTGCGCTACAAGTGGGGGTAACGCCTTAAGTTCGAACTGCATCAACGGAAACCCAAAGATCCAATAGTTTCTTATCCAACATGGATAAGTGATAATCGAGCAAAAAAAAGTCTCAAATATGAAACTCATGACGTATCGACGAACTACCCATTGGGAGGTACTTGATTCGTCGAAAGGACTGCATTTAAAATCAAAGCTACCCGCAAAGTCTTCCCCATCGGAGGCTCTCAAGAAAATAAGTGTCTCGCGTCTCACAGAATTGGAATTTGAGTTGGGGGCAATGGGATGAACGCGGGCTAAAGTCAGTGTATAAAAATAGGAATGAGGATCTGTTGATTAAGATTCGTGATTAGCATTTATTTTCGGTTCGGTGTTTGGGGCCGGATTCCGGCTCGCTAAACTTGGCACGCGGACCGTTTTCGCTCAGCCCTGCTGGTGCAACCTGGTCCATTAGCCCCGATATCTCGAATCACATCGCAGCACACAAAATCCCCTTGCGAATGCCACGTACATGGGCGCACGTCATTGCCTGATAGCCTCGTCCACGACGAAATACGAGGGGCAATTGCAAGGGTGAGGAAGTGAGAAGCAGAGAGAAAGAGAGAGAGAGAGAGAGAGAGAGAGAGAGAAGACGCATTGGCGAGGGGTTTGAAGGGGCAAGGGCATTAGCGAGGGGTTTGAAGGGGCAAGGGGCAAGTTATAGTTCTCTAAAGGTTAGAGGCGAATATCCAAGCTCATCTTCATCGATGCTCTCAGATGCGCTCTCTTTTTTATAATAAACTCTTCAACGCGTATAACCCAACTGGGTTCTCGCAACTTATCATCACAGCTTTCACGCTCTATTTTATACTAGGTCGACAGAGAGGGGGCGGGGGCGGAGGGAGAAAAGAGATAGCTATCGTTCCTCTCCACGCTGCCTTCAAGCTCGACGATATTTTACCTCTCAGCTGTAATCTCATGAAGTCTCTACCTTTGCGAAGTCTCTTCAGCTCCAAAGTATTATAAATATTTTCGTCTTTAACGACCGGACGAAAATGTTGACTTCTGGTATTTGGGGCACCAAACCCGAAGAGATTTTCCCGTCGAAACGTCGAAAATGTAGAGTTTGATTGAAGTAAAAACTGATGCACCTCAGTACCGTGGATTGGGGTTACTTTGATAAAAACTTTGGTTTGTTATTAAATAAAAAGTCCTTTTATGTCATCACTTAGCCGCAGCAAGAACGAACGGGTTTATGTGACCGTAGAAATATTTAAAAAACGGAATTAATGCATTTGAGGCTTTAGGCCACCTTAGAGGCCGGAAAAATAGGCTTTTTGGAGATTTTTTTTTTTTTTCAGAAAAACTACAAAATAAATCGAGATTACAAAAAAGGGTGTTTATCATACATATCAGTGGCTGTATACAATCATTTTTTTAAAGCGATTAATTTAAAAATGGCGGCTGTACAACGTTTATCTCAAAACTGCATTTTGTAAGTTGGCCGAAAACAACTCAGACAATTTTCAACCGAATCACTTGAAATGTTGAATATGTCTTGAAAAATACATTGTCTATGGACGTACGTAGGATTTTTAAAATATATTGCATAGTTCATTTGTTATTAACAAAAAATCCATTTTTTACTTTCCACAAATTTGCCTAAAAAATCGTCAGATAATTGTTAATGACAAATTAACTATGCAATATGAAAAAAATCCTACGTACTTCCATAGACAATGTATTTTTCAAGATATATTCAACATTGGAAGTGAATCGGTTGAAAATTGTGTGAGTTATGTTTCCGGCCAACTTAAAAAATGCAGTTTTGAGATAAACGCTGCAGAGCCGCTATTTTGAATTCAATCGCTTCAAAAAAAATTATTGTATACAGTCAATGATATGTATGATAAACATCCTTTTTCGGAATCTCGATTTATTTTGTAGTTTTTCTGAAAAAAAAATCTCCGAAAAGCCTATTTTTTCGGCCTCTGGAGTGGCCTAACCCCTTAAACTATTCTTTACTCGAATAACTTAAAAAATAACAATTTAAGTGTTGCAATGACATATTTTTGGTAACAATTACCTTGTCAGATGTTTATTAAACTACACCCCCATGCTTTGTTGTGTGGTATAACCTCAAAGACATATTTTATGGGCGACAGTTGTTTCGTTGGGGTTTCTTTGATCGCTTCGACGGGGTAACATTGATCATTGATCAATTTCACCCCACTTATTATATTCATTGCTAGTCTCGGAGTATTCTCAGGGATTTTCGTCTTTTGATCAGTTTTTCAATTGTAGGTTAAGAAATGTTCCTAATGCGTTCATTCGGAACATTTCTTAACCTACGGTTCTGCAATTCTTTATCAAATCACACTAAATGTAAGCCAAAAAATATCAAATTGTTATTTGAATTTTTTTTCCTGTTGTAAGTTGTACATCGTGAGATAAAAAATATAAAGTTGTTATTTGATATTTTTTGTCTTACAATTAGTGTGATGTGGTACGTGACCTAGTTTAAGTGAAACATGATCCTGATGAAACGAATGTGATCTCGTTTTGTGATTTAGTTACCTAGGTAGACTTAAGTATTACAACTTGTTTTTGCTAGTTTTTAAAATGTTTTGAAGTTTATGGATGTGTTACTGCATAAATAAATATGCAGTTATCCAGAATTTTGTAAATATAAAATACCAGTTGTTTATTAATAGAGTTGATTTTGAAAAGCAAAGGCGTGATATTTGTTCGATCAAAGTAACCTCAAAACAATAAAAATCGTTGTAACTTTCGATTCCGTTGACATTTTTTTTTCTTCTTTAGAGAAAATGCTCCTTTATGAGGTTACTTTCGATTCTCATTAAGAAATAGGGAGGTATCAAAGTAACCCCGACCTCAGTATAACTTTGATCACGACTAATTTTTTTCTATCATTTATTTCTACATATTTTAAATGGTAATATGAAAGATAACATACTAATAAAATACTAATAAAAATACTAAAAATAACTAATAAAAAATACTAATAAAAATACTAAAAAATAAGAAATAATAATAAAAATTGATGTTTCGATGAAAAAAAAAATTTTGCTGTATTATTTGAAGAAATATATTGATTTTCATTTCAAAATTGACCAATGTAACCCATTGGGGTTACATTGGTCAATTTTGCCATTGGATTGCCACGGTACACGATAAATAATGGATTGTCCGTTTACTGATGCATGCTAGGAAAAACAGAGTAACGGAATGGGATTACATGCATCATTGGAGTGCAGCCATTTTTTTCCACTTTCACATTTCAATCAGCATCAAAAATCATATTTCGTAGATTTGGGTTGTGGGTCGCTCAATAAGAGTCCAAAAAATGGTCGCGAGATTTTTGTAGCTTAAACCTGTCGAAGAAAAATTTGGGAAATTCGGTGAAAAAATACTTCGTTGTCTTCCAACGTTGCAAACTTCAGCACGATGCAAAGGAATATTCTGGCAGTTGGATCCTCGGTATTTGAATGCAGGTAATTTGACATTTTGTGCATCTTTATTTGTACTACAGTGCGAGACGTAAAGCACTATAATTGGACCGTAGTAAGATCTGACTAAGGGAGAAAGAGAGAAAAGGAGCGAGACCCAAGTGTCTCACGCAAATTCCTCGGGTCTCGTCGTCGTCGCCGTCGATGCCGTCGTGGTCTCCTCGCTGGAACGCTGAAGTTACAAATGCGTCGCGTACATCATTCCCATGGTGTCCCGGGATCCGGCAACGCTCTCGGTTCTCCTGTTTGCCGCGCGCTTCCTTTTTTTTCGACCTTTTGAGTTTCGACTGCGAAGCTCAGAAAGAGAAACAGGGTTCGCGAAGGTGAGAACGAGAGAGAAAGTGAGATGGGGAGGGCCCTAATCGGCATGATTAAAGCATGCAAGAGCTTTTCCTCACTCGAATCCTCTTGTTACAATTGCCCGGCACGGAGATCTCAACATATTCGTTGCTTACATTACGACTCAGGGTTATTTGCAGCTTCCAGGCTTACTTGACATTCCTCCAAGATTATTTCTCTCTTCTCGTCGCCGATCCGAGTAAGCTGACATGAAATTCTAAACGGGACGAAGACATCCAGCCTGTGAACCACTTTGGAGAATTGCCTTGGAAATTTATGTGCTCTCGATTAAAGAAATTAACGACAGGACGGATTGCCAATTTTTTTGACAAGTTCCAATCGCATTTTCACCCATAATTGCCAATAACTTGATCTGCCCAATGAATTGATCTGTCGAACTTAATCACCAAATCGTAACGCGGCTGAACCAAAAGCAATATGGCTACATTGATGAAATCGAACATTTTTTTCTTTCGTTGGATTTTTATTATTCACGTGGGGTTATATTCACATGTTTGAGAGCATTGCTTGTAGGGTCTCTGTACACTTATGGGATCGAAGCCGTTCATTTTTATATCGATATATTGATTTATATTTTTGCCTTTCGCTGAAGTTTGTTTTTCATCATCTTTTTGTTACTTGCAAGGAACATCACTTGAGAGTCCGCCGTCGATTTTGTTGAAACTCGTATATGTGATAATGTATTGAAAACTATTGGACACGTCTTTTTTTATATGCGGAAAACAGTTTTAAGGGGCGAAACCACCCCTCAAAGAAGGGCATCTCGAGGGGTGGTTTTGCAGTTTCACCCACAAGCAGTCAACCTATTTGAATGGAACAAAAATTCTTCTAGTGTAAAGCGATGAAAAATGCAGTATGGAGTAAGTTTTTTTTCTCGAAATATTGAACTGTTCTGCTGTGTTGCCATAGGTCTTCTTATTATGGGGGACAAATATCTTTTACGGAAAATTATACTGTCTAAATTTAGATGCAGACCCTGCAGTGTTGAACGTTGTAATTTTGAAATCCATTATCTCCCAATCTAAATAGTCGACTGTTCTGAAATTTCACCCAAACATGCACAATGATATGAACAATGTCTGGTTATAATTTGAACAAAATCTATAGAAACCGAGAGCGCGCGCTTGTACTGCCTTAAGGCCTTGGGCCACAGTAACGGGTATAAAATCATGTGCGAATTTGACAATTTTTTTCGTATGGAAAAGTGATTTACTCATAAAATGAATTACACATCTATTTAGTATGAATATCAAGCTGTTAGCATTTTTTTCGATGTACAAAATGGCCTAATCGAAATTTCTCGAATCAGTTTTTTTTCCAATTGGCGTCACAAATAACTTCAACAATTTTCACTCGATTTACTTCAAATTAAAAAGTTATGTTCCTAATGGCATTTCGCAGAGAAGTACGTACGATCTCTGATTAATCGAAAACTTTTCATTTTACGAACAGTTATAATGAAACTTTTCACTGAAAATTTATTTCTTAATTTCGAATACCTACAACTTTTGAATAGAACAATATTTTTGGAATTCCGTACGTACTTCTCTAGGTATTCTAATGTAAATTGACGAGAATTTTTGTTTCTTGTTCTAGATTTAAAAAAAATTGGATCCTAAATGCCACCCCGCGGAGCGCCTAAAAAAGAGATAACAAAAGGAAATATTAGTAGCGAAAATAGCGAGTGTGCCACACTGAGCTTTGAATTTTGTTCCGGCAAGTTGTCCGCGCCACTCTCTGTGAAATGCAATTAGGAACATAATTTTTAAATTTAAAGTAAATCGAGTGAAAATTGTTGAAGTTATTTAACACACCAATTGGAAAAAAGCTGTTTCGAGAACTTTCGAGTAGTCGGCCATTTTGTACATCGAAAAAAAAAATTCGAACTGCTTGATATTCATACTAAATGGATGTGTAATTAATTTTATGAGTGAATCACTTTTTCATACGAAAAAAAATTGTTAAACTCGCACATGATTTTATACCCGTTACTGTGACCTTCATCCAATTTAAATCAGCTTTTCGAAAACTCTTCAGTGGTGCTTAATCCTTTATTGCAGCAAACCTCCATTCTGCGCAGGGATGTTTCAACATACAATGACAGTAAACAGCCAGTACCATAGTAAAGCGATGGCAGAACACATGCTCGGATTATTTTCCATTTTGCGTATGCGTCTACTTCGCTGTAACGTCCGACGATTCCTTGCAGGCGGTTCACTACGAATTTGGTGAAAGTCAAACAGTTGAAATGGAATTTCGTTGCGATGATTGGTATGTCATTCGTGGAATGGAGGTAATTGGTAATACAAGAAGGCAGTGAAATACGAGGGTGTCCGGACCATCGAAAGATTCGTGAATCTTCTCTTCGGAGCTTCTCCGACAGTTACGCCGACATCCAAGATTTATGCATCGTTTGACAAACTGCCACACGAGCTGGACTCGTCGAAATGTCTCTTTCTTTTTTTATCCGTCTTCCCGTTTCTTCGCCTGTCTGCGCTTAAATCGTGTCACGACCCAGCTACAATTGTCGAACGACATTCGAGAATAAAAACCTCCCCCCTTCGTCGCTGTGCAATCGAAACAGCATGGCTAAAAAGACGAGCTCGCGCAACGTTTGCCGAAACTTTTGCTTTCATCAGCTCCAAAGTTTATTGAGCCAAGGCAATATAAATGTATACGTATATGATACAATGTCGCATTTAAATTAGGGAAACTGCCAGGTAGTTGGAGTTGCTCGACTTCGTCATTCGCCGTTTTCACAACCGGCAAGTCTGAGGGATGTTAAATCCCGACCGAACAAGCCCTTTTTCAGCCCCGGCAGGGGTGGTAAGACTATTTTCCGAGAGGACGTGGTCTGTTTCAACATTAGGGCATTGCGAAGCAAGATAGCGGAGAGAATGAAAGCAAGAGAGGGACCGAGAGGGAGGGGGTGGCGAAAGAGAAACGAAAACTGGATAGGGAAGGCATACGATACCGAGGGCAGTACGGTTGAAAGTTTCGAGGAGAATCCGTAGAGAGCTCGTGTTCCACAGCAGCCACAGGGAGCCTTAATTTTCAGCGCATATTTAAACTCCTTAAGCGGCTCGTTCTGCTATTTATTTTTGTTTTCCGAGCTTTTTTTTTTAGTTTCCGGAGCTTCGGGTGTTGTAGTGGACTTTTTGTTTGTTTTTTATTCCGTTCGCGCAAGGTAGCCACACTCCAAAGGGTAGTGCACAATCTACCACGAGCTACTTTCGTTCTCTGTCTCTCTCTCTCTCTCTCTCTCTCTCTCTCTCTCTCTCTTTTCCGTCTCTTGAGAGCAGAATGAGTAACCAAGGAAGAGAAAGAGAGAGAGAGAGAGAGAGAGAGAGAGAGAAGGGTTAGAGGAGGTAGAAGGGATTGGAAAAAAGAGGCGAAGGGTTGTTGCCCGGGCTTTGGACCGCGAGGGCGGAAATGAAACGACGAGCAGGAGGACGTCCGAGGCACATCGTTGCGAAGTCGAACAACGTCGAAAGTTCGAGGAAAGCTCTTTCTTGAGGCATATACCCCTTTTCGGGGAGGGGGAAGGTATATTTTCAGCATTTTTTGTTATTTTGTCATATGAATGCTTTATGGGCCTGGCATCGATGATTCTGTGTAAGTATATGAAAAAAAACACTCGTTTATTGATGTTTAATTTTTTATGTTTTAGTGTAGAAATCTTCGAAACTTTTAAACGCGTTTTTCTCACATTTAGCATTTTCAAAGTCGGTGAGCTTTCTGGCTCAAAATCTACTGCAGCGATCCTTTTGAAATTTTACACACTCTTTCTACACATAAATTACGAGGTAAAGCTGTCGAGTTTTATTTTTTATTTCGTATAATTTTAATTTATTTTACAATAACAAAATTACCGATTTTTTAAATAAAAAATCGGTATTTTTACTTCTGAGTGCAATCAAAAATTAAAAAATCAATTCAAAAAAACCCGACGGCCTTAAGGAATTTATCAACTAATGAAATATGTTTGGTTTTTTTTTTATTTCAGATGATCCAGTGATGAGTTATGTGGTTCACCGCAATGTAACTTTTGTTTCAGGCGTCTGCGAAGATTTGCTGTTAATGGCTCATTTCTGCATAATTTGGATGAAAATTTTACAGAATATTCTTTAAATGTCCTTATATCATGTACTAATTACATAAATAAATGTATATTAAGGGATCAGCACAGTGTAAAATACTTTTAAAAAACCGAATTTTGCATTATTCGATAGTATACTCGGTTATAAACGTTCTGTCCAATTTTTAGATCGAAATCCGAATTATTTCGGTCGCTACAGCCTTTCTTAGAAAAAAGTGATGGGAGCGTGAGTCTCGCACTCCCAACTTTAAACGCGATTTTCTCAGAACGGTGTTTTTCAAAACGGTGGCCACTCTCAACGAAAGAGTTTTTAAGCTATCCGTTTCAAATTTCTATTCCCTACGTCCGTTTCAAATTTCATTCTCTACGTCATTCCATATGTTGCTATGGAAGCTTTTTTCGAAATCTTCCTACTTTTTACGAAAGACTCAAAAAAATGCTGAATTTGATACTTTTTGTTCAAACCGCCGCCAGTTTTTCAAATTTCACTTTTAAAAAATCTCCGTAGAACACATAGCGGTTTTCCTACAGTTTAATGATCATTTTGGAATTTTTGTTTCAGATGAAATTTGCGGCCCCAATGGGACACCAATTTTTTCCACGCAATTTGCCGCAAATAAAAACAATGTTAAACCATAAATTAATTAATTAAAAGAAATTCATTTTGTATTCTTTATCGGCGCTTTAATTTGTCAAAAAAAACTAGACCGATTAGCTTATCCTATGCACCTAAAAAAATCGCGAAAATCGGCTATTTTTCGGGCTGTCACACTTCGATGATCCCTTAGCTGTGTCGTCAACAAAAATATCGTAAACATGCTTTTCTTATAGCGAATTAACCTATCCCCCCCTTTAAGGATGATAGCCCAACCGATCAGTTGAAGAAAGAAAGATTATTGTTCGTCGTCACTCGCGTGCATTCTTTCATGTTTTTTGCTGCAACGATTCGTTGTACGCGGATTGAACTGTCTCAATGAATAATTATCAGCACCGCTTGTGCGCCCTTTGGTCTCACCTCAACGCGCTTACAGACCCTTCCGCGGGTAATCATAAATATGCAATCAAATCTCGGTATATTTCAAGTTCCATCAAATGCGAAAATGAACAATCGAATGTTTTGGAAAATGATTTTTCACTCGAGCGTTTTTGTCCGTGCGCGGAAGGGCCGTGGCCACAAGAGCTTTTCACCCTACGGTAGTTTGAGTTCGGTCTCGGGCAAGAGGATGAAGTGGAAACAGAGGGCGTATATGGCGAGCGGGCGAGTGTGACACACGGAGCTTTGAATTGTGTTCTGGCAAGTTGTCCGCGGCACTCGTTCGTCAGGTCCGGCCATCGGGATCAAAGGGGTTGCGGTCTACACCGGTATAAGCCGGTGGAAGGGCGAGGTCTCATTCTTTCATCGTCTTCGTCGTCGACATCATCGTTAAAGCGCTGGAAGAGAGGACCGAGGCTTTTCATCGGAGGAGAAAGAGATCGAGCTCTCGCGGAATGGAAGAATGAAAATAGGAAAGCGACGGCAAAAGGGAGAGGTAGAGGGCCACGGAGGGAGAGGGAAATGGAAAGAGAGAGAGAGAGAGTCGGGGAGAAGTGGTTTGTGGCCTCCCTACACCGCAAGTTCGAAAGCTGCGGCCTCAACGAATAATGCAACAATCCTGTTCCCAGACCTGCAGGTCCCACGTACTCAACGACCCCAAAAATCCCACCCCTATTCTACTCTCTCTCTCTCTCTCTCTCTCTCTCTCTCTCTCTCTCTCTCTCTCTCTCTCTCTCTCTCTCTCTCTCTCTCTCTCTCCCTCTCCCTCCCCCCAGCAGCACAAAGTTGTAGGTGCTGTTTCAAAATACCAAGTCAACACATACACACCACATACGAGGGTGGGGTGAAAAGTTTCCGGCCTGACCAAGAGATGGTGCCACTAGGTCTAGTTTTGGAGCGGCGTCCTACAGTGCCATTCCCACCGAGCTTGTATGTACAGTTTCAGCCCAATCGCTACGTTAGTTTGCGTTTGAGAGCACATTGCGCGAGACGCTTCCGTTGTTTTCGTAAAAATGGAAAAATTGGAAAAACGTGCTGTCATCAACTACTTCCATTTGAAAGGTTTTACACCAAAACAAATAAAAGAAGAGATGGATTCAGCACTAGGAGACTCCTCCCCATCATATTCAACTATTAAGCAGTGGGTTTCTGAATTTAAAATGAGTCGTGTGAGCACCTCTGACGAGCCTCGCTCAGGACAGCCCGTTGAAGTCACAACTTCAGAGATGACTGAAAAAATCCATAAAATAGTGTTGGAAGACCACAGGTTGAAAGTGCATGAGATAGCTGAGACTTGTAGGATGTCAGCTGAACGTGTGCGAAATATTTTGCACAACCATTTGAACATGGAAAAGCTGTCTGCAAGGTGGGTGCCGCGTTTGCTAACGCTCGACCAAAAACTGCTTCGAAAAACCATTTCTACCGACAATTTGGCGCTGTATAGGCGTAATCCAAACGAATTTTTGCGTCGATTCATAACTGTTGATGAGACATGGGCCCACCACTACACTCCTGAAAATAAAGAACAGTCAAAACAGTGGGTTGGAAAAGGGGAACCAACCCCAAAGAAGACAAAAACAATTTTATCGACAAACAAGGTTACGGCTACTGTTTTTTGGGATGCGAGAGGAATACATTGATTACCTTGAAAAGGGTAAGACTATCACTGGTCAATACTACGCAGAGGTATTGCAACGTTTGAAGCACGAGGTGCAAATTAAACGACCTCATTTGGCGAAGAAAAAAGTTTTGTTTCATCACGATAACGCACCAGCGCATTCGTCGATTGTTGCCATGTCCAAAATCCACGAATTGAAGTTTGAATTGATGCCGCATCCCTACTCTCCAAAACTTAGCCCCCAGCGACTGTTACCTGTTTCCTAACCTCAAAAAATGGCTTGGCGGAAAAAGATTTAAGAGCAACGAAGAAGTTATCGAAGCTGTAAATCAGTATTTTGAGGAGCTTGACGAATCTACGTTTAAAACTGGTATAACTAAATTAGAACACCGTTATGAGAAATGTATCAGTGTTGATGGAGATTATGTTGAAAAATAAAGCAAAAAAAAAATTTGTTAAACATCGTTTTTCTTGGTCAGGCCGGAAACTTTTCACCCCACCCTCGTACATGCATCCACACACATACACATGTCAGATCCACTACGTATTTCTTGCCAACAAAATCATATCGGCCGTTCGTTTTTTACATCCCTTTTCTTTCACTCCCGTACTCGCCATATGGATTTTTCATTGCTCGCGATAGCTGAAAAATGCCAGTGAGCCGGCAACAAACTTGGACGTGGTATCGACTCTTTTTCGAACTGATTTTTAATCACCCAGAGAGCTTTTGAACACAACAGCGCAAAGGGATGAAAAACTGGATGCTATCGCATTGCTGAAGTCCCTCGTGTATTTTATATCCAAATGGTTGCGTGAACACGTAGACGCGTGTGCGAAAAAGCGCACGTACGACGAATCCACGAGCATACGCGTTATTATTCTCGTTGTTGAAATGTTCCGTTGATTTCGTTGTGTATTGTTTTTTCCGTTTTATTATCCAGCCACAGCGTTGGTAGAATTGAGAAGCGAGGATTACGCTGGGCGAAGAGAAAAGAGGGCACACCCGCCGCAGCAGGCTGAAGAACGCGTGTATACCGGAACAGGGTGGTTTCCAACCCTGCACTCGAATTCGAGGGTGTAACAGGGCGGAGTAAGAGGACGGTAAATTTGCAGGGCGAGTGGAAACGTCGGAAGCAAAGCTTCTACAGGGCCTACCATGGCTCCTATATTACAGCTCTTCTTCCAATTCCAACCTCTTACTATTCGCTGTATCACGGTTAACAGAGCACACCAGAGAGAAGTGAGATACTCTCGAGGGCCAGCTTAGGTCCAGAATTTGGAGACCATTTTCACCACGTCCCGACTGAAGTTCCAGCTCCCTCGAGCTGGCGCATGTAACACACGATCTTCTTCGCACGAGCTTCAAGGGGTTGTTTCTTTAGCGGAGTAGATGGAACATCTGTTCTAGAGGTTGTTTCTGATACAAAAAATACACGAGGACACACCGATTGGCATGACATGGCACCGAATTGGCCCCGTGGAGAATGTGCACTATTTGATTAAGGGGTTTTCTCACTTTAGACACTAAAAAAGGCTATTTACATGTTTTTTTATAGATTTATATGATAGATATTGATGTATAAGTTGTTACACGTAATAAATACACTTTCGAAATACATTTAAAAATATTTTAAAGCCAAATTTGAATTAATAAAAAAAATGTTTCGTATACTTAAATATACTATTAAAGTATACCTAAAGTTTGATAATTGTAGAATAATTATTTCTCAATCTAAAAGTCCCTCAATATTGCGTATTTTTTTCTGTCTAAATGTATATCCCGCCTTAAGTACCTATTTATAGACGAAAATGGCAGTTAAAAAAATGTCCTAAAAAAATTGTATTTCTGCGCTGTTGATGAAATCTCGGAGATGGATGATCCGAAACAAAAAAATCAAACGGTTTTAGATTCAGTATGTTCATGGCTATAGCGCATATCATACGATTTTTGATAAATGCAAAAATAAGAAAATGGCGGAAATTTTTCGAAAAAACAAAAAAAAACGTGTTTTTTTTACCGTTTTTGGGGAAGAAAAGTAAATATCAAAATTTAAAAAAAACCTTGATATGCGCTATAGCTATAGTTGCAAAGAATATGTGGTTAAAATTTCATCAGGATCGGTTCAGTATGATCGAAGATTTTATCAACGAGCGGTCGAAAAACGTTGTTTCGAGAAAAACGCGTTTGAAGTTCCTTCGGGTTACATAAATACATAAAAAAATTATTATTTTTTTTTTATATATTTCGAAAGTGTATTTATTAAGGGGTTAGGCCACTCTAGAGGCCGAAAAAATAGGATTTTTGAGGATTTGTTTTTCAGAAAAACTACGAAATAATTCGAAATTACAAAAAAGAGTGTTTATCATACATATCGGTGACTGTATACAATAGATTTTTTGAAGCGATTAATTTCAAAATGGCGGCTGTGCAGCGTTTATCTCAAAACTTTTCAAGTTTTCACTTTCCAAAAATTTGCCTACAAAATCGTCGGATAATCGTTAATAACAAATGAACTGTTCAATATAAAAAAAAATCCTACGTACTTCCATAGACAATGTATTTTCCAAGATATAGTCAACATTTCAAGTGAATCGGTTGAGAATTGTCTGAGTTATGTTTGCGACCACCTTAAAAAAATGCAATTTTGAGATAAACGCTGCACAGCCGCCATTTTGAAATTAATCGCTTGAAAAAAATTATTGTATACAGTCACTGATATGTATGATAATCGCCCTTTTTTGTAATGTCGATTTATTTTGTACTTTTTCTGCAAAAAAATCCCCAAAAAGCCCGCTAAAAATAGCCTTTTCAGCGTCTCAAGTGAGCTACCCCTTAACCAGATCAGTATAACTATTTCAGAATTGGAATTAGGGTCATGCGAGAATAGCCCATGGTGAAATGGCTTGTCGTTCCGCTACCAAACGTCGCGGCTCCAAGTCAGGCCGCAAAACTTTGAGAATGGATGAGCGGTAACGTCCAGCTTAACTTTCAAGGCATCTACTAATTCGCATGGCTAACCCCGTACGCGTGTGTCGTGTTTGTGGCACGTTCAGCCGAGTTTCATGAACTCATCCTCACGTCCTATCCAGACCAACCGCCTGCCTTAATTGCTCGAGTAACTCGCAGTTTGTCTACAACCTGAACCAACTGCAGCTGGATGTGCAGGCCCGCCGAAAGTGGCACGAGGTGGCCTACGAGTGGATACGAGGTGATGGATACGAGAGATTAAAGTAGGTTGAAAAAATAAAGAGGAAGCGCAAAATGGACCTTTCATTGGAGGACGGTAGAACCGACATTAAGGATCGCGTTGGGAATGGTTTTTCCCCGTCGTCAGGGTAGTGGCGGAAGTTCTCGTAGGCCACTCGAAAATGTCGCGCAGCTGAAGAAGGGGTTGGAGGGGTTTCGCCGCAGGCTCGAGTGCCGATTGTCCTCCATGATTCGAGTGGTTGCTAGCCCGGAGCCAGGGATCTCGCCGATCCGTGAAGGAGGGCGGTACGTTTTGTACTCGTGCACCGCGGGGATGCTTCTGGCACAGTCCTAGTGGAAAAAGAGGGTAGCTACGGCGGGGGGATAACTTGCAGGGACATGCATCGAGGACAGGAGATCGGTTAGAGGGTGTGCGCTTGACGGCGTACATCCGCGACAAGTGAGGGCATCCAAAAGGACCGGGAGGGAAGTTGCACCTGGAGGATGCACGTGCCGTGAATCCTCGAGAACGTGAGCTTCGCAAGGGCCTTCGAGGGGGTTTCGAATCTCTCGCGCTTTCTCACTGTCTCTCACTCTTCATCCCTTCCGCAATGTCTCTTTGCTACCCCTTACGTGTATTTTCTCTTTCTTCGTGTTGTTTTGTTTTTCTTCTTTTTTTTCGCTTGTTTTTTACTCTTCTCACTACCTATTATCTTTTGCTCGCTCCTCTTCGTGTTCTGCTCTGTATCGCCCACTTGGTGTCACGCTTCCACTCGCCAAATTTATAAAGGCCTACGTGCCTCAACGGAAGCTCGACGGAAGACTACACCGAGTGTCTTCCGGGGTATATATACAGCCGGGGCTCGCAAGCTTTCTTTTTATCCTCTCCCTCTTTCGCTTGCTCTCCATCGCTCTCCCTGCGAAAATATACTCCCTCGTACCGCCTCCCATCTGCCACGTCACTTGCAGACGGTTTACGCGAAGCCTCCGGGGTTGTAAGACGCGACGAGAATTCCTCACGTTCGCGCTTTACGACGAGGATACCTCAGGTTGCTTGTGTTATCCGTAAGACGCCCTAACAAATGGTCTCCTTACGGTTCTAAACGAGTCATCGGGCATCGGTGCTGCTGTTCTCTTCCTGTCGCCCAATTCTATTCTTTCGTCAGCTGCCTTCGTTCCCCGAAAACAACCCACGTTCTTGCTTCTTGAATGACGTTTCTTCAATGATCGGAAACCTCGCAGTTGCCATTGAGCATACTCCATTACTGCCCCACGTGTATGTGGGGCACATGGTGCTCTGCAATTTTTGCTGACTGTTTTGCAACAAGCTAAGGCCGGAGCCTGATTTAAATGGTCCGAAAAATCGTTTTTTCTTGCTTGAGGCCTTAGGCCACAATGATGAGTATAAAATCATGTGCTGATTTAACAAATTTTTTTCGTATGAAAAAGTGATTCACTCGTAAAATTAATTACACATCTATTTAGTATGAATATCAAGCTGTTAGAAAATATAAATTTTTTTCTTTCTCGATGTACGAAATGGCTGACTATTAATATATTCTTTTGTTATTTTTTTAGGCCCCCCCGCGGCGTGACATTTAGCGTCCACAATTTTTTACCTAGAACAAAAAACAAAAATTCTCGTTAATCTACATTAGAATACCTAGAGAAGTACGTACGGAATTTAAAAAAATGTTTTATTCAAAAGTTGTAGGTATTTGAACTTAAGAAATGAATTTTCAGTGGAAAATTTCGTTAGAACTGCTCATAAACTGCTCATAAAATAAAATTTTTTCGATTAATCAGAAATTCCGTACGTACTTCTCTGCGAAATGCAATTAGGATGATAAATTTTAAATTTGATGTAAATCGAGTGACAATTGTTGAAGTTATTTGTCACGTCAATTGGAAAAAGGTATTTCGAGAAGTTTCGAGTAGTCGGCCATTTTGTGCATCGAAATATATATATATATATATATATATATATATATATATATATATATATATATATATATATATTCTAACTTTTTGATATTCATACTAAATAGATGTGTAATTAATTTTGTGAATGAATCACTTTTTCATATGAACAAAAATGGTTAAATTCGCACGTGATTTTATACCCGTTAGTGTGGCCGAACCTCGATATATAAACTATTTAAGAAGATTTTCACAAAGTCACAGAGGCCGATTGTGAATATTATCGAAGATACGGGGCCAACAGCAGAGAAGCGATTGATATTTCCTCCTATTGAAGACTTTGAAGCACGTTTTCTCCAGTTTTCATTTTCACGATTTTTCCGAATTGGCGGGCGTGATAGCAAAAAAAACTAAACGACCTATTCCATCAAACCGAAGTTTATTTTCTTCAATATCAAAATCGCATCTAGATGATTTTAAAAAGTCGTTAAAAAAGTATTTTTGAATAAATTTTATAGCACGATAAAGGGTTTTTTTTAACACATTTTTTTTGAACCTGACATAAGTTATAATTTCACGATTTTTTCAGCTTTTTCTTAATTGACCCAGAAGAAAAATACATGATAATTGAACACTTTATTGGTTTTTTTTTCAGTCACGAATTACGAGCTGCATCTTTCCCGCCGATTGGGGACCGCAGTGGCAAGACACACATGGAATAAGCTGATGAATTTGCCGTCATTTGTTTCATCTTGAAACATTTTTTTTTTATACATTTCAAATATACATAAAAAGATAGATATTTTTATACATCAAATATACACATCAAATATAAAATCTAAGATATTTTTGTGCATCAAATATACATTTCAAATATACATGAAAATATTTATTCCCTTCTAAAAAAATTCCCGACAAAACGCTTTTTTTGGACCTTGTAATTCAGGCTCCCCCTTATCGACTATGGCGAAATCTGAAAACTTCGATCCACGATATCGCATCAATAATCGCACCGCGAATTCGTCTACGACGGGACGTTAAACTTTGCATCGTTGAAATCCAACGATTCTTTTTGTCCCGTTTTTTATTCCTTATTTTTATAATTATCGAAAGCCTTTTTCGAGGTCCCAAATGTCTACTAAGAATACGTAAAAACGTCCGAGTGATTTTTACAACCTAATACGTTGAGAAAAGAATTTTAAAAAATAACTTTCGTTGCATTCCAACGATGCACACTGCAACATCGTTCGAGGACACTATGATGGTCAATTTTTAATGGCAAATAGAATACAAAATGCCACTCCCTCCTAGGAAAACAGACATGCAAAACAACTTCTTGGCACGCTACAGCTCCAAAACGATTAATCTTGATTAAAAACAACTTCTACAATTCTCTTCGTACACGTGTTTCGATAGCTCGCGAGCAAAAAAATTGCGTAAAGTACGACGCATCGTAACTCAGCTTTTTCACAGAGTAGGATACTTTCGGATGATACGATTCACCGAAGAATGTGATTTGCGCCGAGGACGATATACATTCGAACAGGCGCAGAGGAGGTATAATTAAAAAACAAAAAAAAAACAACAAAAAAGTGAAGATGGTAGATTGCCAAGGAGCGTGAAAAAGACAGAGTATCGCTTGGTGTTCACCCAAGAGTTGAAATATATTATTTCAGTGCTTTCTCTCGTTGTGCCATGGATGAAGACCAAACTCATGCCTGGTCTTCCCACCGCTCTCTTTCTTTTCGCCCCTTGCTCGTTCTAATGACACTTATAAATCTCCAGCGACTCTTTCTCATGTAAATATGAGGTTCCCGACGCCTGGCCGGAGCGTTGCCGAGAGTGAGACCAAGTGGGTGACCAGGGGGGGGGGGGGGGGGGTAGTCAGGCAGAAAGAGCGACAAGAGTACGAGGGAGACGGAGATAGAAAAGAGAAAGGCTGCCACAAATTCCCTTTCCCAACCAACGAAACTCACCCCTCGAGACTGCACCAGCCACTCGACTCGCCAACTCACCAACCCCCGTTTTCTCTTGCGCCCTTTGCCACTCTAGCTTCCCTACCAGCCAGTGTCTAGCCACTCAACAATTACGCAATTTATCCAAGCTTTAAAATGATTCTCAATTTCCTGATCCACTCGAGTGCATTTCTCAGCTCGTCTCACACCTTTCCGCGAATGCAATTTATCACGAAACAGGTTGTTGTGTTTTTATTTTCAGTATCGTATGGTCAATAATATTGGACATTACTCCAAAAATCTCGTGGCGTCGGAAGCTTCGATTTTAAATTAAATGAATTATATATATATATATATATATATATATATATATATATATATATATATATATGGGGCATTCCATGCCGATTCGACCTGGGTCTGACCCGTCACCTCTCCGATTTGACCCGCGATTTTTCATGTTATTGTACTATCTCTGAAAGGCACTCGAGAATTTTTTCAGATTTTTTGGAACGATTTGACTTCACAATATTTTTTATAAATATTGTGAAGTGGACATTTTTAATCCATACGAATTTTTTTCTGAATTTTTTAACGATTAATTTTTTTCATAGAAACGATTGTTATTTTTTCAAGTTTAAACAAACAAGAAATTCACTAAAAATGCTGACAAAATTCGAATGGATTAAAAATGTTTAATTAAGAATGTTTTCCCTCTTGACATTGTAGCCCAAGTCCTATGATACTTGAGTTGGATTGGCCACTTGGCCACTTGAATTGTCGGCAATTTGACTAAAAATGATTAAAAAAAAATCGTGGACAAAAATTCTGAAAAAAATCTGGCAAACACGTAAAAAAAATCTAAAAAAATTCTGGTCAATTCTACATAATGTCATGTAATTTTTTTCCTCTTTAACGACTGGGTGGGCTAAAGATGCTATGTTTTTTAATTAAAAAAAAATTTTTTTTGCGAAAAAAGCGCATTGTAGGCCAAACGAAACGCGCGCCCACTTTTCCTCAACGCTCTCAGTGTTTGATATGTGACACAGGATTTTTATGTTTTTTTTTCAGATTTTTAAATTTGGGCGTTAATTTTTTGTTTATAAAAAATATTGTGAAGTCAAATCGTTCAAAAAAAAAATCTGAAAAAATTCTCGAGTGCCTTTCAGAGATAGTACAATAACATAAAAAATCGCGGGTCAAATCGGAGAGGTGACGGGTCAGACCCAGGTTGAATCGGCATGGAATGCCCCATATATATATATATATATATATATATATATTAAGGGGGTACACCGTGATGGAGAGAAAAAAATCGATGTTTTGCATCTTCTCAAAGTATACATATTCAAGAATGTGTGAAAAAAATGTCCTGTTAAAATATTAAAAATTGACCAATTTACAGATGATTTAGTTAGAGCAGGAAGCGCAGCGATTTACGTATACTAAAACTTACAATCATACTTTTCCCGAATCGACTTTTCTCGGGCTGGCCGGAATCATAACTCTAGTTATGATTATCCGATTTTCCATTTTGAAAAACCCAAGTTTTTGTAATTCCAATAGCTATCGTTGTTCACAGCCATTTCTTAAATTTAGTATTTTTCAAGCCCCCGAATATAAGTAAAAATTTCGCCAACATTACGTTTTTTTGAAACACCCGGCATTTAAAAAAAAATCAAGATGGCTGCGTAGAATGAGAACTACATTTATATGCATTATAGCAGTCTTTTATTTTTATTTTTCATGCCAATTATTGTCAAGTTATCGATGCGGCCGTTGAAACACATTTTTTATACAGGGGATGGTCTTGAAGTTTGCATTGTTGGAATGTAAAGAAGATTCATTTTTATTTTTTGATGGCCGCATTTTCATCATCATGCAAAAAAAATTCTCACATATTTAGGCTGTAGACCCCTAATAAGGATCCTGAAAGAAGCTTAAGCGATTTTGGAGGCTTGATTTTGGCAAAAAAATGGTGTACGGAAATTTGTCGCTGCTTTCCAACGATGCAAACTTCAATATCATTACAGAGGCTCTATTAGACCTCAATAACGTTGTTAATTTTTTATTTCTTTGAATAAAAATTGACTCAAATTAAGTTCAATGTATGCTCAATAACATAACTTTATTCTAATTGCCAAATAAATAATCTAGTAGAGGCAACAAACTCGAAGCAAACGACTTTTTTTCGGCCCGCCACAGTTGTGTACTCCCTCAATCGTCGTTAATCGATATCATTACTGTTCGAAGTACACTTCAATAAAAAAAATATTACCCTATAAACAAAATTACAAATATTACAAATATAAAAAGTATCGCAAATAAACAAAAATACAACCCTGTATGGAAGATCATGCACGATAAATTTCAAGAAAGAATTTTTGTCCTAATCGTGTTGGATTGTTTATTGCTAAATTATACAGTCATTCGCTTCGTCGAATGCCAACGTTGGTTGGCTTTAAGGGGTAACAGCAATAGGAATAAAAAAAAATTGTTTTTTTTTTTCAACCTGGCTCAAGAGATGCTTTAAACCATCTAGAATAAGAGGGAAAAAGTTTTGTACATGTAAAACAAAGGTCCGCAGGCCTGTATGGGTCTGGCGGTGGCAATGGCCCGTGTGCGAAACGTCAATCGTTTATCTCCGAACACAATTTTTCAAAACGGCACGCAGTCTACGACGTTGAAGATTGCATCGTTCGAATGCATCGAAATTTTTTAATTTCTTATTTACTTATTTTTATCATTACTTTTTTTGCAATTTGAGGGCGTAAACTTCTAATAAGAACACGTCGAAATGTTTGAGTTATTTTTACAGCCTACATTTCCCCATAAAAAATGGTGCAATTAAAAAGAATTAATTTTCATTGCATTCCAACGATGCAAACTTCAACGTCATACGCCGCATAACGCCAACAATTTTCATCCTTTTCACTTCAAATTTTGATCACATCTTCAAAATAACTGAAAAAAGGATTTTCCATGAATTAATTATAACATTAGTAACTAACAAATGATTGGCCTTTTTTCTGTCGAAAATTGAATGTTTACATTAAATACTTGCCAATTATACAAAAATTCATATTTTAAAATTCCCCTACGTATTTCTCTAGCTATACTCATCTAAATTAAATGAACTTTTTTTTCCAAATTCAAATTTGCGTTAGTTACGGTCTCAAATTCAACATGCCTTGCGGGAATGGCTCCAGCGTCACTAGTTTGTAAAACTTTTTAATATACATTTTTTTTCACTTGAATATATGACTAATAACGTCCTCGAATATTATTATCCTCTTCCTTGTCCTGCCACCAAAAAAAAAAAAATCGCACAAAAATCACTTAATTTTACACGTTGACGGTGGTGTAAGCTCTTAAGGCCTTAGCCACAGTGACGAGTATGAAATCATGTGCGAATTTAACTATTTTTTTTCGTATGAAAAAGTGATTCAGTCATAAAATTAAGGCGTTACCCCCACTTGTAGCGCAAAAAGGCCTTTTTCATGAATTTTTTAAAAGAAAACTACAAAACTTTTTTAATCGATCAATATACCATCTTAAAGAACACATCTTGAAGAACGTTCAGTAATTTTTTTATTGAAAAATATTACATTGTTTAGTGGCAAATGGCCATCAATGAAATAATGTTTTTATATACACGGTTTGCGGTGACCAACATTGCGGCGAAGTGGATCATCTGAAAAACAATGCGGATGGATTTAGTCAAATATAAGTATAAACTAGTCTCTAATCGAAGGATTTTAAAAATATTCATTTTTCACAAAATGGCGGACAGTCAAAGTTAATGGTTTGATTTTAACGAAAAAAAACGGCCGTTTTTTGGCTATAAAACGGCCATTTTTTTCGAAAAAAAAATCGAACGATTAAAGTCTACATTTTTATGTATTAAATAAGCCTGCAAAATTTCAAGAAGATCGGTTCATTAGTGTTCGAGTAATCTTGGTCACCGACTTCAGAAATGCCATTTGAGAAAAACGCGTTTAAAGTTTCAATTGTCGGTCGTTTACACAACGGATTCTTCTCTTTCAACGTTCATATCTCAGTCAATTTTGTTCGGATCGACTTGAAATTTTCAGGACATATTCTCAGATACTTATACCTCAAAAAAATGCAATAAAAAAAATCGATTTTTTCAAAATCGCAATTGGGCGTAACCCCTTAATTACACATCTGTTCAGTATGGATATCAAGCTGTTAGAATTTTTTTTCGATGTACAAAATGGCCGACTACTTGAAACTTCTCGAAACTGCGTTTTTCCGATTGGCGTGACAAATAACTTCAACAATTTTCACTCGATTTACTTCAAGTTTAAAAGTTACGTTCCTAATTGCATTTCACGGAGAATCACGTACGGAATTTCTGATTAATCGAAAACTTTTCATTTTATGAGCAGTTATAACGAAATTTTTCACTGAAAATTCATTTCTTAAGTTCAAATACCTACAACTTTTGAATAAAACAATATTTTTTTAAATTCCGTACGTACTTCTCTGGGTATTCTAATGTAGATTGACGAGAATTTTTGTTTTTTGTTCTAGGTAAACAATTGTGGACGCTAAATGTCACGCCGCGGAGCGTCTTAAGAAAGATAAAAAAATATTAGAAGTCGGCCATTTTGTACATCGAAAAAAAAAATATATATTTTCTAACAGCTTGATATTCATACTAAATCGATGTGTAATCAATTTAATGAGTGAATAGCTTTTTCATACGAAAAAAATTGTTAACGGCGGGGTAAAGTTAATTCGGCGAAAAAAAGGCATGTTTTTAAGATATTTTTTTGGCATAACGAATAGTGTTCATTTATTGAAAAATTTACATATAATAAAGTAACATTTGAACAACATTCTCCTAAATTTTCATTGCAAAATATTCAAAATTGAGCGAGTGAAAATTAAACCCCGGAGGCGTCTCGAAAAAAAGTTGGTTTGCGGTGTGCACCATGACTCGCAACAGAATCATTTGAAACAAAAAAATCAAAATGCATCTGTTAAAGGAGATGTTTCCCGAGGTAATGACGGGAGGATTTTTTTTTTCGATTTTTCGATTTTTCGTAGCACTTGGGCGCCACAAACCCGATTTTCGCTAAAAAATCGGCTAATTTGTTGTTAAAAAATTAGTAATTATTTAAAAAAAAACAAAAAAGCTCTCGACAATACCTGGTGAATTATGTGAAGAAGTACTGTGCAAAATTTCAAAGCGATTGGTCCAGCACATTTTGAGTTATCGTGCACACGGACTTCAAATATGACAAGTCTCAGAAAAACGGTTTGAAAAACGCAGAAGAGAAGAGAACGGCATGGAGCAATAGACGCTCAAATACTCATAACTTCGTCAATTTTACTCCGATCGACTTGAAATTTTAACACAATATTCTTGATATATTATGCATTCATTTAAAAAAAATTTTTAAAATTAAAAAAAAATTGAAATACTTTACGCCGCCCTTAAATTCGCACATGATTTTACACCCGTGACTGTGGCCTAAGGCCTTAATACACAAATGAAGAGAAACGGAGAAGCAAAACATAGAGATGAGGAAGCCTCGTTGCATGAGGTACGAAATCGGAAGTGCCGCACCAACCCTTATCCTTATCTCCACCCAAACCCACCGCCGCGCGGGAGGCCCCCCACAACCGAGGAAAGACACTAACGCAATCTCGTCGTCGTTGATTATGACCAGAGGCAAAATTCAGGGAGCCTCGTATTCTCTCGTGTGCTCAGAGCGAGAGAATGCGCCGAGGAAATACCTACGACGAATCGTTCTAAGGGAGCGAGAGATAAAAGCATCCGACTCATCGTCGTTTCATCTACTCGAGCTAAGGGAGCGCGTTGACGTCGCGCTGGCGGAAACGTTGCGACGTGAAGCCTATAGATGAGGAAGCCAACGCTCCGAGCTAGAATAAGACTCGCTCGGATGAATCTTCCTAATGGAATTGAGCCTCCAAGAGTCGGATATCAAGATGGTATTACGAAGTAATTAACGAGGCGGAGGATCGCGGGGATGGGACGATAAATTGCGACGGATAGAGTCGGTTGAAGTCTGTATAACATAATCTTACGAATATAATATTGTTATCTGCTCGTTGCAAGTATTCTTCAAGGCGGTGGAAAAAAAAGCTTCGGTCGTTTGGTTGTTGTGAGATGGTGGAGATGATTTTATCTCGTCGCTCAACAGTAACAAAATATAATCACAAAGGATTTGCCAAGATTATCCCTTGATGCAATAATATTTGAAATTTGGATAAAGTATTATTTCACTTAACTAATATATTTTTCGTTGATAAAGGTGAACGTTAACTGATCTTAGAAAGGAAAAGTGCATCGTCAGAACATTATTGGCAGTGGAGACGTTTTATTGACAACCGGAGGACTCCAATCGCCCCTCCCCCCTTAAGGTTCCTAGAATACTCCGCTTCAGTGGGTCATAGGAAAGGGCTTTCCAAAGATTTCCGAGTGCAGCTTGGGGGATGTTTGTTCAACCATTTCCGAGACAGCGACGTAGCGCAGTGGTCAAGCACATTGCCTGTCACGCCGCTGGCTTGGGCTCTCGCTGTTACCGTATTCATTACATTTTTTTTTTTAATTCCTCGCAATGTTCAACTATTTATTGTAGAGTTTATATATATCCAAGCAGTTAAGTAATATAATTAGGTGAAGTTTGTAGTGACAATAAACATCCGGACAATTCTTGCAATCAATTATGTACGCTGCTTTTTATTCATTGTCAGAAATAATTTTACAATTTTTAGGGTGATATTCATCGTGGAAAAATTATCTCTGATAATGAATAAAAAGCAGCGTACACAATTAATCGCAAGAATTTTCGGAATTTTTATTTTCATTAAAAACTTCACCTAATTATATAAATGAACTGCATGGATGTATTTTAATTCCACAATAAATAGCTGAACATTGCGAGAAATTAAAATAATAAACGTTAGCAGCGAGAATCAAACCCAAGCGAGGTGACAGGCAATGTACTTGACCACTGCGCTACACCGTTGACTTGGAAATGGTTGAAAAAAATCTCTCAAGCTCTGCTCGCAAATATTTTGAGAGCGTTGTACCCTTTCCTAAAGCCCACTCAGGCGAAATATTTCGAAAACTGTAAGTGGTGACCCACTTTCTTCTACCCACTCAGTTTAGGCGAAATCGGTGGGTCCTGATTGGCGTCCTCCCCTTGTAACAGCAGATGATTTTTTTTTGAAAATATCCCTTTTTGGTTCTCCCTTTGGATTCTTTAAACATAATACTGAAAAAATATTATCTGAAAATGTCAAGTCGCCCCCATGCAAATTTATATACGCAAAAATAAACTGCAAATTTATTTTATTAATAAGTGTAACATATGTGAAATGTATGCCATAAATCAAAAATATATGTTGCATATATGTGCCAAATTCTAATTTTCGTTACGTTTTTATATATGAGATGTATATGCGTAGTATTACTGTATATTAATGTATCATATATCAATGATATATGTAGCGTTTACCCTGCATATATAACACATATAATTAGCATATATGTTGCATACACACTGCATACATACCACATATATACTGCATAAATGGTACATATATGTCACATATATACAGATATGTGTAGCATATCTGTATATAGTGTTTATATGTAATAGTGTACTTTAACTATAAGTTAAGTTTTTTTAAGTTTAAGTTTTAAGTTTTGTTAAGTTGAACTGTGATAGTGTTTGTACACAGCATATATTTCTTGTCAGAAATATGTATCAAAAATGTATGCGTCATATATGACGCATCAATGACACATATATGAGTCATAAATGACGTTTTTGATATATATGAGTCATATATGACATTTTTGATATATTTTTCTGACAAAAAAATAGAATGAAAATATATCGAAAATATATGCGTCGTATATGCCTGATATATGCATCGTATATAGTGTTTATACGTAGCATATATTTTTTTGGTCAGAAAAATATATCGAAAATATATGGGTCATATATGCGTCATGTATTTGGTGAATATATATTGAATATATACGTATTATTCTATTTTTCGTCACTATATATGCGACCGCTATATATATATATATATATGTAGCATATATTTTCTGCATATATTTCACATACATCAATTTCCATGGCGATCGGTTTAAAATTGATGGAGTTATGAACGTTCATAGATCGGTTCCGCAACCCGGCGAACTTTAAACGCGTTTTTATCAAAATGACTTGTTCAAAATCGATGACTACAATATCTAAGAAAATCACTGCACCGATTAACTTCAAATATTGTGAGCTTTTTTCACTCATCAAAAAGTGGGCTTCAACGAAGGAATTTTTTAAATAGTTTTCGTTTGTCAACGAAATTCGAGGGTTTCTTTTTTCATCGAAAATCATACTTTCACTTTGAATGCGATCATTTTTTTAAATCAATAAGTTATTAAATTTTTCGTCTAAGCACTAGATAATTTCATGCAAAAACTAAATGCCTTTGATTTTTTTTGGATGATCGTCACCACGAAGGTCGTTCGTCAAACAAAGGGCTGCACAAACCATTGTATCTACCACATTTACAGATATTATTCAATACAAAAATTGTAGAAGCTACTTAAGCCCGTACTCTTTAGTGTAAAAAGAAGAAGAAAATGGTAAACCTGTACACGTTTTTCCAGAAAAGAAAGTCACGAAAATTCCTCTTTTTCGGGCCACGAGCGAGGGGCTACTCGTTAAGACCTATAATTACGTGCAATATCGTAACTGTTATAAATGATAAATTATGGCGAATGTTCTACTGAATTTCCGGTCCATTATGAACGGACTGGTCGTTATTTGCGAATCCCGTTCTTTCTCGAGGTAGAAAAGAGCCCCAGTATAATTTTCCTGAAGAAACACGCAACAGGCTCCGGAGCACGATAAATCTCGATTTTTCAGCTCGGTTGCCCGTCCACGTGGGGCTAGCTCCAAGACACTTTATAAGCGCCGGTTCAAGAAGCAGGCATAAGAGGGACGAGCAAAAATGTTGCGTCCCTGAAATAGTTTCTCACATAGTGACAAGAGCGTTTCGGCTCTCGGCGACGAAAACGGAGTGCCAAGACTACGAGGAATATGGAAAGGAGTTAAGTGAGAGAGAGAGAGGGGCGGAGGGAGGGAGGGAGGGAGAAAAAGAGATGAGCAGCAAAGTAGGAGACATTCATGAGGAAAAGTGGCAAATGGGTGATATAGACACAGGATATATGTATAGCCGATGAGGAGCACCCGAAACTGAGCTCTTTGTTTTCTGTCTACCGTAGCGTGACAACATCCGGTCGTATATGTCTTGTTTTACATCGAGTCCACCCATAAATACGGCTCCAAACGAGCCTCTTATACTCGCCCCTCGGACTCAAGAGAATTCACTACGTTTGCATGCACCTCGAATTCACTTAGCCATTAAAAGTTTACCGCGCGATACAAAGTTACGGATAAATTTCGGCCGTTTAGGGTCGGCGACTAAAAATAATCTTTCTCTCTCCTCTCCCCCACAGTAATGAGCTTTTCAATTGAATACTATTTCCTCGCGACGGTGTTGGCTCATCTTCCACCGAAATCATTTGAATTCCAGCCTCGGGATACGAAAGCTCCCCACCCACTATCAAAATCATTGAAAACATTCTTCAATTATCGTCATCGTTCCATTGTACTAATTCGTTTATAATTTCTACCCACTGTTCTTTTAATTTGAGGCTCGCGAGAATTGTCGGGTCTTGTGGACAATAAAACGAAAGTAAAACAAAATTTTACATCCCCGCACATTCGTGCTCTGATATTCCGCAATCCCACGTATACGCAGCCGAGTAATATCCCTTTATCGATCGATACAGCGGTGAATGGCAATTCGAGAGTCACGAAAAATCTCGCAAATATTGAGGTGAGCTTTCTCTCCGTTCCGCCTCTCTTTTTCTCTCTCGCAATGTCGTTACTGGCCTCGCTGGCAGACGGCCCCGCAAGCTCGTAGTCGTCGTCGTTGTCGTAGGAAACACCCAGACGCAGTAATAAAACCAATTAGGCGTGCTTTCGTGGCTGGTTCCAACAGTAGGAAATAAATAAATGGTACAACTGAGAGGCAAGTAAAATACAGCGCGAGAAGGGGGCGGGGGTAAAGGACGAAACAAAAATTGTGAAAAAAAAAGCTCTGCGTATATGATCGTTGGAGCACGAGAAAAATATAGAGAGAGAAAGAGAGAGAGAGAGAGAGAGAGAGAGAGAGAGAGAGAGAGAGAGAGAGAGAGAGAGAGAGAGAGAGAGAGAGAGAGAGAGAGAGAGAGAGAGAGATGGTTGCCGAGAAGGATAAAAGGGCGAAGGGTGTCTATAGAGTGCGCTGCGACGAAGCTTTTGCGGATGATGGGAGAGCGCAGTGGTGGTGGTAGAGGAAAATCGTTCGGGTATTGGCGAGACTCCAAATCAATTTAAAAGTTCGCGGTGTGCGCCGTGGGTCGTACACGGCGAGCCTTCCTCCGGCTCTCGCTCGCCTCCCCAACCAGCATCGTTCTCCCCGTTATTCGATATACACGTATACAATCACGCGTCCTCAAGCCTGCCATAGTTTGATCGCACACAACGATGCAGCCCCATTTACGAATTCCCCGAGTCATTATACTTGACGTGGCCTCTCGAAGTTGGTGTAATGACCATGCGGTGGGAGGGGGTGTAGGGGGTGAGTCGACTCCGTCACCCCCAAAAATTCTACACGCAGGCGATCCGATGTAGGGCGATCGAGAATAAAAAACGAAGAAGAACAATGGAGAACAACCGAAACGACGAGATTGTATAACACGAATGATCTTCAGGTTGGATTTTAACGAGTACAGGGTACGAGACCAGATGAAAATATCGTCGCTGACTTCGAGCCAGCATAGGAGAAGCGTTGATTCCACCATGACTAATCTGCGAAATGTTATACGCCGGTAATTTTCCACTCGAGACAAGGTCAAGTAGCAACGTTCTTGCTCGTTCCATCTTCGAGGATCGCTCGCTCGCGTAGTTCGGGTCCTCCATAACTGCAGGGAGATTCGAACACGGGAGGGGGAGAGAAATTATGCAAGAGGGCGACACGCCAAGATAATTAAGTGAATATATTATGGAAAAGAACGCGTAAATCTACTAGCATAATGTTACCTTCTCTCGCCATCCTTCTATGTCGCTCTCTGTTGCACTCTCATGCTGACTAGGACTGGGCTATATGCGGGTAAGCTGCCCGCTACCGTCGGCTACCATTCCTCATTAGCCCAGCAATTTATATTCATTTTAATTCACGAAGTATAGAACGCACCGGTACACTTCAACCCTAGGTCGTATCTATACCGGCGTAGTTACAGCATGCGACAGGAAAGCAGAGGGAACACGATAGAGAAGACGAGGGATAGGGGGTGGAGTAGGAAAAGGAACATAGTAATAACAGAGGAGAGAATAGTCGGGGTTTCCACCAAGGCAATTCATTACGGGACTGGTCGACGGTAGCGGAGCCTCGTGGCCTAGGAAATTGTGTTGCACCACTTGCGAATTTCCACCCCTACCTATTATTGACCCTTCCCAGCAGCTCCCGGTTGCACTCTACGAGAAACCCTCTTCCATCTGATCCTGGAAGAGTTTTTCCGATTATCGTAGAATCTTGAAGAGAACCCAATGTTTCTCGGAGCTGGGGGAATCTTGAAGCTGTGGGATCCGGATGATAACGCCTGAACCCGGAGCCGAACATTCGCCCATCACCAATTCATGGGCCCACATGCTGCTGGGCATCCTCGGTGTCCCGACTAAATAGCATCTGTCCAGCGGGGATTTCGATCTAAGAGAAGACTCTGTGGCTTGATATGTAAGATTGAATCCACTTCTGATAAGGGATCCCATTTTTATCCCCAAATGATCAATTGCCAGACTCCGTTCCCTCGATGCACTTCTGTATGGACACTATACCAGGTGTAGAAGTATGAAAGCGGACTTTCCCTATGGATGGTGCTAGCCATCAGTTTAGGGACCGTAAGACCGCTTCTGCAGCGCCATCATCTTACTCTAACAGCTGACGAAGATTTTCAGCACATAACAACCCAAATTCCCTACACCGGTATATTCTTTCTATAACCTCAAACATGACGAGTTTTGTACCTACGAACTACGATTTGCGGACAGCATTGGTTATCTGTTATCATTTGAAGAAAACTGCTGCAGAATCGCATCGAATACTTGTCGAAGCTTGCGGTGAACAAGCTCGTGGTAAAACACAGTGTTTCGGGTGGTTCCAAAAACTCAAAAGCGGTGATTTTGACGTGAGAAACGAAGAGCGTGGGAAACCCCAGAAAAAGTTCGCAGACAACGAATTGCAAGCCTTATTGGATGAAGATGATTCTCAAAGTCAATAGGAACTCGCGGATCAATTAAATATGACGCAGAAAGCCGTATCCATTCGTTTGAAAGACCGGAATATGGAAAAAGGCAACACAACGTCATTTTGCTCCATGATGATGCTCCATCACACACAGCAAAACAGGTCAGGGAAACGATCGAGGCGTTCAGTTGGGAAATACCAGCGCATGCGGCTTATTCTCCAGACTCGGCTCCGTCCGATTAGCATCTATTCGCATCAATGGGGCACGGTCTTGCTAAACGACGCTTCAATTCGTATGAAAACCTACGAAAATGGCTCGACATCGGGTTCGCTTCAAAAGAGCTGTTTTTTTTTTTGGCTTGGCATTCACAAACTGCCGGAGAGAGGTGGGAAAAATGTATAAATAGCAATGGAGGTTATTTTGAATAAAATATGTTTTATCATTTTCAAACTACAGACGTGTAATTTTTACAAAAAAAAATCCGGTTTCATAGTTCTACACCTGGTAAACGGTCCAAAGTGCCTGACTCGGGATGAAAACTTTGGTGAATTCTTTGCGGTCAACTGGCACGCTGATCAAAGCTCTTCTCGGCAAGTACCCGAGCGAAGCTTACTTCCGGTCGAATTCGAAGGGTGCAAGCTCGGGATAATTGGTGAAACAAGAGATCCGATGGTTTCAGAATTGAAAGCCCATCCGAAACAAGGGTGAAACGTGGATCGCGTCTAGCCTAGCTACGCCCTAGAAGGCCCCGGCGCCAAGTTTACCTTGCTAGAACTTGGCCTATTCAACATCCACATCCGGGGATGTTATTTTGCCTCGATGAGTGGATGAAACTTCCTGGGAGTCCGTAAGGGATTATGAGCAGCGGAGAGGGAGAGAGAGACTAAGGGAACGAGGAAGACGAGTCTGCTGGTGGCTTCATCATTACCATCACCGTTCCTTGCGTCCTGGTATGACAAAAGTCAACTCTGTTGAAAAAAAAACAAGTTTAAACGGTGAAAGAAAAAAAACTGAAGCAAAGCCAAGAGGAAGAAGGATTTGTTTCGTTGCGGGATGAGGGGATGAAGGCAGAGGCGCGGTTCTCTTCCTCCTTCGAACGAGACCAGGGTGATTTCAAGGTGTACCCACCATACACGAACCTCGTATACGAGGGCATTCGAAGTCTTTGCCGTGCCACGTAGTAGGCAATGCGACTGCAGTAAAAGGCGGACGGGGCGAGCGAGAGAAAGACAGCTCGGCAACCCGTTATAAAGTTGTATCATTTCGACACGCGGCCTTGTAACGAAGAGGGACAGAAAATACACCAAAGAAGTGGATGTGTCTCTTGTGAATTCACAGCGTCGTTTCGTGACCGAGATCTTGCTCGTGCTTGCAAACAAAAAAGCAACAAGAGAAGAAAAAAAAAGGTAAATCGCATCCCTTATTACTCCTCGATCCTACCACCGCAATATAATTCGTGACGACGACAAGGACGAGCGAGCAGACACGCCACTGTAAAGTCTTCGAGCTATATTATCTCTCGTATTTTCCGCGAGGCAATATAACACATTTACTGCGTTATAACTCGCTGGTGCACTAAAAGAGTCAGCTTGCAATTTTCTATCTTCGTTCGAATCCTCCCTCCACATAGCCACCCGCTCGTTTCAGCCCCATCCACCCCATCCACACTGGAACACGGCGTGGCCATTAGGGTGGTTGAAAAAGGAAAGAACCGATTTTTTCCCCTCTATTTCTCATCAGAATCCTCATGTGCCAAAGTTGTTTCCGTTGAAGAAAAATAATTAGACACTTTCCCGGAAGATACACTTATGGGGGTGGTCTGCCGATAGTTGCTAAATCGTTTTCCACGAGTGACATTTGGCCCGAATGCACTTAAGGCACGATACCACGGTAAACAAGTTTTTTGTGATTTTTTTTTTCATTTTCTGAAAGATACATTTGTTAAGAATGCTGTCAACAAAATTTTTGAAGAATTTTCGTAAAATTGGCGGAGATACAGCATTTTATGTGAAACCGTTCGAAGTGCACGATCGCGCCGAGCGGCAGATGTGCGGCTGTGAACGCGTTTTTCTCGAAACTACAATATTCTTTTTTTTTTTTCATTTTCTGAAAGATACATTTGTTAAAAATGGTCTTACCAAGTTTTTTTAAAAAGAAATTTGTAAAATTGGCGGAGATACAGCATTTTATGTGAAACCGTTCGAAGTGCACGATCGCGCCGAGCGGCAGATATACGGCTTTGAACGCGTTTTTCTCGAAACTACGTTTTTCAAACTGGTTTGCAACATATTAAAAGAACTATTCACCCGATTTACATGCGCCTAGTCTTAAACTGTTCGAAAATCCAGTCTCTATGGCACCACGTAGGGATTTTTTTTTATAAAGCCCCCCTTCAATTTTTTTTATGAACCCCCTTCTATTTTTTTATGAACCCCCTTCTATTTTTATGGGGCCCCTTCTATTTTACTTTATGAACGATGAAAATTTTTCATGAAAATCGGAAATAAAATTTTATGAACCCCCCTATATTGTTATGAGGCCCCCTTCTATTTTTTTTAATGAACGATGAAAATTCTCATTAAAATCGGAAATAAAATTCGCTGGTCCCCCTTTTCTTTTAGATATCGAAATTCCCCTACGTGATGCTGTAAACCCATATGTCTAGTATCTAAATATATTTTTATTATATTTTTCAAATGAACCGTATAGCTTAATCGCTGTCAACCGGCGAGTAGCAATTTCGTCGGGGTGTCCTCTTGGAAGCGGCGTACACCGCAAACTATACCTTAGATTCGAGTAAAAAAAATTGTATAAAGCCGTCCATATGCATATATTGAATATGAGTATTGATAAAAAAAACCCATTAATCGTTCGCTTGAAAATAATTACGAAGCATACACCCCGACCACGCACGTACCGTGGTGCCTCAAGTGTCAAAAGCCTATGACTAATTGACCTTTTTCTCAAATCATCCTAAATATTGCCAAGTACTGTTATCATTCTTGGCAGCGATCGTTAGGTGGCTGGTAACGTAATCCGGTGATGGTACCTTCGTGCCTCTTAGAGGCGCAGGTACAAGTTGGGTAGATAAGAGCTACGCTATAATGACTTGGGGGGGGGGGGGGGGCAGAGAATCCGTTCCGTTAATGCATCAGACGCACATGGCTCGTGCATATATGTAACGTATCGTCTAGGTATGTGCTTGTAAGTGCGCTCAACGGTGTTGCGATTCCAATGTGCAAGTGCCCAGAATTAGATACGAGCGATCGCGCGAGTAGAAGCTTCTGGTCCGCCTGGAACACACGCCCAAGGAGCTTAAGGAAGCTTCGGTTAGCGCCAGGGAGCGAGAAACCAAGGGGGAGGAGGCGAGTGAGCGAGAGACGCCGAGAGGAGCAGTAACTCTGCCTAAGAGAGGGACGGAGCTGAGTAGGTCGAAGCTTCATTGTACTTCGAGATGTTGGAAGCCGTTAGAGGGTAGATGATAGATCCTCCTACGCAAGCAACACGGCAATAAACTTTATTGCGGGAATGCATTAGATCGAGAAATACGTTGTAACAACGTACACGAAAGAGAAAGCCACGGAGATAGAGAGAGAAGAAAAGAGAGGGAGGGAGAGTTAAGGAAGATACGATACGTCTGAAGAAGCTTGGGGGTTGCGGAAGGAAAAGACGAGTGGTGAGAAGGAAGAGGGGTTGGAAGCGCGAGGTTGCCTGGAGCTTCGCGAGCTACCCTTGCGAAAGCCACCCTTCCCGCATGTGCATGTACTTCTGGCAAAAGGATTGGGCCCGTGGAGGCTACGGGAGCACGAAGGAATCGCTGGGGCACGAGGGGGTGGGATTCGGGGGGTGGGGGTGGATATAGCCGAAGTTAAGGACGAGTAGATGAGGCTTCAAGAGCGAGAGAACTCTTGCGATGAACGAGTAACGAAGCGCGCGGTAGGAGTTAGTTGGCGAGAAGGAGCACCAATGTAGCTGAGTTGCTTGAGATACTGTGTGCCCCAGTATGTTACGTATCGCAGTTTGACTGTATACGGACAGGACCGTTGTGCTTCCCCGTGCGTATGTATGCGCTTGTTTCTGCGGGCACACTCGGAAGTTAACGTAAGCTTCGCTCCTTGGTCGAAGTCGGCACGCCAAGCCGCGTGTCTCGAGGCAATCCCATATCTACCAGCGTTTTCTTCCGACTCCCTCATTCCCACCCCCGAAGCCCACGCTCCACCCAATGTACATACTCGTTCGCTCTTTCTCTTTCTCTTGGCTCCCCTCTCTTTCTTCTTCTGTGCGAATGTGTGGCTGTGTTTCGTGGTGGTTTTCCTTATTTCTGGGTGGGTAAAGGGGTGGGTAGGGGTTTCAGAGGGGAAAAAAACACTTTTTTGCGAATTTTTTTTCATCTATATGGATAGAGTACATTTAGCGAAACGTTTTGTACATTGTTAAGTGTCATTTCAAGAAGATTCCGTGAAATTTGTACGCGAAAATATTCACAAACAAGCCGGTGGCGCGTTTTTCTCGAAACCACTTTTTCAAAGTCCGTGTTCACTGCCATTTGAAAACTATATGACTGATTTATTCCAAACTTGGTACACACTTTCTTCATATAAAATACCTCCTCCCAATGGTTCGTTTGAGATTTTTTTTACATTGAGGGGGTTTTCCACCCGCAAAATGGCGGAATTTTTCGTGAAAAATAGCACTTTTCACTTTACATGACCACCAAAAATTTAGAAATGAAAAAAAATTATCAAAGACCGTTGGGGGGGGGGGGGATTTGATGATACTTTGACTAAATTTTAATGGTACTTGATTTCAGATAATTTGTAGCTGGGATACAGTGAGCACCGCAAATCGTGTTTTTTCCAAAGGCGTTCTTGGAAAAGCTTTGTCACCGGCTTGTTTGTGGATATTTTCGCGTAAAAATTTCACGGAATGTTCTTGAAATGACACTTAACAATGTACAAAAGGTTTCAATAAATTTACTCTATCAATATAGATGAAAAAAAAAATCGCAAAAAAGTGTTTCTTTTCACACGGAAACCCCCACCCTCGCCTAAAGGATATTTGCGGTTTTTTTGCCTTACTTGAAAACGAACAACCCCTTACGGGATTATGATAATGTGAGGGGCTGCACAATTATATTATAATTATCTAGATTTCGCAATATAGATATATTTTATTCCGCTCTGGGTGCCTTCCAAGTAACTGCGCTCTGGATACCTTGCATGCGACCAAAAAAATGTTGATTTTTTTTCGTACCTGAAAATGAACAACCCCCTGAGAAATTATGATGTCATGACGAACCGAAAAATTGTTCAATATTGAGATGCTGTTTGTAAAAACGAAAACCTAAACGTCCGAACAATTAGAGGCCTTTCACTGTAATATAAATTATATGTTGTGGAATGTAGAAAATGATGACAGTAATGGAAAAAATCCAACAAAAATGATGACAGTAATGGAAAAATCCATTTTTAATTTTTCGAAAAGTTCGCATGATGATAGTCGTGAAAAAAGGAATTATTTTTTTATAACAACTTCTTAAATGCCATTGTTGGGCGTATTTTCCAAAAAAAATAGCAAATGGCTCTGATGATGCTTTAGTATAGTGATATAAATATTAACATAAAACATCATTTCTTTTTGTTCCAGATAACCCAACCAGGAGTTAGGAGTTACACCGTACGAACCTCCGAAAAAAAAGAATCAGTCGCCTGGTGCGCTGTCACCGCGATGCAAGGTACCTGCGGATACCTTGGTCCAAATATTTTTTATTTTGTTTTTCTTACATGCGAGGTCGACGGTTATTGAGGTCTACTAAATGTTACCATAGGCCTTATTATCCTCCTACTTTTTGTAGTAAAGTTTGTTTGTTTTCTAATGTATTTTACATTACTTTTAAGATGTTACGAATGTAAATAAGTAGTACGCATATTTATTCCTAATTATTTGAACGTTATTTTTAGTGACTTCATTCCGATGCCTCCACAAGGAGTTGTCTTGTCAGAAAACGACCTGGTGTCACCTGTGCGCAAAGTGCAAAGAGGAACGTTGAGTTCATACAAAGCTGAAGAGGATTATTGATTCCAAATACCAAATATATTACGTATAGTTTGATTATTTAAGTATGTTTAAGTCGTAGGCCTTATTATCCTACCATAGTAAAATAAGGCCTACTAGCAAGGTAGGTTTTTAAAAATGTTTCATTTTGTTTTTGTTTATGGTACGAGTTACCATTTTTCGTTTATATTTTATAGAAACTGAACTTAAATAATGATTATAATTGAAATATGTTGATTGAATTGGACATTTTTCATTTTATTTCATATATCCCTCAGCTGGACCTTATTACTCGCAGATACCTTACATGATGGTTTTTTTATCGTTGAAATCGTCTTCTACGTTTCACAATACATTTGAATGAATTGCAAAAGCGCAAATGGATCAGACAATTTTTCTACAAACGACACTCGAAAATTCGACTCTTCTTGAGGCCGACTTAGAAGGAACATCACTTAAGGGTCCGCTTTCGATTTTGTTGAAACTCATATACGTGATAAAGGATCGAAAACTATTAGACACGTATTTTTTTAAATACTTCTACAGTAAATTTTCCATCGCTTTACATTAGAAAAATTTCACTTTTTGTTTCGTTCTTATCGGTAGACTGCTTGTGGGTGAATCTCCAAAACCACCCCCCGATACGCCTTTCTTTGAGGGATGGTTGTCCGCTTTAAAACCGTTTTTCCGCCGATAAAAATAAATAAGTGTCCAATAGTTTTCAATGCTCTATCACATATATGAGTTTCACCAAAAGCGAAGGCGGACACTCGAGGGACGTTCCTTGTTAGTATCCTTCACGGGGCACAGGTTGAAAAACGTGCTTTTTCAAACCCTCCTCAATCGTGGCCCTCTACCTATCGGTTCTCCCACTAACGTTCCCCAAGATTTTGTGGAAACGCGACTAAAAGAAATGGATCGTCTCGAACGCGAAAACTTGCTGAGAAAAGTCCCAAAATCGAAAGCTTCGTTAAGGAGTGAAATGCAGTCAGAATTCTCAAAAAATGGCTTTTGTACATTTTCTTGAAGTATGATGTTTCGAAAATATTCCCTGAAAATTTCAAGTCAATCCGATGAATAGTTTCCGGGATATCCTACAATTAGTGAAGGGGCGTCGGGTCCCCATGGCAGGTAGCAGCTGACAAACCCGCAAACGATAGTCCCCGGGAAGACAGAATGCTTCGAACACAACAACAAATTGATATTTTCGAAGCTTCCACATCGGCGGAAGCCCTATTGTATGGGCCAGGAATTGATGATTCGATGTAAGTAATCTTTAATTAGTATTTCTATACATAAATCAAGTGTGAAATTGGAAAACTCTTTCAGAAATTTTCAAAAATGTATTACTCAAAAACTATGAACTTCAGCAACATTTTATAAAGAAAACATTCGTTTTAAAATTGTCCAAAATATTTAAAAAATAATAATTCATCACGAAAAACTTTAATTTTTTGAAAAATTGTTTTAACAATTGGCTATAAACAATTGAATGCATATTAGATCGAGATTAATTTTTGTTAATTAAAAAAAAGCTTTGATTAAGGACTATATTTATTATTAAACTAATGATCTTTTTTGGTTGTTTAATTTCAGATGATCCAGTAAAATTTTATGATGGTCACCGCAAAGCACTACATGCCAAAGGGCGTCCGACAAAGATGGCGATATTTTTATAAATAATCGATATTTTTCTTTGAAAATTCGTACAAGTCGAGTTGAAATGTACCATAAAAAGTCTGTGTAACAACTTTTGTAAAACAAATTTAATGACTATAAAAAAAAAAATTATTGAAAATGCTCGTTTTTTCACACCTCTGACTGTATCTCACCCCCTAAAACGACTGTCCCTTGTACAAGACTTTGGGCGGACAATTTTTTTTCGCCTCTCTGCACTCGATCGCGGCCGATCGAGGTTTTTTCAGCGCTGAGATTGCGGGTATACAGTTGTCCGTCTACAGGAGGGAAAAGTATCGCGAGCTTTGTATTTTCAAAAAATACAAAGCTTCAAGATAAAACAGAGCGAGTCGAGGGTGTGTGCAAAGGACCGGGGTCCTCGAGCTCCCGACAGAGATAATAAGCTCGCCGTTTCGCCTCGGTATCGACGATGGGAATTGACCGGAAGTAGGACAGAAGCCCTAAAATAGAACGCGGAGAGAGAAAGAGAGAGAGAGAGAGAGAGAGAGAGAGAGAGAGAGAGAGAGAGCACCCATCTCTCCCTATGATACTTAGGCTTGACATTCTCTCTCAAGCCTCATTCCCTTCCTGTCTCGTGATCCTCCCAGTGGAGAAAGAACCCCTAAGGAGGAGAATGAAAAGTCACGTGACCGGGCCGTGGTTCGCGAGAGACTCAAGAGGGCCTTTCCTCCGCAATTCTCCTCCTCGTCAGAATCAACGTTCTCGGACGTTTGGACGGCCTTCCAGCCGGGGAAACCCAACGCGAGCTGTACACTGACGAGTACGAAGTCTATCGGGAGGTAAGAGGGGCCTGCCCGATTCCTCTTCGCTAGCAAGAGCGAATGTCAAGACCCTCGGGGCTCAAGCTCCTTGTCGGATAGTTGTTCGAGGTTGTTAAAAAAATTGGATATCGTTTCTCTCCTCTCCCCGCTTCGTCCCGTCTTCACCGCGTTGTATACACCATAGACGATCATGATTCGATATAAGGAGTGCCAGGAGCGAGTGGCGAGGCTGAAAACTCGCGAGAAGAGATTGGCACGGGGGAGCACAGTGGCCAAGAGGAAAAGAGGCTGGAGAGACGAGGGTGAGAGGAACAAAAAAAAAACGAAGCGGAATGGAAGGAAGATGAAGGAGGTTGGGAGTTTCGAAGGTGTGAGAAAGCTCTGTTCCTTTCGATCCGACGCCCATCCTCCTCGCGCCACCTTCTTACTGCTCGTCTTCATGAGGTACAAGTCGCTATTGCTCCTGGGGCTTGGAGCTCGCTGTTGGGTTCGAGGGGGTGATATCGTAGCTGAAAGCCACGAGCTTGGCTACGCTATACGGGCGCCACGTCGAGGCATAATAGAATAGATAGCGAATAGACGTCGGGAAGCCAGCGCAACGTCGAATCCTTCTCTCTCTCTCTCTCTCTCTCTCTCTCTCTCTCTCTCTCTCTCTCTCTCTCTCTCTCTCTCTCTCTCTCTTTCCCTCTCTCTCTTTCTTCCTTCTAGTGCTTCGGGAATACTTTACCGAGCGTATAAACGCTATTTATGGCTGCATAAAACGGCGATAGGGGGATATAATACAGTCACAGGAGTAACGCACGAACACACCAGGCCACACATATCTTTGTGTTCTTCACTATATGCCTTTCTTCGTTCTCTCTCTCTCTCTCTCTCTCTCTCTCTCTCTCTCTCTCTCTCTCTCTCTCCTCACTCTCTCTCTCTCTGCTTAGAAAACAGCCCCTGGCAGGAATCTCGAGACTGTCCGAGAGCTCGCGATCTTCTCTCGCCTTCGCCTCGAAACCGGCTCGGTGTTTCTCATAAGACTGTAGATAGAAGGGAGATTCTTCAACTTTCCACCCCTTTTCGACAATTCGAATATACAGACATGTATCACACGAGCATATCTGCGATTTGGAACGATCAGCGAGGAAGTATGGCGAGTACCTTCCATATGCAGGTCTAAGGAACTGTTTTCTTACTACCTGCGTTCCTCAACCTTACAACCCCACCCCTACAACCCCAAAACTATTCGTCCTTATTCAACCATCCTGGAGAACGTTCCACCTTCCTCCAGCTCTCTCTCTCTCTCTCTCTCTCTTTCTCTCTCTTTACTGCCGCATTGATTTGCATGAGATTCTCGAGGCTGGCTCCGTGCCCGTAAATCCCACGTTTGTTATTCACCGGCGAATATTTATTTCACCCCGAGCGGGTGGAGCCCCCCCCCCCCCTCCCTACTCTTCGAACGGCGCAACGGCGAGGAACGTTGCTCGAGTTTTCGGGGCTAAAGGGCAGGGACGAATCAGCCGAAACATTGGAGCCTCGCACGGAAAATTCCACGGTTCTACTGTCCAACGTGTGTCAGCTCTATTCTATTCGGTGGCTATCTGGAGCCGGCGACTGCCTGGAGCTTACAGACATACGGGTACTCGATTTTACTTTTCCAGCCAAGCGGAAAGAACGATCGGGATATAAAAGAGGAGGAGACGGAAGAGGAGGAGGATGAAGGGGGAGCGGGAGAGCGAGAAGAGAGTGGAGCAAGATGAGGAAAATGAGGCGGAGGAAAAAAGACGACGGCGTCGAATAAGGAGCAGAGGGCTGGAGCTAGAGAGACGAGGAGGAATGGAAAGACGTATTCGGTATTTTCAATAGAAAATCCCTGGAGCAGGTATACCGCTCTCGTTAATTTCCCTCTCATTCCACTAGCTGGTTCACTCATGCGAAATTGAACTGGCCTCTGGAGAGTTTCAATTGAAGTTGGATCCCACAGATATAATAAGAATGATGAGAATTGTAATAATAATGGGTATAATCGGTCGTGCGAGGTCCAAATGTAAGTCGAACGTTTTCGGTATTTCGTATTGCTTATTGTTGTTGTGGTGTTTTTGCTTGTTCCCATCATTATTGCATATGAGAGCTTCGGGGGATTTAGAAGGAGGCCCGGCAATGACTCCGGACTTGGAGGGACTCGAAGCCCGCGAATTGCAACGAACATTAACGGGGCTCGGCGAGCAACCCTCTCGCGAACACCAAAGCAAATGCCAAAGCAAGGGATTGGAAATATACCTGTCAGCAATGTAATCGTGGGATGTGTTACGTGGTCGGATTGCGTGTGTGGAAAAATATTGGCACTCGTGCAGAAATTTTCGCACGGATCCAATTGGATTCCAATACGATTATTGATGGACCCATCGCATTCTGTACGTTGAACCAAAACAAACCCAAACAAAATATAAAGATATACACTAGGGTGGCACAAATTTGAGCTCTATTTTTTTCCTTTTTCTCACCATCCAATTATTATTTACTTCCAAGCAGTTAGGTCACTCTAGAGGCCGAAAAAGTAGGCTTTTTGGGGATGTTTTTCTCCAGAAAAACTACAAAATAAATCGAGATCACAAAAAAGGGTGCTTATCATACTTATCAGTGACTGTATACAATAATTTTTTGACGCGATTCATTTCAAAATGGCGGCTGTGCAGCGATTTTCTCAAAACTGCATTTTTTAAGTTGGCCGGTAACATAACTCGGAGAATTTTCAACCGATTCACTTGAAATGTCGAATATATATTGAAAAATACATTGTCTATGGAAGTAGGTAGGATATTTTTTTTATATTGCATAGTTAATTTGTTGTTAACAATTATCTGACGATTTTTTAGGCAAATTTTTTCACTTTCCAAAAATTTGCCTAAAAAATCGTTAATAGCAAATGAACTATGCAATATAAAAAAATCCTACGTACTTCCATAGACAATGTATTTTTCAAGACAACATTTCAAGTGAATCGGTAGAAAATTGTCTGGTTTATATTTTCGGCCAACTTAAAAAATTCAGTTTCGAGATAAACGCCGCACAGCCGCCATTTTGAAATTAATCGCTTCAAAAAATTATTGTATACAATCATTGATATGTATGATAAACACCCTTCTTTGTAATCTCAAGTTATTTTGTAGTTTTTCTGGAAAAAAAAAATCCCCAAAATGCGTCTTATTTCGGCCTCTAGAGTGGCCTAAGCCCTTAAAAAAAAAAAATGTCGCGAAAGCTGGGAGCGGTCAAAAAATATTAGACTTCGTTCAAGTCTCCCAAAAATTTAAATTTACATTTAAAAATCGATTTCTTTTTTCGTCCACTTCTCACCCATGAATTTTACGCTTTGTAATTTTTTAATTACCCTCGCGAAAGCTTTAGCCGACCAATAAATATTTAGTGGTCGCTCAAGAGCTTCGACATTTCCAATTCTCGCCAATTTTTGTTTACTCTTCTCACTCACAAATTGGACGCTTTGTAAAATATTTAAAACAATTAACCCTTTTTTCTTTGGAAACAGATTTTTTAAATTTACCTCACACTTCTAACCCAAGAATTATAATCTTTTTTCTCATAAAATAATTCTTTAGAGCTCTTATCCGTAGACAAAATGATAGGTCGTTTTATTCGTAAAACTGAAATGGCAGCTATTGTCCATGCATCGTGATGCGTCCCACAGTTGGTCTCGTTAGTCAAACTACAAACTAATCGTAGCTGTACTCTGTAACGCCATAATACAATAATACATAATAACACATATCGTCTAATTGGTGTTTGTTACAAATTATTATAATAAATTATACAGAAAATGTAACACTTCGCTGTTTATTTTGTTTTTATGCTACAAGGAATTATAGTGCATGCGAGATTTATTTTTTGGCGGAAATTATAAATTTTGAACCCCTTGAGCGACCACTAAATATTTATTGGCCGGCTAGAGCTTTCGCGATGTTAATGCAAACATTATAAAGCGCAAAACTCATGGGGGAGAAGTGGACGAAAAAAATCGATTTTTTAATGGAAATTTGCATTTTTACGAGGCTTAAGCAACCTCTAAATATTTTTTGACCGCATGCAGCGTCGGCGACAATTTTTTTTCTTCAAACAAGATAATTAAATGGTAATCAAAAGAAAAAGACAGCTCAAATTTTTGCCACCCTAATACACACAATTAGTGAATCTTCAAAAAGTAAAAATTTTATTTTTTTAAAGTATAAATCGCTTGAACAAGTATGTCTTGAAAATCCATTTGAACCACGTCACTAAAAATCCACTTTTATCATCGTTCGCTTTTTATTGTACTCCACTTTGACACAATATCACCATACACGTACACGCCGACGAAACGTGCAGGTTGTGTTTCGACACGCCGAGTGGTTTCTCGTGACTTTTCGCATATATTCGATCCGAACGTGATAAGAATTCTTAATTGGCGTTCATCGAGGAGCGGTGCAGAATTCAATTTGATCCCAATGAGGACCCCCCATGTGCGGTGTCCTCCAAACAAATCCCTATAGAAATGCGGGTGCAACTTCGACTCCCAACAAACTCGTGCACGAGATCACCAGAGGATTTTTGTTCCGGGGGACCCAACGAATTCTGATTCAGAATTTTCAGTAAAAAAAAGTCCAAACGCCGTCAAACGGGAAATAGCACGGAATTAGTGTGGATTCCAATGTCCAATCAAACTCCAATCAAATTCCTATAGAGATATGGGATATCAGGGTACTCCCGACAACATTTCTGCACCGGCGATGATGCAGAAAACTTGATTTGCGTTTAAGCGAATGGAAATCCTCCGATATTGGATTTTAATTGCAACAATGATTTAACAGCGTTTACCTTTGCGAGGGATTACCTGTAAGAACATTAGACAATGGAGAAAATTATTACGATGATCAATAACTATGATCCGGTTGGTTCAGTATGAATATTTCAGTGATACGCGAGTATAAGCTCTCAGTTGTAAGCGAGTTGGTAGTTTAATTCCCTATGATCGTTCGCATTAGCACATCAGCCGATGAAGAATGGTGGAAGGAGGAATTTCGCGGAGAGTTGGAGGTTGATGTGGCGAAGAGGAAGGGCAAGGAGGAAAGGGGATGAAGAGCCCGTGGGGGGGTGCAGCACCAGTCGGAAACGAGAAGCCCGTTGCTGCTTGGTTACTTATATACGTTAAATCCAGCACGCGAATGCGCCAGTTCTCCTCATCAATCTATCTTTACCAACTTGGCGTCTGACAGCCGTTTCGGAATGCATTCAACCCTCGCACCCTACTTTTGCCATTCCTCGCCCCGCTGCAACGTCCGCTCGCGAGCAAAAGGACTCAGCTTGGGAACTTCGACACTCCGGATTCGTTTTGAAGTCGTACTGCTTTCTCGAATTAAGCTTGCAGATCTTGCTGCTAATTTGGAACACTTGATGAATTTTTACCGAGAGTCTTGGGATCGAAATGTCATTGTCTCGCGTCTGGACACATTTCGGTCTCTTTCGGTATTAATAAATTGTCATCGTTACCGAATTATTCATTGAGCGAGACTTTACGGACAGATTATTCCTGTATGATGAATAGGGTCAGAGTGGGATCAGTGGCTCATTTTTTTCGGAGGTCTATAGCTGCCTAACAATTCACACAATCTCAACGACACCTTGACTAAACGTGAGACTGAACGGCCTAACCCAATATATATTGAGAAAATAACCATTTTGTTTTAATGGGATTTAATCCACTGTACACTTGCAGGTAATGGAATGCTTTTCTCTATATAATGGGAAGCATTGCACAGTAAACTATTGAAAAATTAACTTAACCCTCAATCCATGAAGGGTTTCTCGGCACACTCAATCCATGAAGGGGGGTCATTTTCGTCTGCGCGCTACCACACCCAGAATTATTGATAAAAAAATATGTCAAAATTCATGGTTCATTCTTAGAATGTACTTTTGAAGGACCAACAGGAGTTTTTCGGATATTGCAATTTTTCATATGTTTTTTTAAAACAGATATCAAGCAATGCGCGGAAAAAATGCGTTTTTTTTCTAATTTTTGCTCGGACAGATTTGACCCCCCTTCGTGGATGGAGGGTTAAGAAAGGCAGCATATTATGACATCACTCACAATCATTTATTGAATATTAATCAACAATGAGTACCTACCCAATGAGACCCCAGTACCTATCTAAATCATAACGCGAAAATATTCATATTATGACTTGTCTCTGTGTACCTCAAAAAAATGAGCCACTGTGTACCAACCCGCTTTTTTTTTCTATAGCGAGTACTGACAAGGTTCTATTTTTTTTAGGTTAAGGGGTTGGGCCTCTCTAGAATTTTCGAAAAATCGATTTTTTTTAATGGTCCCCTAGGACCTCAAAAATGATGCTCCAAAAGATTATGGCCGGAAAAAATCACTAAGTACTCGGTTTTCGAGTTTTAGTACAAGGCCTGGTCCGCAGAGAGCTACTCAAAACTTCAAACGCGTTTATCTCAAAACTGCATTTTTTAAGTTGGCCGGAAACATAACTCAGACAATTTTCAACGTATTCACTTGAAATGTTGAATATATCTTGAAAAATACATTGTCTATGGAAGTTCGTAGGATTTTTTTTATATTGCACAGTTCATTTTCTTATCAACAATAATCTGACGATGTTTTAGGCAAATTTTTCATTTTCCACTTTAGAAGTGCGCCATTTGGCCAAAAAACAATATATCGAAAAAATCCTACGTACTTCTATAGCAATTATTATATATGATCGAAGAAAATTCATTGGCTCATTATAATTCAAAAATTACCGGAGCTGTTTGTCCCGCCGTGGACCCTAGAGAAACGACGACGTCATCGCAAAAACGCTGCACAGCCGCCATTTTGAAATTAATGGCTTCAAAAAAATTTTTGTATATAGTCACTGATGTGTATGATAAACACCCTTTTTTGTAATCTCCATTTATTTTGTAGTTTTTCTGAAAAAAATCCACAAAAAGCTTCTGAGAAACAGAAAAGGTTTGGTGTACCCACTGTTCCCACTGTTTCCACTTTAACCCTACTCTAAGAAAAAATGATGTTTGCTTTTTCAAACATTATTTTTGAAAAAGCCTGCTCATTTCTCCCACAAATACCACCTGGCAAATCTATTTTCTAACACCCGCACTTGTTGCCGCTATCGAAAAAACGTTCAACCTTGTTGACTCTTCTCCTTGATCGAACGGAATCATAAATAAATAAACGCGATACACAGTTGACATCATTTGATGCTATTGCACAAGGAGTTCCTTCTGCACAAACTCCTCGTGCACTCATCAAGATCATGACATCGTAAATCGACAGCTTTGCTTTTTGAAGAATATTTTTCCCGCGTGCATTCTCGACAAATCCCTGGGAAGAGGTTGGAATCGGTTGACTCATAGATTGAATTCTCGCACCGATTACATAGTCCAGACCCAATCAATTTTTATGCTCGCTGCGAGAAGAATATTCCACGGGGATGAAATCGAATTCGATCTCGTTTCCCTTCCGGCTGCGGAGAGCGAACTCAAGGATGATTCGAGGAAAAATTGGCAACGATTTATCATTTCGAGCATTCGCGAAGATAGTCGACAAATGTGCAGCCACACATATAGCCGCTGGCTTGTACCCTCGCTTCGCAGGGGTGATGGAACTTGGCCAAGGGCCGTCACAACTTTCGACCCGATCCAATGGAATCTCATTGTCTTAATTTTTTTCCGCGTCCAACCTTCCTCATCTCACCGAGGGAGAAGAGGGTAGGAGGGGTTGGAAAAAACCGGGCGGTTGTGCCGGCGAACATGGAACGTGGCGCAAGCCCCGGGGATGATCCACTTCGTATAATGGGCACTCGCTCAATGCCCACTGTTGGCTAATAGTTTTAGCTTGAACGGTGATAAATCTGGACGGTCCAAACTGGCTGAGAGGCCGATAAATGTGGCGCAGTTTCGTGAGCAGGGCGAGAAAGTCAATCTCACTGGAAAGGACGACACGCGTTTGGGATTTGTGCCATCTTCGGCCGGAGAGAATTGTTCCGGTACCCATTCATGCCTAAACCTGATTCCACCGTCGCTTGTGTTGGAGGATGACACCGCCATTATTATTCAAAGTAACACGAGTGAGAGACCGTAAGTGGAAGTCTTGACACAATGCTCTCCATTCTCTCTCTCTCTCTCTCTCTCTCTCTCTCTCTCTCTATCTCCCCCTATCTTACTACCCCTGACACAATACTCTCATATTTTCGTTCATCATTATAATATCTAGTTAGATGGGAATTCAATGAATGAAAGCCGACGATTCTCATGCAGCTCTATTTCTCCCAAAGTCTCAGGCCACGTCCATCATTCCGCAGTCTCTCTCCTCCCAGAACGTTGCAAGGGCCGGAAATTTCAATCCTTCCCCGTCTGGCATCAGCTCTGAGCAAAGAAGAGCAAAAACTAATTGGGCCATCGTTACCATAACAAAACGACTTCGAACAAACCTTCTAGGAATGACTACTTACAAATAATGATCCTCAAAATTGCATTCTCGTTATTTCACGAAAGCTATCCGCCGCTCCTTTTCCCCCAGTTTATAGTCCAATGATGGTGAGAATAGTGCAGGCGTGATAGAATAACGAGTAAGCAATCTATACGTGTGCACAATTTGTAGATACTTTGCATATAAATCGAAGCTCAAAAAAGTTGAAGATTCCATCAGATTTAAATCTCTAGTCGATCAAATTGCATGGGCAATCTTTTTTAGTTTCATGCAGCCCTATTTTCACAGGTCGCTTCGCGTGGCAAACTTACGAAGCAATTTTACAATCTCATAAACGTAGCCGCGTGAAAAGTTCACGCTTAAAGGTAGTAGAGAGCCATTCGAATAACGGCGACATTGATGCTTTCGATTGTATTTCAACTGTAGCGTGAAAACTGGCCCGTTCGAGGAATTTAATCGAGGACAATTTCTCGACGAGTACATACTTACAACACGCGAAAAGTGCCAGGTGGAATGCAATAATACAACGCTGGGACTTTTATAATCTCCCGGGTGAGAGAAGCTCCAGATAGGACGTGGGGTTGAACGAGCTTTCTCGAGTTCTATGATCCCTTTCTTCCCCCTGCCCTTCTCTCTCTTTCTCTCTCGCTCTTCCGTTTTCTCATTCCCATGCCTTGTTCCTTTTCTCCGCGAAGCATGCCCTTGCTGGGCATGGGCATGCTTGCAACGTCCTGGAAATATGCGACGAGGAACCTGGTAGGACGTTTTAATCTCGAGCCCACTTAAAAACTCTTCGCGTAGATCGCCCGGGTATCTCGAGACTTGGATCTCTCTATGGTGCGGCTGCTGCGGTTGGAGAGAAGCGAGAAAGCGCAAGGAGGGAAGAGAGGCAAAGGAGCAAAGGAGAGCGAGAGAAAGCTCAGCATCATCCCCTTCCGCTATCAGCCCTATGCGGCCGAGAAAGCCCATGGTTGGAATAAAACTTCTATGAAATTTAATAAGTTCACCCCCGATGAGAGGAAGAAGTGGAGAGCCGAGAGAGTGAGATGTGGCGAGCCGGCTCGTAAGATTTTCCTGCTTTTGGCCCTCACTCATCCCGATACTTATCATCCTAACGGGAAAACAAAGAGATTGCATGACACTCGCCGCACGTACATAAGCCTCGATCGTCATTGCGAGTCACAGTCTCTTTTCCCCAACGCACGAGGGCACAGGGAAACTGCGAAAAACCCGCTCCTGTAAAGGCGACGGTATCATACTCAGTTTCAGTTGTGCTACCATCGCAAACTCCATGGCATTGCCTCCACCGCGGTAGTCGTCGCGCAAGCCTCCGCCAAACTGTCACCCATCCAAGTATCATGCCAATGCTGCTCGACCGCTCCACTGCTAGCGTCAGAACATTCGGCAATTTCGTTGGCATTGAGCTTCTTCACGTAACTGCAGAAATCGACGACCAGAACTGTTCTAACCAAACCCCTTTGACCGATGTCTATCGATGTTGTCTATTAAAGTGGTATCAACAATGAACTCAACATTTTCACAAGATTTGTGTTCTGGTCCATGGCTCTTCCCGTACTTTGTCGATGCCACGTCACATATTATTGGCCTTGATTCACCTGGTTTATGTCTTCACAAAATCATGGCGAGTAGACTAAACGGACAAAAGTGACGTGAAAGAAAGGAGAGAGAGAGGAGAGGGTGAAAGAGCGAGACAGGAAAGGGGAGAAAGATTGTCGAGCAAAACACCTCAAGAGTCGTTATCCCCGTATCACTCGAGCGCTTCGCAAGAATAAAATACGAGGCTCCTTTACTGCCTCACATAAATCCCTGACGGTGGAAGCGGTTAGCAAGTAAGAGAGAAAGAAGTGTGGAGGGGGGTGAGGGCAATGGGGAAGAAAGGGAAAGAATGAGTGCGAAACTCTGATGGGCTGCCTTGGTCTCGTTCGTTCGCCTCTTCGTCTCTTCCTCTCGTGCCACTTTTAAATGACTTAATTACAAGGTATAAAAGACACCGCGAGGCCTCCTCACTCCCCATTACCTTTTGCTTCGATGCTATACAACATTCCCTTGGCCCTGTTTTACGCACATTCTTCTCTCTCTCCCTCTTTAGTCCTTTTATCCTTCATGCTCCCTCTCTGCAACTTCCTTGCCTGCCTCTCTCTCTCTCTCTCTTTGCTCCCCTTATTTCCCTGCGAGTTCCATAGGTATGTCGATATATTGCCGGAATACATCGCCTCTTCCTTCCACGGAAGCCTAGCAACCGTAATTATCTACAACAAGGAAACACAAAGGTGGAGTGCAGAGGCCGAAAGGCCAAGAAGAAACGAGGGACGGGGGTGAACGACGATGTCGAAATGAATGCCTCACGGGGCACACAGGGGTGCTCGCTTATCGTTCCCTCTCAATCGGCGGAATTAATAAATAGGGAAGTTGGTGCAAGGAATTCCGGACTCGCCAAGCAGGCAGTGGGTCGCAACAGAGTCTGCAGCTAAAACCGCGGGCGAAGACCAAGTGAAATAAGTATCGGGTGTGGGAGCTGCTGGAGGGTGACGAAGTGAGGTTGGGTACCCCAAAGTCTCGGGGTCGGTTCGACCACCCTCTTTATCGTGTCGTACACCCCGGACGGAGACTTCTCTACGTTTTCACCGGAACGGGACCTAATCCCAGTGGGATACGTGACCGGAATCGCGCCTTCGTGCACTGCTTTCCTCCCTCTCGTAGCGGAAGGCTTGCACAATCGGGGTTGTTCCGGGAAGGCGCTCAGAGCAAGCGTAACAGCAATGGGAAAAGCTTTTGCTCGCACGGACGATGCCGAATGGAAAATTTTGTCGCGTCACATCTGGATTCGAGAGCTGATAAACCGATCGTGGATGAGCTTGCGACCCTGTCGGACTATTCGGTCTGGAACGTGGGGACGAAAATTACATGACAGCTTCGATGAACTGTGGCACGTGAATGCTCCGGATCAATCGCCCAACACTCGGGGATGTCACCAATGATACTGAATATATCCAAGCGAAACGTGACCTTCGAGAGGATCAGACATTCGAAGGTCATCTGGTCGAAAAATCACGACGCGCGCTTTCTCAAGGACATTGCCGATCCGTTGAAGGTTGTTTGGGTTTACCATGAGCGTAAACTCAAATAAATCCAATATACTAAATGTCTGTTGTTGTTTACCCGATTATGTGCACCCTGAGCGATTCTTTTTCAAATGTTGTGTACTCGAAAACAAATGACAGGACAAGGACACGAAAAAACCCCAACCAGCCCTAATTTTCTGCCGGACTTCTTCAGCTCGTAGTTCTTGGTATCTTTTTTTTTCTTCTACTTTTGGGCAAGTGCTTACGTCTTTTAATATCGTATCTCTTCTTTTTTACTGCGGTTTCGTTTACCCCCAACCCCCTGTGTGTTCCGCAATGTTGCTCTCTTCTTCGGGGAGAATTTTATTGCCGCATTCGCATTCCAGCCCCGTCCAGCTTCTTCGTATTAATCGTTCCTCGCAATCCGATCAACGCCGAAGGACTAAAGCCGAGAAACCGAGAGACGGAGACAGAGAAGACATTTGTATTCCGCCGTACACGATCCAAATTTCCAACGCCAAATGCGCGAAATCAGAATCCATGGACTTTGTTATAAAGCCAAGTCGATTCTATCGTCCCATAACAACGGTGGAATGATAGTCCAATTCGGAAATTCGAAGGTCCGGGGAATTCTCGGGCAAGTATCCACTCATCCCCCAGTTACGTGCCAAACTCGCCCTTCCCGTCAGCCCCGTTACGAATTGCTCTTGGTATACGGGGATATACAGTAAGTTTCCAAAGCACACCGTTAACATTCATTCGCGAATTAATATCTCGGAAGCCTCCCGCTCACCAAAGGCATTCCCCAGTAATCCGCTTGGATTTAGAATTGTTTTGGTTTCTTTTTCTTTCACTAGCGCGGACGCATTCCAGTGAATTGATGCCGATCTTGGTCCAGCCGAGTTTCATACCTTTCTGCCGGGGCTATTCGACGACTGTATAGCCCATATATTTATTATGCAAACTTACACTCCCATCTGCTTAAAAAGTATTCATAATTTCGAAGCTAGACAGATCATCATAAATGCTCAAAATATTGAGGTACGGGCCAGTGGATAAGATTATTTTATTTTCATTTCACCTTATAAAAGGTTATAAAAAGAATTTCTAGGAAACGTCGATACATTGCTCATACATACACGCTCGTGCATATGTGGCGATGCAATGTCATATTGCAATATTTCTCATGATGTTACATATGTATACGTAAGTACCTGTTGTACACATCAGGGATGTAAAATTTTGTGAGTTTCTGTCTCATTTTCACCCTATTACGGGACGGGGAGAGGGGGTGACAGACTCGCGGCGAGTGACTGGTACAGAAGCTATTTTACGAAAAGAGGAGATACCCGTTTTCTCATCTCCTTGATTCGCGCGCGAGTCGCTTACGACCGTAGCTCGAGGGCAGAGGAATAGGATGGTCCCCGATGAAAAGGACGACGGATTATCTGAGGGAGTAGGAAAGACCGCGAGTGAGCGGGAGAGAGAGAGAGAGAAATAGAGGAAATTCAGAAAATCATATTTGGCACTCCTGCCAACGAACTTGCGTAATGTCCTAGTAAAAACAAATCCTTCCCCGTTATGTACCTTCCCAGAAATCTCTCTCTCCCTCTTCCCTCTCTCTCTCACACACACACACGCATACACACACACACACACACACACACACACACACACACACACACACACAAACACCCACACACGCAGGCACCCACACCTGCATGCACACCCACACACACACACACACACACACACACCTGTATGCACACCCACATACACAAACACCCACACACGCAGGCACCCACACCCACACCTGTATGAACAGTGTGTGTGCAATGCAGGTGTGTGTGTGTATGTACACACACCTGCAGGCAATCACACCCACACACACCTGTAGGAAAACACACGCACACACCTGCAGGCAATCACACCCACATACACACACACACACACACACACACACACACACACACACACACACCTGCAGGCGATCACACCCACACACACCCGCAGGCATACGCACGCGCGCACACACACATACACACACACACACACACGCACCAGCAGGCATACGCACAGACACCTGCAGACGTACACACACACCTGCAGACACACACACTTTTTTGTCTTTCTTGATTACTTACGTTCTCGAAAAATCGATGTCACAGGAAACAAATCTTTCTCTCCCTTTCATACTTATTTTTGTGCAATGACAACTTTGTTCCACTAACAAGTTTTTTTCTTTTACAAATGAATGTTTACCTCCCGTAATTATTTCAAGATCAATTTCGTTCTAAAGGACATGCAGGATAGATCCGAGAATAAAAAAGTGACGTTTTTATTTGAAATCTAGACACCTTAGCCAGCTAATACCTGAGTTGAACCCTTTGCCCGGCAACCCTCCTTCCCACATGACGCAGGAAAGAGAAGGGAAAGAATTATACGCCTTGGAAAAAAGGTATGGGGTGTTTTTTTTTCCGCGGCCTACTTCTTTGCTGAAGGTTGACGAAGATCTAACACATCAAGAGCCGGAGTCGAGCAAGAGTAGGGACCGTCTCACTCGACGACTACCGAGGTAGCCAACGACGACGACGGCGAGAAGACAGAGGAGTATCTCCGTCACGGTGTGATACTTCGATTTATTTGTTTGCCCCGACACCAAGTTAATTGGATTTATTTTGTGACGCTTTTCTCCCTTTCTCCTGGCTTGATTCTTTACCGTCAACGGACAGACTTTGATATTTCTCATCTCTCGATTCGCGATCGATATCTCGACGGAGACGAGGAAAGGCTCCGTCGCCTCGATTGCACGAGGCTTGCCGAATGAGAACGAGACGAGGAGAAAAGGGGGTGCTTTCAGAGCAATGATGGACAACAGATGTAAAAGAGAACTAAAAAGGGCTATATTGTTATTGTTGTCTCAAATGCTCGTTCATTCACTCTTCGACCTTTTACGACCCTGGTCATTTACCTCACCCTTGCCACTCGGCCATTTCTGGTTTTTTAGAGAGATTTCAAAAAGATTTTCGACAGCCAGTCATGCTACTTGCATGAGGGCACAGGGACACTGAGAAGAACCTACGTCCCACTGGATAGCCAGAGCACAAACCAATTCGCGTTCAAGTAGTCATCTATGCTTCTAAGTAATGGCCTATACTATCTAATGAAAGTAACAGGAACATACCGACTGTCGCGATAAATGACTTTCAGCTAACTTTTCTTTGCACCCGGCTGCAATCGTAAATAATCAAATCACTGGCTGATCAGCTGCTTCATCTTACAAATGGCTCCTTATCACCAGGCACTCGGGATTAAAGTATAAGTTCCGATCGAAGCTAGTTAAGAGTCGCAGGAAGGGATGAAATTGAAGACAATTTGTTTGGTTTCGCGAATGTTGGAGAGTAATCGGAGCTTTTTAAAGCTAAGTAAAGTGTTCTACAAGGATGAGGCCTCGTTGCAAGTACATACAGTGCGAAGCTCCCTCGCAATCAGTACGAAGTCATTGGAACACAAGTACTACGAAGTCATCGGAGCTTTTTAAAGCTACGTAAAGTGTTCTCCAAGGGTGAGGTCTCGTTGTAAGTACATACAGTGCGAAGCGCCCTTAGAACTATTACGAAGTCATTGGAACATACAGACGGTGGCGGCAAAAGACTTTTAGCAAACTTTTCTTTACGCCCCGGTCGCTATAGTCTTCGAAGCTTTGGAGAACATGCACAAAAGCCCGGCTGCAATCGTAAATAGCCAAATCACTGGCTGATCAGCTGCTTCATCTTACAAATGGCTACTTATCGCCAGGCACTCGGGATTAAAGTATAAGTTCCGATCGAAGCTAGTTAAGAGTCGCAGGAAGGAATGAAATTGAAGACAATTTGTTTGGTTTCGCGAATGTTGGAGGGTAATCGGAGCTTTTTAAAGCTAAGTAAAGTGTTCTACAAGGATGAGGTCTCGTTGCAAGTACATACGGTGCGAAGCTCCCTCGCAATCAGTACGAAGTCATTGGAACACAAGTACTACGAAGTCATCGGAGCTTTTTAAAGCTACGTAAAGTGTTCTCCAAGGATGAGGTCTCGTTGTAAGTCCATACAGTGCGAAGCTCCCTCAAAACTATTACGAAGTCATTGGAACATACAGACAGTGGCGACAAAAGACTTTCAGCAAACTTTTTTTACGCCCCGCTCGCTATAGTCGTCGAAGCTTTGGAGAACGCGCACAAAAGCCCGGCTGCAATCGTAAATAGCCAAATCGCTGGCTGATCAGCTGGTTCATCTTACAAATGGCTCCTTATCACCAGGCACTCGGGATTAAAGTATAAGTTCCGATCGAAGCTAGTTAAGAGTCGCAGGAAGGGATGAAATTGAAGACAATTTGTTTGGTTTCGTGAATGTTGGAGGGTAATCGGAGCTTTTTAAAGCTAAGTAAAGTGTTCTCCAAGGATAAGGCCTCGTTGTAAGTACATACGGTGCGAAGCTCCCTTACAATCACTGCAAAGATTTCGCGTGTGTATTCGTATATAGACGTAAACGTATATAGGAAGCTTCGAGTTCCAATCAGTGCAAGACCGAGGAAGGCTACGCTAATCCCGGAACAATCGTTTCCTTACGGCGTTATAGATCTCGGACAGGGTTGGGGAGTGGTGGCACGCTCGGGGAATTGCAGAAGATTCCAGTTTCAAGCTTCACATCACCCTTCCTTCTATCATTCGATTAAAGGGAGATCACGCTACGAAGTTTGATTTAATTGAATCTCCCATCCGTAATTTCATATCTACCTTCCGCACACACGCTCTCATCAAATTGTCTGTCCTTCTCTCCCTTGCTCTCTTTCCCTCTCCACCCTTCCTTCCCTTCGATTTTCGCACCCCCCTCCCCCCACCCATCGTTTTCTCACTCTAACTCTCTCTCTTTTCTCTGTGTGCGGTTCTCCGTCGGATATCTCTCTATTTCTCTGTGAAACTTCGATCTTCGATGGCTCCGCAGCCGGTGCCACACACCTGCGCGAGCGTGGAATTGAGAATGGAAATTCGACATCCTCCTCTCACACCGCCTCGCGACTACCGCGCGGAGGGATTAAAATGTCTCGTTCAGGCCAAAGAGCCCGGGATGAAAATAAATTTCTTCGATGGCTCAGTATCGAGAATTGATTCGAGAATTATAAAAAGTAATAAGAGAAAATAAGTATACTCCACTCGATGGTGCGGCGGTTCGATCCGTTGTCGAGTGAAGCCCCTTTTTTCGTCTTCACAAGGTACACTTAAGCGCCATATATAAGAGGATTGTAAAAGCCACACAAACATTCATTTCGTTTTATTCGATACCTCCTCTCGTTCTGATCTCATCCGTATTACAATTCAGTGCAGTTGTAACGTTCGCGTCTAGTTAATACGCTTCGTTTTATCGAAAGCAAACGATCGATTTGCCTGAAACTATCAATGACGTCGTTTCGTAAAAAAAAGAAAGATATATCGAATGTTGCAGACGAGGGTGTGAAAATAGCTGACTCGATCTGAATGTAAAGAAATACATTGATTACGTAATCAATTAGATAATATGAGAATATAAAAATTAACAATCTCCCACTACCACTCCCTTTCCACACTTCGCTAATCTAACCTAACTTCCGTTGCGTCCACAGCCGTCTTAAGGGGGGTGATACCTTTAAGAGAGGACGAAATTTGCTTATTTCCATAATTTTTTCGAAAGATTTTTTCGAAAGAATTGTCTTCATCATTTTCGAGACTTGGGATATCGTTTATTCATCTTTTAAAATGGTACTTTTAAAACTGGCGTGACGTATAGCTACAAAACTAATCGACCGATTCTGATAAAATTTGGTATCAATCTTCCTAACCTTATTGTCTAAAACATGACCGTAAATGTCTTTGAAAGCTGCAAAAAAAAGTATTTTTTATTGCGAAATTTAAATAATCTTTCGAAAATCTTATTAATCTATGAAAACTGGCGTGACTTATATCTAAAAAACTACTCGACCGATTTTGATGAAATTTGGTATAAATCTTATTAACCTTATTCTCTAAAACATGACCCTAAATGATTTTGAAAATTTAAGAGAAAAACGTATTTTTTTTATGGCAAAGTGTAACAATTTTTTTCGGAAACTCAAATCTTTTTGTGTCAAAGCGTACCATTTCATCGATTTCCAACATTTTCCATTTTTTCTTGGTTCATATTCTGCGTATGAGTATTAGTGAAAAAAAATCTTTATTGTTTTTTTTCTTCAGATTAATCCCGACGACGCTACGTGTTACGCCGTTGAACAACATCATTAATCATTTTTTTAAATACCACGTAAAAGCCAAACGTAGTAATAAAACATACCCTAAGTCGTAAAAATGGTGAAAAAATCTTTCCTTTTAAAAAAAATCATGAAAATCAGAAATTTTTCCCACATATTGCGGTCCACACATAATCTCCATGTTTGTACCTTACATTGAAATGAAAATATTCGTAATTTTCAAATAAATAATACGTTTTATCAATAAATGACAATGTCAGTTATTTTTAAAACACCGTTTATATATATATATATATGTATGTATATATATAATTTCACGTTCTGAGTGCGAAAACATTTTCTAAACGAATGTGTGTGTATTTCGGAGCACAAAGAGCCACGCAGCCACGTTACCACGAGGGGCCAAAGTATGTTGAAGTAGGTACACGTGGCGGTCTCCCGCATCTCGTTGCGGATAATTTAGTCGGTATTACCAGTGAGTCTTGAGTTTTATTACCGGGGGAGAATTACACGGCTGCCAGGGGGATATACAACGGCGTCGTCATGGTTGTTGTGCATACACCGACACCTAACCGGTTGAGAGCGAGAATCCTGTACTCCCGTAAAAAAAACAGCATAAAAAACGACCCCCTAACGTTTCCCCGCCGGATTCCTCCACACCCCTTCTTGAAATCCGATATTCCGCGCTCCTCGTCGAAGTTTCGCGCTTTTACCTTCGACAGTGGCGGACGAAAGAAAAAAAAGGTACAAATTAAAAAAAAAACAGGCATCAATTGAAACTCGCAGGTTTCTGCCTCGTAATTTCTACATCCGAGGGATTTTGACCACGTCGGTACGAAAGCTTTTTTCAGGGGTGCAAAAACGGTGCGTTCGTTTGCATGAGGAGATATTTTTTTATAAATCGATGGTTCCGCCAGTATCTATTTCGAATGGTTTTTCGCCCGAAATGATCGTTAGCAAATTTTTCAATCCACGTAGCATTGTATGAGAATTTTCATTTGGGAATTTGGGTTTCCGCTTCTCTGAAGCATCTCCGAGTATATACGTATATATAAAGTTGTTATTATATATGTATATATCAAGTTACGAATAACGATATACGAAAACGATATTGTTCAATCAATATTTAAAATGTATTATTTTCTTTTAATGAAAAACAGATAGAAGTTTCTGGTAGATGTAATATATATATATACATACATATATATATTAGACTGATTCAAAAAAAAAAATTCCTTCTGGATTCTCGTGCTATTGTTGGGCACTGATAAAACAAAATTTCTCTAAAAAGATGGGCGCGGTCACTCAATTTTTAGAGGTGGCTATCTCGACTTTTTTGTATTTGAATTTTTTTTAACGAACGTATTGCATTTAAGCATAGTCATGGCTTCGGATTACGGAGAAAAAATCACATCCAGCAGCTTTTTCATAACAAAAATAAACTCTAACAATTGTAAAAGGGTGCAATATTCACAATTCAAATCCAGGTAGATCAATAATGGCGTCTAATACTACTCTCGTTATTCATGTAGATTTATTTATACGCATTAACATTTCACACTTTTTACGAAAAATTAAATTATAAGCTTTTATTCATAAATCGTATATTTACATTTTCAAAATGCTACGCTTATATTATCTTCAAACTCATTTACATTTCTTCCCAGCCATTCTCAAGTTCGTTAACATTTTGGGCAGAACGAAAATGTGCAACGTTGAACAGTTTGTCCGAATCTCTCTTAAATTTACGCTCCTTCGATATTTGTGACGGCAAATTCTTTTTAACTCGATTTTTTAAAAGTTGTTTCCAGACTAGATGAAGTTTTATTGATTTCAAGATTGCGTTATTCAATCGACGCGTTGGAATTTCAGCACATTTCCATTGTTCGAAAATTTCTTTCATCGTTTCGTGTGCACTTCGACGTATGGTCAGTTTTTCTCTGTTATGTTTGTAAAAGAACAAACTCAAAACTTTCCCGATTTTTATCCGTAATCCGAAGCCATGACTATGTTTAAATGCAATACGTTCGTTAAAAAAAATTCAAATACAAAAAAGTCGAGATAGCCACCTCTAAAAATTGAGTGACCGCGCCCATCTTTTTAGAGAAATTTTGTTTTATCAGTGCCCAACAATAGCACGAGAATCCAGAAGAAATTTTTTTTTTGAATCAGTCTAATATATATACATATATGTGTGTGTGTTTATAACTATGTTTATAACTAAGCTAGGGTGTCCCGTTATGAATGGATAATCCTGCAACTGTCGATAGGTCATATAATGTCCTATTATATGGTGAAACTTCAGTTTCGTAAAAGTCCCACGTTTTTGAGATTTTGGAATTTATGGGATTTTTTAACAGAAAAATCTGCTTTTAGTTTTTCGCATGCCATTTCAACAAATAATATGAATCGACAATAGCTAAGCAACTTTTTTACGTGATTAGCACGATATGCGTACTACATTTTTTTACACGGCAAGCTATTAAAGTCATATGTTCGAATTGGTTTGTATGACAATTCTGCATAAGGTCGCTTTTCATAACGTGTCCTTAACAGTTAACGTTAAAAAGAAGACTTTTCTAGATAAAGCAAATAACCAAGAGTATTCAAAACAAAACCGGGTAAAGAAAGTTATCATTTTCAGAAATGGAATGCGCAAAACCAAAAGCAGATGATTTTTAGCTCGACAGCCCTGGAACTTTTACTAACCTGAAATTCCAGCATATAGTAGGACATGATCCGACCTATCGACAGTTGCAGCATTATCCATTCACACACACACACACACACACACACACACACACACACACACACACACACACACGCGCGCGCGCGCGCGCGCGCGCGCACACACGCACACACGCACGCACACACACACACACACACACACACACACACACACACACACACACACACACACACACACACACACACACACACACACACACACACATATATAACAGCCAGATTCACTGGTACCTACATAATCAACTCTAGATCCTCGACTTACAAAATTATAATTTCGTGCAAAGTGTAAGCACCCACTAGAGAGTGATTTTCGGAAAAATTCCACCCTCAAGGTGCTTGGGTTCAAAATCTTCGTAAATGGTTAGAGATCGAGGAGCGTGAAATTTGGCAAAAATACTCCCCGTTAAACTATTTCAGACACAAATGAGTAAAACGAAATTTCCATTCCAACTTCTTGAAGCGATGAAAACGGGAGTGGAAAGTGCTCAAGATGGTAACGGTCTATGGTGCACCTGCACGGGTATGTAGGGCTTTAGCGAACAAAATTGTTGGTCACAGGACTATTATCTTAGCGATGATAGCTCATTTTTCCCGAAACATATCTTCCTCCGCTTGCGCGTTCGAGACCCGAAGCCATTATAACGGAGGTCATATGAACGGGGCTCAATCTATAATTGACGACACTTTTTAAGTGGATACAAATGTAGATTTCTTGTCGAGGACCACGTGACAGAATATGCCACCAGGAAATAGGTAAGGTTGTAACGACGACAGAGAGAGAGAGAGAGAGAGAGAGAGAGAGAGAGAGAGAGAGAGGGGAGGGGATGGAGCGAGGAGATAGACGAGAGGAGAGAAAGGCAGGACGTCGAGATATTTATACTGTCGGGTAATAGCACGCGCCGCGACACTACCGTTCACACATGCTGGGTGGTGAAGAAGAGGAAGGGGGTTGGGCAGAATAGCCGGGGGTCCATTGACGCGATAAATGTCTCCGTCAGCCATTAACAAAGCTCTCTCTCTCTCTCTCTCCCTCTCTCTCTCTCTCTCCCTCTCTCTCTTCCTCTCACTCTTTTCTCTCCTTTCCTCTGCCGCGCTTCAGAACGCGCGAAAGCGAAGCTTTCGCCTTGCTGCCTCATAATCAATGGAAGCGATCCGTTGCGCGATCCATGCCGCCAACGAAGCGTCCCACATAGCCGAGAGAGCTTTAGAGCTCACGAGTTTTCTGGACGCACGAATGCTCGACAAATTAATTTAACCCCCCCCCTCTCTCTCTCTTTACTTTTCTCCCGTCACGATAGTCTTGTCCTGACAAACTGCACGCTGTATCGTCTCGAAATAGAGAGGAAAAAAAGAGCGGCGAGAGCCCACTCCATTTCTCAATTCTTACGAGTGTGTTCGATTCATCGAGACAGGAATGAGACTGCTGGAACGACTTGATGGTAATTCGTTAAAATAATGACCACACCGGGAACTCTTTATCTCGCCAGCAAACCCATTTTTCACAACGGAGCCACCCCGTCATCCCGGCCACAACACTATCCCTCGTCCTTCACTTTTCCATGTATTTTACAATCGTTCGATCACGTGAAAGGTAAAGAAAAAATACCCGTACGAATGTGTTACCAATGATCATCATTTATCTGCCACCTTTCGTCCAACAGCGCAATCGTAATATGACGAAACAACCGTGTAAACTCCACGCTGAAATAACCCATAAAGCAATGGTGACAACTTGTCAGAATTCCGCATGACCAGTGGCAGTTATTTATTTTTCTCTCCGCCTCTCTTCTCTTTTTTTCTTTGAATCAGTAACATTCTCAGTCGCGCACTGCCATCGTCGCCTCCTTATCTCCCCCGTTTAACAAGATAATAAACGCTCGATTACGCGGCATCGCGTTTAATTCAGTGTCTCGCTTAAGATGCGTAGCGCGCGATAAGAATGTGACAAATATTACCCATAAGCTTCCTTCTCACTTCCTCGCTTGGCTGGACAAAATGCAGAGCGGACGCCCACCTCGTGCGGAATCTTTTCACGCCGAACGCACACACACACACACACACACACACATACACACACACAGAGAGAGAGAATCTCGAGATCCTCGCCGCGTTACGGGACTAGAACACGAGGCAGAGAAACGAAGAAGAAAAAGTATAAAAAGAACGGAGAAACGAAAAATCCGGACACCGTCCGAGATATCGCATATGGAGGCTCTCTCGTACCGGAGAACCTGTTTGATTTTTTATTTTATTTTTTTGCTGCCTCTGTAAGAGTCGTCGAGACGTTGACGCTGTTATTTATCGAAGAAATGTGCGTAACCATGTGCGTGTGCGGGAGGGGTGTGGGGGTGTAGCGTTGCTCTGTGTATTCTTCGCAATTTCTTGGTTTCTCTTTCATCGCACAACTTGCTTTTATTCGAGTCGTATTTTCTCCGATACCACAACCGTTTAACGTTGCCCAACCGAGCCGTCATCCTTACCGGTGCGAGCGATAAGACGTACGTAGTCTTTACACACATTACGTATTCTGTCATCCCCTAAACACACACACATATAAACACTCACATAATAGAAAATAAATACGAATATAAGTTCGAATATAAATGCCTATGTATATACACACATGCATATAAAGGGTGTCCTGTTATGAATGGATAATGCTGCAACTGTTAATAAGTCAGATCATGCCCTACTGTATGCTGAAATTTCAGTTTAGTAAATGTCCCACGGTTTTCGAGATGAAAATTATCTGCTGATGGTTTTTCGCATGCCATTTCTACAAATGTGACTTTTTTCTACTCGGTTTTTTTAAAAATACTCTTGATTATTTGTTTTATCTAGAAAAGTCTTCTTTTAAATCTTAAATGTTAAGGGGTCGTTTCACTTTAGGCGCTAAATAAAAGGCTATTTTCATGAATCTTTTCGATGGGTTTACATTATAGATATCGATATAAAAGTTGTTGCACATCGTGAATACACTTTCGAAATAGATATACATTTTTTTCTTCTTTATTTAACGGGTTATACGCAATTAGAAATTTCAAAATGTCAATTTTTTTAATTGCATTTTCGGAATGTACAAATATGTGAGTATATTCCCTGAAAATTGCAAATCGATCCAGCGAATATTTTCGGAAATACACACATATTTGAAAGGACGCTCGGAGCGCTACAAAGTTGACTGTTGAAATTTCAATTTCAAACGAAATTTCAAACTTGTCAGATATATTCTTCAGGTATTGATCGAAGGGAAAAGATTTCCGATAATTATTTCTATCTTTTTTCAACGATTCAACGAAAAAAAATTGATCGAAAATCGAAATTGTTTCTTTCCGGAGCCACCATTTTGTCAAAAATTAAAATTTCGACTATTCCTTCGATCAATACCTGGATTCACCTATCTCCTAAAGGAATCTTTTTGGTTTTTTCATTTTAGATAATCCAAACGGGAGATACTTTGCTCACCGCCGGACCCTTTTTTTCGGGGACCTCCAGGAGACTTCCTACAGGAGCAATGTTGATGAATATTTTTGAAAATAAAAAATGCCAATCCAAAGCTAAAATATGCCACTACACTGCCTAATACTTTTCGTTTTGCCTAAATGACATTCTTTTCCAGAAAAAAATAGTGAAAAAACAACTTTTTTGGCCTTGCAACTGCGTACAACGCCTTAAGTCACTATTTATACATAAAAATAGTAGTTAAAAAAATGTCATAAAAAAATATTTAGTGTTTAGATTTAGCATGTATAGCGCATAGCATACGATTTTTTATATATGCAAAAACCACAAAATGGCGGGCATTTTTCGAAAAAACAAAAAAACGTATTTTTTTCACCGTTTTTGGCGAAAAAAATAGTAAATATCAAAATTTGGAAAAAATCTCGATATGCACTATAGCTATAGTTGCGAAGAATATGTGGTTAACATTTCATAAGGATCGGTTCAGTAGTTTCGAAGATTTTATCAACAAGCCGTCGAAAAACCTTTTTTCGATAAAAACGCGATTCAAATTTGTTTGGGTTACATAAATACATACAAAATTTTTTCAATGTATTTCGAAAGTGTATTTATTAAGTGTAACAACTTTTATATCAATATCGATAATATAAACCTATCAAAAAATTCATGAAAATAGCTTTTTAGCGTCCAAGTGAGAAGACCCCTCAATGAAACTTCATGAAAAACGATCTCATGCGGAATTTTCATTCAAACCAATTCGAACATCCGACTTTGATAGCCTGCGGTGTCAAAAAAATGTACTACGCATATCGTGCCAATTACTTTAAAAGGTTGCTCAGTTGTTGTCGATTTCTATCATTTGTAGAAATGGCATGCGGAAAACCAAGAGCAGATGATTTTTTTTAAATAACATAAAGCCAAAAATTTCGAATCGTAGGACATGATCTGACTTATCTACAGTTACAGGATTACACATTCATAACAGGACACCCTGTATATAATGTGTGTATGTTTGAAATCATATAGAATCCAGGTCTCAAGGTCTCTGCAAGCGACAGATAAGAAAATATTTATTCCACCGGAGAGCTTTGAGCATTGAGTTTCGAGAGAGCGGGTATCAGAGCGTGTTGTATACACACGACACGAGCGACAACAAAACTACCTGCAATCCTTTCACTAGATGCAACACTTGGGATCGTCGAAAATCTGACTGGCTTCGAATTATAGGGCTTGCAAGGAGATTTTTTCCAAAGATAGAAATAAGGACGGCAAGAAAATTTCGTTCAATATATGCTTATGGCGCCGTTTGGAATTTTCGTATATTTCTATGAGATTGAAGTTCGCATTATTGGCATGCAGTGAAAGTGGATAATTGTGGATTTCTTTTAGAACATTGTGCCTCCCTTTATTTATTTTTTTTTGACACTCATTCGGAGATCTACGATATAAATATGCAAAAATGGATTTCGCATAATTTTTAAAATAAGGACATTAGAATGTGAAGAAGTTTGTTCGCGTTGAGACGATGCAAGCTTCAATACCATAAATTTCCTTGGTGCGATTTGTGAGGTTGAAATCGACGAATATTTTATCGGACGGTTGTGTTAGTTGGATGCACCATTCAGGTTGCAATTTGTTGGATGGCAATGGTCCTTCGATGAAAATGAACTTGCAGCTGATGTTTGTAAAATTGAACAGTCGAAGAGGCTTGTAGATGTGTTTTTTTAAATAAAATATTGAAAAAGCTGAATATTTAATTCCTACAGAGGCCCATAAGCATGAAATTATGGAAGTAACACGAAATAAAGGGATCACAAGTTCGAAGTTGTCGGCGCTGAATGTGTACTCGTGTACGTGGAATTGCAGTGCTGCAACTAAACCCGTTCAAAGTTAAATATAGACCTTCGAATTTTGCAGAACCACCACACACGTGTACGTATGCACATTTTCAAATTTCATTTCGTAATTGCATAACTTCCTGAGGCTTAAACACGTTTGGAAATAAAAATACGGGCGTGGAAAACTCAGGCATGTTTTCGCATGGCGGGCACTACATTTTTCCAATCTGCAGATTAAACAATACGTTAATTATGATATTTATTTCGCAATTGCAAAATAGTCCGATTTCACGAACCCTTTCGTTGAACGAAAATTCTCCATAAATTTGTGAGGGAGGGCAGCAATGTGACAGGCCGAAAAAGGTCGTTTTTCCAATTTTTTTTTAACTAGACTAATTATTTGGGATTTGGAAAAAAGTATGTTATTAAGCATATATTAAGCTTATTTCGTGTAAATTTTTAATTGATAAAATTTAAAATTTATGACCCTATTGAAGCATAATGGAGGCTCTGTATAAAAAATGAGCTCCAACGGCCGGATCGATAACTTCACAATGGTTGGTCTAAATAATGAAAAGTTGTATAATCTATGTAAATGAAGTTCCCGTCGTGGGTGGCCGTTTTTTTCGAAAAAAATCCCAAAATGGCGGGTGGTACAAAATGTGTAATTTTGAAGACATTACTATTATTCGAGGGTTTGAAAAATCCTAAATTAAACAACTATTAGTATACGTAAATCGCTGCGCTACCTGCTCTCACTGAATCGTATCTAACTTGACCAATTATAAATATTTTAACCTTTTTTTTACATTTTTTAAACAAATTTTTTAATATGTATACTTTAAAAATAAGATAAAAAATAATCGATTTTTCAACCCGATATATTGGCGTCCCGTCTTGAGAATCGTATCCGCATTTCAGTATCCATGAAAAAAGAAGCAATTGTCGATTACAAATTAATCGGAACAAATAATTAAGGAGCTATACCAGTGTGAACGCTGAAAATTTGATTGCTTCTCGGGGATTTTTTTGAAGAAAAGTACTCAATTAAATATTTCGGAAAATTAAGAATATATTTGGCTATATTGGACCTATATTACATAATTTTTTCATAGAAAAATATTGAGACCCAAGCGACTTATGCGCTGGCTTCGGAGGCGCCAAAAAAAAGCTCCTCCACTGCTGCCATGATTCCGGCCGATTGAGTAGCTGAAACCGAAAAAGGAAAAAATTGTCGTCAAACTCGTAAGTATTTCCTGTACAATGACGTAGGATTTTCGAAAAATATCAAAATCTAACAAAATGGCGTAGTTATGAAAAACGTCTGTTTTCTTGCCTATAAAATGGTCGTTTTTTTCAATGCCAAATCGTCAATTTTCATCTAATCAAAAATATCCTACGTCATTGTAGAGTAAATATATTCAAGAGTACTCAGTTCAAATTTCAAGTCAATCGTATAATTGCTCTTTAAGTTACAATGTCAGCAAATTTAAAAAATCGCATTTCGAGAAAAACGCGTTCAAAGATTCAACTATCAATTTTTGTAAAATAAAATGACATTGATATAAATTATGTAAATGACAATGATATTCTTGAAAGTATAAACTGTCGAAAAAGGCAAAAAAAAGAGATTTTTTTTAGTGTCACACTGGCAAAGACCTTTAAGAGGTTACCCGCACTTGCGATTTTGAAAAAATCGATTTTTTTTATTGCATTTTTTTGAAGTATAAGTATCTGAGAATATGTCCTGAAAATTTCAAGTCGATCCGAACAAAATTGACTGAGATATGAGCGTTGAAAGAGAAGAATCCGTTGTGTAAACGACCGGAAATTGAAACTTTAAACGCGTTTTTCTCAAAATGGCATTTCTGAAGTCGGTGACCAAGATTACTCGAACACTAATGAACCGATCTTCTTGAAATTTTGCAGACTTATTTAATACATAAAAATGTAATTTTTAATCGTTCGATTTTTTTTTTCGAAAAAAATGGCCGTTCTATAGCCAAAAAACGGCCGTTTTTTTTTCGTTAAAATCGAACCATTAACTTTGACTGTCCGCCATTTTGGGAAAAATGAATGTTTTTTAAAATCCTTCGATTAAAGACTAGTTTATACTTATATTTGAATAAATCCATCCGCATTTTTTTTTCCAGATGATCCACTTCGCCGCAATGTTGGTCACCGCAAACCTTGTATATAAAAACATTATTTCATTGACGGCCATTTGCCACTAAACAATGTAATATTTTTCAATAAACAATTACTGAAAGTTCTTCAAGATGTGTTCTTTAAGATGGTATATTGATCGATTGAAAAAGTTTTGTAGTTTTCTTTTAAAAAATTCACGAAAAAGGCCTTTTTTGCGCTACAAGTGGGGGTAACGCCTTAATGCTCGCGAAGCAAATTTTTTAATTACTGAATTGAATAGCACGACGCAGCAGGTGAAAAAATGAAATATACATGCCTGTACATTTCTTCGTCGAACTTGTGCTTTACATAGAGAAAAAAAATCCACCCGATCAAAATACAGGTGAGATACGCCCTTGTCCAAAAAATTGTCACCGCAGCTTGTTTCGTCCACATCTTGCATGCTCTCATCCCTTGAGCTTGGCAGCTGCGTAACGAGAATTGCAGTCTCTGAACCCAACGTTCCGAGAGTCCTCATAAAGTAGCTGCGCCCACTTTGAATTTCCGTCTGGCATTCGGTCAAGCCGTCCGTGAAGAATTTCAGTAAAATTGTCCAGGTAGCCTCGATGAAGCTGTGATCCTTACGTAAGCTCCCAAAGGAAAGCTCTGGCTCTCCCTCGTTCTACCCCCTTTCTCGACTAGATAAATAGACTTAATGACGATGTTCGTTAAGATTTCAAACCTCGCGAGTGACAATTCTCGGTCTAATTGCGAAATGCGGAAATCCGACCGTTCCGCGGTACTCGGCCATTCAGGCTAGTGAACGCAAGAGCGAGGTAAGGCCGAAAGACCAAAAAAAAAAAAAAACGAATGAAGAATGGCACGAGGAGGAAAAAAGAGGAAGATCCGTAGCAAGTAGAGAATGAGTGAGACGAGGAAGATTTTGGGTTGGGGCAGTTGTCAAAGTCGATCTCAATGAGTCGAGTGGCATAACCAGGTGTCCGTTCGCACAAGTTACGAGCGTGTGGTCAGTTATTTCCTTTCAGTTCGAATTCTTCAACCTTTCTTGCAACCCCCAGTCCCCCCTCCTTGCTCCTCTGACTTTCTGTTACCCAGTGGAAAACGTTCTAAACATAACGCCAAACTGACACTCGTATTTCTCTTCGTGTTCTCCTTCGAGTGTGTTCCGATAGGCCAGGGTGAGTACACCGGCCTCACGCACTCAATCTTCCCTCCTCCCTGTCAAATCCCCTTCACCGCCCCTTTGCCCAATGCCCTCCGCAGTGAGAGACAGTGGTCGAAGTGCTCTCACTCTCTCCTTTTTCCTCTGACTCTCTTTCTTATTTATAACTTAAGAATGGCGCTTCAACGAGCGAGAGATGGGGAGAGGGAGAGAGAGAGAGAGGGAGAGAGAGAGAGAGAGAGGGAGGGAGGGAGGGAGGGACAGAGAGAATCCCAAACGATGTTTCGGGACAGTGCACCGAGAAAAGACACCAAAGTATCAACGCCGAGATGTAAAGCCCTCGTTCCTACGACCTCATCGTGCGCGATCTTACGCAAATCCGAGGCTGATTTTTTTTTTGCCCCTCGCATCTGAATTCACCGACGGAATTATGGGCTTTTATCGCCGAGTGCTAAGTCGCACCAGGTGCTGGCGCGAACAGACGTACCTTATTTTCTGAACCGGAAATCAGACCGGGTCATTGGCGTCTTGACCGGGCGAAAGAGAGAGAGAGAGAGAGAGAGAGAGAGAGAGAGAGAGAGAGAGAGAGAGAGAGAGAGAGAGAGAGAGAGAGAGGAGGGAGAGGAGAGAGAGAGGAGAGAGAGAGAGAACGGCGCGTAATGTTATTCGATTCTTAAGGGGCCAGCCCACTTTTAAAATTTAAAAAAATCGAAAGCAAGCAAGACTTGAAGAAATCGACGATGATGAGCAGCCAGAAGGGATTTTGTACGGTGCAGGAATTGCCGATTGAGTTTAGGTGAGTTTTTTTAGTGAGCGATTGACTTTTTCATAGTATAAACTTCAAACGCGTTTTTCTCGAAACAACGTTTTCAAAATCTAGCTCCATCGTACCTCTAAAACTAATAAACCGATTCTCTGGAAATTCGAACCACATATTGTAAACATGATTCGCAACAAGATGACCCTCGATCGTTTAAAATTTTTGATTTTTACTCTTTTTTTTTTGTGAAGAAAGTGCGGAAAAAAACGCGCTTTTTTACTTTATTCGTTTATCATCAGCCATTTTTTTTTAATTTTTAAAAATAAAACTTTATATCCGAGGGTCATTTTGTAGCTGGTGTCATACTGAATCTAATGGACTTTGGATATTTTGTTTCAGCCAAGCCGTTCCCGAGTTGTGATGGAGCTACCTAGCCCACCTATTTTTGAGGCGTTACGTTAAACTATAATTTTTGTACTTAAAAATGTATAAAAATGAATAAAAACTTTTTTCTAGATGTATTTTAAGACTTTATTCATCAAGCCCAATAACTTTTATATTCATATCTTTTATAAAATCCTCAAAAAAATCGCGAAAATAGCCTTTTTTCGTGGCACCAAAGTGGACCGGCCCCTTAAGGGTTTACATAGGGGAAGTCGGGGCAAGATGATAACGCTGAGGTCATGTTCAAATAAAAAAATAACTATATGAGTCAGTCAACTTTAATTATTTATAAAACTAATCAACATTTATTCATCTTTCAATTTTGGAAGAAAAAAATCAGTCTTTTTGATTCGTACCATACAATGTGTATTTTTAATTAAACCTCTATTTTTCCCATCTTACCCCGTATGCGGGGTAAGATGAACCAGCACTGGAATAATGATGGGACACGAATTATTGGCATCTTTCGCATATAAAAGTGGTTTCATTCTCAATACCATCAATTTGATAAGCCAATCCTCTAAGTTCTGTAGGATTAGTCCGTATAATCTCCCGTCCATATCATTTTGATCATTTGTAAGTTTTTTTTCTTCCTCTGGTAGAACATATATGATGTTAGATGATGATGTTAGAACATATTTTTTACACCGGTCGAAGAGGAACCAAATGCCTCACTAGTTCCATAACACCTTTTCTAACGTAAATAGTGGTACGTTGTAAGATATTCCGGGTTTGCGATAGCTTGTATTCGTCTTGCCCCATTAGACGGTTAACGAATTAACAAAAAATCACGCAATAACCTTGAAAGTATCTGACAAGCCGTTCTAGTTATTTGTCATGCCAATTGGAAAAAAGCTGTTTCGAGAAGTTTCGAGTAGTCGGCCATTTTGTACATCGAAAAAAATATATGTATATATATTTTTTTCTAGTAGCTTGATATGCATAATAGATAGACGTGTAATTAATTTTACGAGTGAATCACTTTTTCATACGAAAAAAAATTGTTAAATTCGCACATGACTTCATACCCGTTACTGTGGTCTGAGGCCTTAACGATACAATTGCGACGCGATTTTTTTGGAAAATGTTCCCCCCCCCCCCCCCCAATCAATGTCAAATAACCCTCGGGAGTATCAGAATCTTCGTAAAATCATCTGGAAAAAAGGCCGTCCTATATTTCAAGAAAATTCATCCCCGTGACGTACCACAGTATAGAAGATCACAATAGAACCTACGCTTGCACAATACGAGGGTGGGGTGAAAAGTTTCCGGCCTGACCAAGAGATGGTGCCACTAGGTCTTGTTTTGGAGCGGCGTCCTACAGTACCATTCCTACCGAGCTTGTATGTACAGTTTCAGCCCAATCGCTACGTTATTTTGCGTTTGAGAGCACATTGCGCGAGACGCTTCCGTTGTTTTTGTAGAAATGGAAAAATTGGAAGAACGTGCTGTCATCAAATACTTCCATTTGAAAGGTTTTACACCAAAACAAATAAAAGAAGAGATGGATTCAGCACTAGGAGACTCCTCCCCATCATATTCAACTATTAAGCAGTGGGTTTCTGAATTTAAAATGGGTCGTGTGAGCACCTCTGCCGAGCCTCGCTCAGGACGGCTCGTTGAAGTCACAACTTCAGAGATGACTGAAAAAATCCATAAAATAGTGTTGGAAGACCGCAGGTTGAAAGTGCATGAGATAGCTGAGACTTGTAGGATGTCAGCTGAACGTGTGCGAAATATTTTGCACAACCATTTGAACATGGAAAAGCTGTGTGCAAGGTGGGCGCCGCGTTTGCTAACGCTCGACCAAAAACTTCTTCGAAAAACCATTTCTACCGACAATTTGGCGCTGTACAGGCGTAATCCAAACGACTTTTTGCGTCGATTCATAACTGTTGATGAGACATGGGTCCACCACTACACTCCTGAAAATAAAGAACAGTCAAAACAGTGGGTTGGAAAAGGGGAACCAACCCCAAAGAAGACAAAAACAATTTTATCGACAAACAAGGTTATGGCTACTGTTTTTTGGGATGCGAGAGGAATTATATACATCGATTACCTTGAAAAGGGTAAGACTATCACTGGTCAATACTACGCAGAGTTATTGCAACGTTTGAAGCACGAGGTGCAAATTTTGGCGAAGAAAAAGGTTTTGTTTCATCAAGATAACGCACCAGCGCATTCGTCGATTGTTGCCATGTCCAAAATCCACGAATTGAAGTTTGAATTGATGCCGCATCCTCCCTACTCTCCAGACTTAGCCCCCAGCGACTATTACCTGTTTCCTAACCTCAACAAATGGCTTGGCGGAAAGAGATTTAAGAGCAACGAAGAAGTTATCGAAGCTGTAAATCAGTATTTTGAGGAGCTTGACGAATCTCCGTTTAAAACTGGTATAACTAAATTAGAACACCGTGATGAGAAATGTATCAGTGTTGATGGAGATTATGTTGAAAAATAAAGCAAAAAAAATTTTTAAACATCGTTTTTCTTGGTCAGGCCGGAAACTTTTCACCCCACCCTCGTATACCTCCGCAGGGCCGTTATTCCCATTCATTTGGACCAATTTATCCGCTTTTGCACGAGGTCGTCCGCTGTCAAAACTAACGTCCAGCTTTTCATTCAATTTCCGGCCCCGGTGCGCCATCTTTTCTCTACGCCTTTGTGTTCCCTGCATTTTGGGTGGCTTTAACGCGCATACGCGAACGAAGAATTACGTCCGATGCAATATATGAAACTCATCACGCGTCGGAGCCTATTCGTCCTTGCGTCTGGGCTAACGGCCGTTTCCACTGCTCGGCAAAAGAGCACGCTTTTTCGTGTTAATTTCTTTTTCTTTTTTTTTGTCGCTCCGTGCACTTTTTTTCTTCATCCATTTCTATTTTTGTGCTTTCGGCGACGCAGAGGCCTGAGAGCATCTCGCGCGCGTGTGTGTGCGCGCGTACACGGTTCTCGTCTAACCCGCGCGGGTCTTACTGAAACGGACGATGCGTAACGATGCCACAGTAATTAAAAACGACCTTTCCAACCCCTCGACGCTGTGCGACTTCGCTTTCGTGAATTCGACGCCGCGCGAACCGTCCCAGGACGAAGAGAGAGGGAGGGGGAGGAGGGGGGAGGAACTGAAATCGCAGAGAGCGTTTTTAATTGAAAAAATTTCCGAGCCAACTTTTTTTCAGGAGCGAGGAAACGGGTAAGCGAACTCCTCGTTCAATTAAAAAACAATATCGAGACCGGAGGAGGGAACTAGGCGCGCCGAGATTTATCATTTTTATCGTTATTTTCGATAAGTTATGTGTCGAACTTCGGCAGCTGCCAATTCGCACTTTTGTGAAACGGCTTCCTCTCTTCGGAACTAATCATTGTGTTGACAATTTGGAGTGCTTCTTCGACGCGAATTCCGTTAATTTGGAGCATCGTTACGAGTTACAATGTAATTTGTTTTTTTTTCTCTCAATTACTTTAGTTCCAGCTCATTTCACAATTCACGAAACGATGTTTCGATGGAACAGTTCCATAAAAAATAAACGTAAAAATACTTTTTTGAAACAAGCTTTTATTTGTGAGGTACTGCACTGAGAAGTAAAAAATAATGTTCGGAAAAAATGAAAATCAAAACAGTATGACTACAAAAAAGTCCCTTCCTTGGTCACCCATCGTAATGTAAATTTCAAAAGCTTGAGGCTTTTTTCTGAAGTTTTGAAGCAGTATTAGTACTTATGACTTTTAACGCCGCGAGCTTTTAAAATGTATATTTCATATTTCACGAATATCTATGTTTATGTAGCTTTTAAGGGGGGAAATCACAGTAGCACACAAAAAAATAGGCATGTTTTCGGGAATTAATTTTGGCTGAATAAAAGTATCAATCGAAAATCTGTAAAGTAGGTTTTATAGCAATACTAAAAAAGTACAAAATGTAATTTTTTCAATAAAAAATATTTTAAAATGGCGGCTGCGCAGCACATGCCCCAAGGCGCCTTTTTTTGAGCTCGCCGAAGACATAACTCGAGCAAACTTTTACCGATCGACTTGAAATTTTGACAGTAGCTTCGAAACATCTTTCTCCACGGAGCTACGTGGGATTTTTTATTTTATATGGCTTACTATTTTTTATCGACGATTTTATGGCGTTTTTTTTAATTTAAATTTATTTTCAAACATGCACCATTTTGCGAAAAAACAATATATCGAAAAAATCCTACGTAGCTCCGTGGAGAAAGATGTTTCGAAGCTACTGTCAAAATTTCAAGTCGATCGATAAAAATTTGCTCGAGTTATGTCTTCGGCGAGCTCAAAAAAGGCGCCTTGGGGCATGCGCTGCGCAGCCGCCATTTTTAAATATTTTTTATTGAAAAAATTACATTTTGTACTTTTTTAATATTGCTATAAAACCTACTTTACAGATTTTCGATTGATACTTTTATTCAGCCAAAATTAATTCCCGAAAATATGCCTATTTTTTGTGTGCTACTGTGATTTCCCCCCTTAATTACTTGCACCTATGATGAGTGACCAAGGAAGGGACTTTTTGGTAGCTATACTGTTTTGATTTCCAATTTTTCGGGACGTTATTTTTTACTTTTTAATACGGTACCTTTGAGATAGAAGCTTGTTTTTAAAACGTTTTTTTTTTGCATTTATTTTATTTTATACTTTTTAGTATTAGAATTTGTTTATTTACTTGCCATGCCAGACCCCCATGCCATTCAGACATCGGCGTAATAAAAAACCTTGCCTTAGGTTATAAAGGTTTCGCGAGAAAGTTTATAATAGTTTGCAAGTAGTGCTCAAGTCAACAAAGTTAATGAGCCCAAACTCGATTGTCCTACCATTTGCCATAAGGAAATTTCAGTTCCCACCTCCTACCACCATTATCAGACTCTCGTTATCGTGTGTAATGAAAAGTGCTCATGATAACAAAACAAATGAGCACAAACTCGACTGTCCTAGTATATGCTATTGAGGAGTTGCATTGCCCACCTCCCATCAATATCATCGGACCAGCTCCATGGTACCATATTATTGCATCTCCACCGAAGTTACATAGGTTTGCCAAATTTCAGCTCAATCTGATGCCAACGAGTGCTTGAAAAATGGAGTACAAATTTTGAACCGGAAAGACAGACATACGAACAAATCAAGTTAAAGGGGAATATACCTTTGTGAGGGCAAAATCAAAGGTCATTTTTGACAATATACTTACGAAAAACAAAACAATATTTTTAAATTCGGTTTTTTATGCATGTTAGCACAAGTCTGAAAGTGAAAGAATTTGTTTTAAATTATTTTGAAACAAACGGGCGGCGCAGTAGCCGATGAAAGAAAACTCCTTTTTTCATAGTTCTCTATGGGGGTGTTTACACAGATCATAATTTTCAAGCTAGAACGAAAAACAAAAAATATTTTGAAAGTAGATATAAACAAACTGGTCCAGTACGTAAAGGTTTTTCAAAATATTGATTAAAAAAATGGCGTTAATATGAAGAAAAAAAAACTTAAGAAAATCAGTCGAATATCGATCATAACATTTTTAAATTTCAACTTATCGTTAAAATCTTACGTACTGGACTAGAAAATGTTGTCAAGAAGTTGAAATTTCAAGTCGATTGATTGAAAACTCGAGGCGCTACGCATACGCCCGTATCTTAAAACATAGTTTCTAGAAAAACGCGGTGGTTTAAATTAAAATTAAGGTGCTATACCAGTGTGAATGCTGAAAATTTGGGTGATTTTCGGGAATTTTTTGGAAGAAAAACACTCAATTAAATGTTTCGGAAAATTAAGTAATATTAATTACAAGTAACTCTATTATGGAGACGACATTAACTATTATTATTCTATAGACAAAATTCTAATAGATTATCAATAATAATCCAATTACAGTAATTTGGAAAATTAATTAAAATATATTTATTTGGCTATATTTGACCTATATGACATAATTTTTTCATAGAAAAATATTGCGATCCAAGCGACTTATGCGCTGCCTTCGGAGGCGCCAAAAAAAAGTTCCTCCACTGCTGACATGATTCCGGCTGATTGAGTAGTCGAAACCGAAAAAGGAAGAAATGTCGTTAAACTGCAAGGTATTTCCTGTACAATGACGTAGAATTTTCGAAAAATATCAAAATCTACCAAAATGGCGCGGTTATGAAAGAAAATTCTGTTTTCTTGCCTAAACTGGTCGTTTTTTTCAATGCCAAATCGTCAATTTTCATTCAATTAAAAATATCCTACGTCATTGTAGGATAAATATATTCAAGATTACTCAGTTCAAATTTCAAGTCAATGGGGTAATTGCTCTTTGACTTACAATGTCAGCAAATTTGAAAAATCTCATTGCATATTCTTGAAAGTACAAAAATCTCATCTCATATTCTTGAAAATATAAACTGTCGAAAAAGGCAGAAAAACGATTTTTACAATATCAGCAAATTTGAAAAATCTCATTGAATAATCTTGAAAGTATAGAAATCTCATCTCATATTCTTGAAAATATTAACTGTCGAAAAAGGCAAAAAAAACGATTTTTTTTTAACGTGTCACACTGGTATAGCCCCTTAAAGTTTTAAGTACTGTAAAAACATGGAAATTTCGTGTTCACCTTTAATCGGCGATGCCTGGACCATACAATCTTCCTTCTAATTTAACATTTTTTGATAGTTAAGGGGCCTTTTAAGTCAATAAAAAAAATGCAAAAAAAATTACAAAGGTATATTTCCCCTTGAATAAAAGCTTGCGAAATAAATTGCTATCTGCGATATCGCAAAAGCCAAACCCAGATTCATAAAGACCTAAGCCTGCGGACAGGAAACGATGATTTCGAAAATTGCTTTCCTCTCACCTCGTTGGAATTTTGTGCCTGCAATTTTTTCGACGGTATCGCTCATCTTTTTTTTCTATAATGCAACAAATTATTTTTTCGCAAAGGGCCCCATGGGAGACGAAAGAGTGAATGAAATCGCCACTTTTTTAGGCTTCGTAATTTATGGCGTATGAAAAAGAATAACGCAAGTAGTGGATACAGTAAAAAAAAAGATCAGACATTCCTCGTATCGATCGTCGCGCAACGACGAGAACGCGCCGAGCATTCTGGTTTACCGCGTGCGACAGTAGACACCAGATTGAGATCGTGTTTCCGACATGGGGAAACTGAGACATTGCTTCCCAGGCTCGCCCTGAGAAAAGAATGATAGGCTTACGAGCTCACATTCCTCAATTAGGACATTCTCTCCATTCTCTCTTCGTCCTTTCTCTGCCCCTCTCTTTCTCGTTTGCTCGTCGTCGTTCTCGTTCCTTTTCAACCCAACTTTTCATTGTGTGCCGAGATCCTCGCAAACTGGCATCGATATAATTAGGAGATTGCTGATGGTGGATATGCCCAGCGAGATTGTAATTTCAATCCATTCGTCTCCATAATGTCGAAGAGCCCTCGTCCGTACACAATTCCGTAGCAAAATTGGCTTGTCGCCGTTAGAAAAATGTCAACATAGACTGAGGTCGAGAACGACAGCCTGACACCGGATAACTTCCTATAAAGACGGCTAAACTGACAATGGATGTGAATTTATCATGTTGAAGTTTGCATCGTTGGAATGCAACGAAAGTTAACGTTTTTTTCAGTAGAAAAAAAAGTTTTTTCATTAGACAAAAGGAGTACCTCTTGTTTTTTTTTTCGCCGATTAAGAGTACAAAAATTACGTAAATGATTTTTCTCATCCTCATGAGAGATCCATGATTTTAATATTAAAAAAAAATATTGATTGTTATAAAAATGAAGAAATAAAGAACATTTTAAAAAACTTTCTCTGTATTCCAGTGATGCATATGATCTTCTCGTAAATGGACGACCTCAATTGGCAAAAAAAATACTTGAGTTACTGAAGAAAATTTTAAGAAGAAAAATAAATGTTTGCATTCCAACGATGCAATCTTCAACATCATGGAGAAAATCAGTAGCGTTCAATTCATCATTCCAACGTACTTTCTAACGTTTTTTTTTTACAACTATCAAATTTTGCAAATTATTCGACTGCTTTTCACAGCACAGTACAACATTAATTTTTCACACAGCTTCCATCTCGCACATACATAGACATATATACTCGTAGATGGGACATCCCACGCCATTTCACCTAGCCCGATGATTGTTGGTTTTCGTGATCTTTTCTAAAAATTGTATCCCATAATTTCTTATATCTACACCAATTTTTAGATTTTTAACTCTTATCTTTTAGGAATTATAATTTTCTAAAAATATCGATCTTGGAAGGTTTGGAAACGTTTAAACGCTGATAACTCTTGAACTAATTGAGGTATCTACTATATATTTGTTACTATATATATATTTTTTTCATTTTGAAGCATACTTACGCTGAAAAATACGAAACGAAATTATCATTTAGCAATTTCAACGTTTTTTTTTTGCTTCTAAAGTGAAAACTATTTTTCTTAAAGATGATAGCCTTTCTTAAGTTTTTTCAAAAAATTCTCTAAAATAGCGTGACTTAGTCTATCATTTTTAAAACTAGTCTCATTGTGGGCGTATTTTTCTTTCTATTTTTTTTTCGAATTAATCATATTTTTAAAACACTTTGGTCATTTTAATCTCCAATAATTATCCGATTCGGCTTCGTCATGCCTGAAACGCTTTATTTTCAATTTGTGCTGAATTTAACGAAGAAAAATGATGTTTTATTCGAAATAAATTTATTTCCAGAAATTATCAGCGTTTAAATGTTTCCAAAACTTACGTAGTCGACATTTTTTGGAAAATTATTACTCCTTAAAGAGAGGAGATAAAAATCTAAAAATTGGTATGGATATTCCTTTCATGGGATTCATATTAATTCTATTAAAAAAAATAAGGAAAACCAAAAATGGTCGGGGTCACGGGCTACGTGAAATGGCGTGGAATGCCCCATGTATATCCTGGTGTATATTTGGGAGAAATTGAGAGAAAGAGAGAGAGAGAGAGAGAGAGAGAGAGAGAGAGAGAGAGAGAGAGAGAGAGAGAGAGAGAGAATGGTTATAAATGTCAGCCTTGGGTTGTATCTCCTATACATACTTAAGGGAGACTTTGTCCCGGATTGAGCAGCGGGAGATGTTAGTGGCTCAACATGAGCAGCTAGAAGAAGAGGAGGGATGCCTCTATGGATCAAGCATTGCCGATTTTCGGTAATTATAAACACATTTGTGTAAACACATTACAAAACTTTAAACGCGTTTTTCTCGAAAACACGTTTTTAAAAATGGCTGACATTCTCCTGACCGCTGTAATCAACATATCGACCTGAAATTTGGAGAGCATACTCAAAAAATATGTCTTCACGGAATGACGGATCATTTTTTCGATAGATACATTTTTAAATTCATTATTTATCTTTTTATGCGAAAAAAAACGCGAAAATTCAATTTTTTTTTAAATTGCCGCCATTTTCCGAAATTTGTACCAAACGAAAAACCCATCCGTCATTCCATGACCAAAGGGTCACAGATTGATAATATGCTTTGAATTTGTGTTTCAGATCAACAAAGAGGGGGCAGTGATGTCAGCCGTTTACCTCCCGCGATTTGAGGACCTGTTTTCGCGGAGCTGCAACAGCCGCCATTTTGGTTTTTTTTTCAAACAAAAAAATTTTCAACGTTTTGTATATCATGAAGAAAAGCAAGAAAAAAACCGCACTCAAAAAGCTTTACTCGTTTCCTTTAAAAAAAATAAAATGTAAACACCTGAAATATGGCACTCCAAGGACAAAGTCTCCCTTAAACCAAGAGCGCAGCGTTTCAAATCTTTCCAATTGGAAATTGACCGAGAATCATTGAAGTGCCAGTTAAACGTGTGATTTAATGAGAATAGCCGGAGCGTCCCCGTCGTTTATCGTCCATATACTCATGCCGCAGAGAAACCACGTTACCAAAATCCGTCCCTCCTTGTGCGGCCATGCCATTTTGCGCTATCGAGTTTCCGTATAGTTCGCCCGAACTCCGTCACTGACAGGAATTTATGGCTCGTGTTTACAACGCGCCACGCGGTAGTTTCCCCTCCGTGTCCCTCTCTGCACCGGCCGTTTGGCGCAGTACAGGACGTAGACAAAATAATTAACGTGATCTCGCACGAGAGGCTGGTGCGCCAATTTTCCACCTTTTTTAATCCTCCCCCCCCCCCTTTGTCTCCCCCTGCAGTCACGTTTCCAGCCCTTATGTGCAATCGAACGTGGACTGCACCCATAGTGTATTATACACACGGAACGAATGCTGCAGAGATTAATAAACGGGAGGACACGAAACGGTGGACCTGTGGCGGTCGAGATCGATGGGTTGTCCATACCGTTGAGCGAACGAGTGAGCGGATTATCTCGTGTCACTTCTACCGACAGTGAAAGCGGCTGGACCAGAGTTATCGCCCGTGGTGTACAGAGGGAAAGAGGCACGGAGAGGGAAAGTGAAATACCGAGGAAAAGGGGAGAAAGGGTGGCGGAGAATATAGACGCAGGAAGCACGGAGTGAAAAAGGAAGAAAGGAAATGAGAGGGCGACGTACAAAAGAACGGGCAAAGGGAAAGAGCAGAGTGGACGAAGAAAAGCAGCTAATGGAGGAGAGAGAAGAGAGGCAGGCAAAATAAGTGATGGAGAGATCGCCGAAAAGACAGTGAGTAATAAATGGAGGAGGAAAAAATGGAAGCTGAGAGAGAGGGGGGAGACGAGAAGAGATTTCATTGACAGGAGAGGAGGAAAGGAGCAGAGTAAGGGCAAAGGGCGCAAGCATGGCGAGAGACAAGAGAAAAGCTGGTGTTCGGCGAGCCAGTGGAAGGGGAGATTCTGATAGATACGTTGTAACGTTGCGTTACGAATATGCAGACTATCCGAGAAAAGGTGAGGTATGCGGACTGGCGTAGCTCAGTGGTCAGAGCAGTCGACCGGCAATCGAAAGATCCCGGGTTCGAATCCCGGTCCAGAAGCGGACCGAATTTTTTTCTCGGATAGTTCTCTTGGACTTCTTTTCCGGGGGATTACAAATGGCGCCCAATGCGGGGCTCACAGCCGAATCAAGAATATACGGAACCAAAATTATCCTTGATTTCCGTGGAAAAGAATACCCTCCCTGAGATAACCCGTGCGGAAAATTGATAGGGCATCCCTCATAAAAATAAGCCCTTGAAGGCCCTTGTATGGCAATCGCGACAGGGGTTGGCATAATAAGGGCGTTTGCGGGTCCTATTATGGCAATCCCGACAGGGATTGCCACAAGAGGGCCAGGTTTGGGCATTATAGCATACGGACCAGTATACATAGCTTGGACTAAATCGTTTGTGGTATGTTAATTGCTACACTCAATTATTCGATGATAGGTAAAAATAGGATAAAAACGTGAGGGCATTAAAAATTATTATATATTACATTTGCAAATCCTTCAAAAAATTACATATTATTCTTATTGCCTTATTCACTCATAGAGTGATGCCAGCGCGTATGTTTGAACAAACCCATTCGGTTTTTTTAAACATTTTTATAGTGACTATTTTCGCCGAATACTTGCCATGTGAAAAATTATTTCGCGTTTTGATAGTTAATATCACAATGATATTAACCAATTGATATTGTTTATGTGATACAGCAAATAATCATAGGAATTAATTTGGTCTCTTATGCCATATCTGCGACGAAGATGTTACAAGCACTCGGTATAGCATAGGGGCAGCGTGCGTAGCTATGATTAGGTAGGTACTAGATTCAATACCGATATAGGTAAAATATTTTCTTCGAAAAAAATCATTCCGAAAGGCCAGGGCATGACGAATTACGATACAAAATCGTTGTGGTAAACTCCCAATTAAGTGCTTAATTTCATTTTGGATTTATGAAATATTTTATGCACATAGTACACTTAGATTTACAGTGTGCATTTTAAGCAAATAAAGATTTATTTGAATCGAATCTTTATTTATTCGATTTGAATATACTTGATATTCAAGAAGAATAGCTGAAACGAATAAAAAAGTATCTTTGAAACAAATAAGATCGTAGTAGGCCGTGAGACGAGGAAAAAATCTATCTCATTTAAATAGATCCTATTTAAATAAATTTTAAAAAATTGGCAGTGTATCGTGACCTTATGTAAACGGACACATATACGCAAAAACACATACATTTACACACACGTGAGCATATTCATTGACAGGGATAACTTATGGGCAGGCCATGGTTTACATGAGGCTTCAATCAGGCATCCTTGAAGGCCCTCATTACTCTGCCGTTAACGACGGGGTAACGTTGATTCGGCGAAAAAAAGGCATGTTTTTAAGATTTTTTTTGGCGTAACGAATAGTGTTCGTTTATTGAAAAATTTACATACAATAAAGTAACATTTGAACAACATTCTCCTAAATTTGCATTGCAAAATATTCAAAATTGAGCGAGTGAAAACTAAACCCCGGAGGCGCCTCGAAAAAAAGTTGGTTTGCGGTGTGCACCATAACTCGCAACAGAATCATTTGAAACAAAAAAATCAAAATGCATTTGTTAAAGGAGATGTTTCTCGAGGTAATGACGGGAGGATTTTTTTTCTTTCGATTTTTCGATTTTTCGTAGCACTTGGGAGCCAAAAACCCGATTTTCGCTAAAAAAATCGGCTAATTTGTTGTTAAAAAATTAGTAATTATTTAAAAAAACAAAAAAGCTCTCGACAATACCTGGTGAATTATGTGAAGAAGTACTGTGCAAAATTTCAAAGCGATTGGTCCAGTAGATTTTGAGTTATCGTGCACACGGACTTCAAATATGACAAGTCTCAGAAAAAACGGTTTGAAAAACGCAGAAGAGAAGAGAACGGCATGGAGCAATAGACGCTCAAATACTCATAACTTCGTCAATTTTACTCCGATCGACTTGAAATTTTAACACAATATTCTTGATATAGTATGCATTCATTTAGAAAATTAAACAAAAATGAAAAAAAATGTAAATACTTTACCCCGCCCTTAATGGCCCTCAGTAGCAAAGTGTGACCGGCCACTAAGGGCCCATGTGAGGCTACCCGATTAGGGCCCTATCAAACTTAGGGAAATTCTATATGGGCCCGACGAAAGCCCTAGTTCAACTTCCGCACGGGAAGTCCCTTACACAATCCCACCGTCTGTTACAGTACCCGTTGCGTATTGAGTTCAGTTTAGGCGAATTTCGAGTCGATCGTTCCGACTCTGGCAGGGGGGGGAGTTCATTAACGGAAAGTTATTAATGAACTCCCCCCCCCCCCCTCGGGGTTCAACTGGTCGGTTCATTAACGGAAAGTTGTTAACGGGAAAGTTGTAACGTTGCGTTGCGAATATCGAGACTATCGGAAAGAGGAGAGGTAAGCGGGCTGGCATAGCTCAGTAGTCAGACCAGTCGACCGGCAATCAAAAGGTCCCGGGTTCGAATTTCGGCCCAGTGCACACCTCATTTTTTTCTCGGATGCCCGTGAAAAAATTGCCGACGCTTACAATGAAACCAACGCTCGGGATGGCAATCGGGGCCCATTCGACGGTATCCAACCATAAGGCCAACGTTCGGCCAGTTTTTTCGACCGATGAGTAACCCATGGTTGAATTGAACGTTGGCGCATCACCGACAACCAACCTGGGGGCAACATTGGCCTTAAACTGCACCGCACCTTTGGTACGCCAGCCTTGGCACCGACACTGGGCCGACACTGGGCCGACACTTGGCCAACATAGGTCCAAGTCAGCGCCAACGCTAGGCTGACGCTGTTTGCCAACTGTATGACCCATGAAACATTTCGGATTATCTCCAACCGTCGCCGAAGCGTCGACTATAGTTGGCACTCTACTGGCCGAGTACCGGGCCTTTTGTAAATTTTTCATGGGTAGGTCTCTTGGAGTTTTTTTTCGAGGCCTTACAACATAAATGGTGTCCCAAAGTGACCTTGCATTTTAAATTGCGCGCTATTCGAACATAGAGTGCTCATCTTTGACAACTGCCATCAGTAAGTATTGAGGTTTAGTCATGGAGAATTGCACGATCGAACAACGCATAGAAATTTTTATTCGCTGCATTGTTACTGCATATTTATTGCACATGAAGTTTCATGGTCGTGTTATCTCACGCCGCGGCGATTTAAATTGGCCACCAAGATCGTGCGAAATGACGCCATTGGACTTGTTCTTTCGAGGTTTTTCTGAAAGGAAAAGTGCATGTCAATGATCCACAGACAATTCCGGAGCTCAAGGAAGCAATTGGACGCACCATTAATGCAATAAGTCTTTGTACATTAAAATAAAAATATCCGTACTTTTCAATTAAACTATCCGTTTTATTGATGAATAAAGATGGCAGGTCATTTTGAGACGCCCTATAGATAGAGCGAGGGGTGCGACGAGGTGAGAGCTCACCGAATACACGAGGCCGCAAATTTGTCGCGCCACACGTAACATCACATCTCTCCCGTTCCCTCCCGAGCCCTCCCCGCCTCTCGCTCCTCACTACGGCTAATGTTGCATGGCACGATGATCGTTCGTCCTGCCGCAGATTAAAAGCTGCATTAGGCATCCCCGTTAAGCTCTCTGTAGAGGCGGTACATCTAGCCACCCCTGCACCCTACCCCCCGCACGGCTGCACGGCAATGAAAGCCGCGCGGGTAGGGGCAAAAATGCAATTTGCGGATGACCCCGTTCATCCCACATGTTGGCCACGGCGCACTATGCCTCTCCCTCTCCCTCTCTCTCTCTCTCTCTCTCTCTCTCTCTCTCTCTCTCTCTCTCTCTCTCTCTCTCCCTCTCTCTCTCTCTCTCTCTCTCTCTCTCTCTCTCTCTCTCTCTCTCTCTCTCTCTCTATTCATTCTGAAATCACCGTGACCGAAAATTCGTCTCACATGTACGGCCCTTTGCCTCCCATTCCTTTCGACTCTCCACTCGGGGAGTTGGAAGAAGGGAGGGACAAAAAATAAATAATAAATAAAATTGTGATGTCAAGAAGCAGCTAACAGATCGCGAGGAAAAAAATATCAGCGAACCGGAAGACCTACTATTTCAAGTGCATTTGATGATTTTTAATAAATGATAATAATAATATTGTATAATAAATAAAAACTTGACGCACAACGTGTGTCAATTGAGACTCCCTATCGGTTATTTCCGGAACTTTGCTATAGTGGGAGATGAAATTTGGGACGGAGAGGATGAAAGGTTTCTTATTGAGGAGGGTTTTCATTGAGGGATAAAGGACCAGATGTAGAGCACGTAGTCCTCAGCGTGGAAACTAATCGGCGGTTAAGCCGGGACTAAATAAAGCTCGAGGTTGCTAACAAACACACACGCAAACGTACACGAGCTTCGGAGACTTGCGTCACTGCTCGACGACAGAGAGCGCGAGGGGGAGGATAGGAGGATGGGAAGGAGAGAAGGAAAGATGGAGAGGGAGTGCTCGCACTTTGGCTTAAACTTCTACTCAGATTTAAGCAATCAATTCTCGGTCGTTGAGACCTTAGCGAGCTTGATACGGATGGAAGAAAAGTAAGGGGGGAGATTGCGGCGAGGAAAAAATTTACTGATGTTCATGATTTTTTGTAAAGGAAAGATTTTTTCACCATTTGTTAAACTCAGGGTATATTTTATTTCTACTTTTTACTGTTACGTGGTACTTTTTATTTATCTTTAAAAATGGCGGAGGCATGACACGGTCTTCTAAACTGCACTTTCAAAACTGGTTTGACGTATAGCTAAAGCAATTAATCGACTGATTCTGATGAAATTTGAGATACATCTTCATAAACTTATCATCTAAACCATAATCCTAAGTGTTTTTGATTTTTTTTTACAAATCTACAGATATTAGACAAAGTGCAACTACTCCATGACATCGAAAATGTAATCAGACTTTTCGGGTAATAAAAAAACCGGTACATGTTAAGAATGAGTTGATTGTGATTATTTTTTAAAGAATATTGATACATTGAGGTAAAATATTTTCTAAATTAATAACAAGATTAGAATTGAGTGGGAAAAGGGCATTTTTAATCCGATCACAGGCATTCAGCATGTCGCAGCTCCCCCACTCTACTAAAGGGTGTCTCAAAATACCACTGACATTTTTTATTGTGCGCAATTTTTTTTTTTTTTTGTCGCGAACATAGAATACTTATCGTTGACAACTGGCATCGGGAAGTATTGAGGTTTAGTCATGGAGATTTACATGTTCGAGCAACGCATAGAAATAGTAATTTGCTGCATTGTTACTGCATAGTTATTGCACACGAAGTTTCATGGTCGTGTTATCTCGCGCCGCGACGATGTGAATTGGCCACCAAGATCGTGTGATTTGACGCAAGTGGACTTCTTTCTTTGGGGTTTTCTGAAAGGAAAAGTGTATGCCAAAGGGGATATTGTGTTCCACACATAATCTCCATGTTTGTACGGTATATTAAAATAAAAATATTCGTACTTTTCAAATAAATAATTCGTTTTATTAATAAATTAAAATATCAGGTCATTTTAAGACACCCTATACAACACAGTTGTAGTTGAGTGGGAGTAGCGTTGGTTTCGTGTGACATCCAGCTTACACAGACGCCAATACCCAGCCTACGTCAACAAACATATACAGGGTGTCCGAGAACTGAATGCGTTCCCTGATATAGGGGGGTTGGGGGTGAAATTCTGAGTCGATTGATATAAGCTTGTGTGGGTCTCAGGTCAACCCCTGAATTATTATTAATTTTTAAAGGCGGGCGCACCTGGTTGGCTCGCCTTTAAAAATTAATAATAATTCAGGGATTGATCTGAGGCCCACACATGCTTATATCAATCGACTCAGAATTTCACCCCAAACCCCCCTATCTCAGGGAACGCATTCAGTTCTCGGACACCCTGTACAGTTTCAAAAGCATTTTCAATGCTAAAAGTACTTTTAATTGCGGAATGCAGCCATTTTTTTGCATATTCAATCTTTTCGTTCCAAAGCGGACCATTCCATCGATGTTGATCATTTTTCACTTTTCTTGGTTCATATTCTGCCTATGAGTGTTAATGAAAGGAAAATCTTCGTTGGTTTTTTTTCAGATTAATCCCGCCCACACTACGTGTCACACTACGCCTGACAACATCCACCCCCACCCGTTTAGAAGACCGTGCCACACCTCCGCCATTTTTAAAGATTAATTTAAAAAATACCTTGTAACAGCCAAAAGTATTTCCAAAAAATTAAGAAATCTTCGCTTTTGAAAAAAAAATCATGAAAATCAGTCATTTTTTCCTCGCTTGAAGGTATCTCCCAACTTACAGGGTTATTAAGAATGTTCCGGTAGTGCGGTTCCAACACCTGCCGGACACCAAAACACCTTGTGTAAAATGCATCATTTTAAATCTTCATACTATATTATTCTGATTAAATCGCGAGAAACATACTTATACGAAATTACAGAGGCACCCTTAGGTGTAGTGAGGCATGAGGTGTAGTGAGGCGACGATTGGAACTTGACATAACTGCATCGTGGTGACTCGGGTTACTGTTACCCCCCCCCCCCCTCTTTCTCTCTTTCCCTTTACTTCTCGCTCTCTTGGCCCCTCCCCTCTTCTCATTGCAGACCGAGTTAATCCCAGGCAACCGAACACTCTCCAAAAGGTCGTAAAACGACGAACGAAAATTAGAATGTAGTCCACGTTCCAAGGTGAAATTATTGCGATACCTTAGCAAAGATGAGGTTGAGTATGTGGGAAATAATTTGCAGGATTGTATTCCATTGGAAAAAAAATGTCCGAGTCGTGACAACTTCTGTGTACTTTTCAAATGACTGTAAAAAATTTGTTTACTTTAAACAACTGTTGTAATTTTATCTCATGATTTTTTATGTGCAGCTGCTCCGTTCACTTCTTCTTTTGGTGATAAGGTTTATTAAGCGCAAAGACTTTGTTGACAGGACGTCCATTAATGAGGTGATCCATTCTTGTCGCTCGGCCCGCCCCCGCACATCATTCTGTACGTGACTTAAAATATATTCGCCTGTGCCCCTCCCCCTTTCTTCGCTCCTCGGATAGTTGATTATGTACATACTATGAATAGAGGTGACACTTTTTTTTCTACAAAAACTAGTGAGTGGATTTGTCAATCGAGTGATTTGCGAATTATGGTAATCAGCCATTTATTTATGAATAACGTGATTAATAATTATGCAACTCAATTTTCGATAATACGCAAGGCAGGAAGGAAAATAATTTTTAATAAGGCGTTTTGGTTTCGACATAATATCATTTACGCCAGTATCACGGTTAATTGGGCCTAATATTGTGAACGATATAGTTATATATAAGATAGTATTCGTGAACAATAATTCATGATCATAAATAATAAACATAATTTCGTATAATAATATACATAAGTATATAAGGTCTGAATAATATGACATAACATTAAATATTATTCAGTATATTCAGTAATATACTATACCATATTATATTGTTTCATTAAGGGTGGACACCACTGCGACGGGTACAAGAATAATTTTTTTTTTGTATACACATTTGTATATACATTTTCATATACATTTGTATGCACATTGTATATACATTTTCTCAAAGTATAAATATTCAAGAATGCGTGAAAAAATTCGAAGTTAAAATATTGAAAATTGACCAAATTACAGACGACGTATTGAGAGCAGGTTGCGCAACGATTTACGTATACCAAAACCTGCAATTGTATTTTTTTCTCTAAACGACTTTTTTCGACTTGGTCGGCACATAACTCTATCTATAATTGACCAATTTTCTATTTAAAAATAACACAATTTCCGTATTGCAGTAAATATCGTTATACGTAGCCGTATTTTTAATCGGCATTTCTTAAGTCCCCGAGTATAAGTAAAAAATTCGTCTAAATTACACTTTTTTTTTAAACGCGTGATTTTGTTATTTTAACGGCTACGTACAAGAACTACATTTGGTTAGATCATAAAGACTTTTTCTATTTTTCAGACCAACCATTGTCAAATTATTCGGCCGTTGGACCACAGTTTTCATACAGAGGCTCTATTATACTTCAATAAGGTTGTTAGTTGTCAATTGCTTTAAATTAAAATGTACACGAAATGACTCGACTGTATGTTTAATTAAATACCGTTTTTCTGAATCTCAAATGAATAACCTAGTAGACAAAAAAAAATATCTTTTTTCGGTCCATCACAGTGGTGTTCTCCCTTGATATTACACAGTAATATATATCTTCTAATGTACATATAATATATGTATAAGATGAAATATATATTATCACATAACATTTACCCATAATATATTTCCCATGCAAGCTCAAATAAAATAATAATAAACGGGTGCAACTTTTGTAATTGATTCGGCATCCCTATAATCTACACTGACACTAACAGAATTACCTCCTATCGCAAGCCCATGCAAAACCAGTTGGAGCGGCAAAAAAAAACTGAATGCATCGTTGCGTGAATGAGTGCTTTAACCATTCCACTATGAACCCCGAATACTACAAGCTGGATACAAAGAGCTGCTCGCTAAATTACAACATCGGTACGCCGTGAAAGTTTACACAACAATTTTGAAAAATATTATTTTTTACTTTCCAGCCGAGGTATTTGTTCGTGAATATTAGCATGTTATTCACGATCATACAATCACGATTAATCATGAATTTATCGTACGGTCGGTTAGTCAGTTATTTTCGCCTTTTTTTCGTCCGCAGTGTGGCAGGGGCAGGATTGGGGTAGCTACTCCGTAAATTGCATATGAAATTCACGTGAGGATGGTGAGGCTGCGATAATAATAAATTGCGAGATTCGAGGAGGAGGAAACACACACTCCAGTCCGCAATGTATAAGCTTTCCACTAGCAGATAGACACAGACAGAGAGGTCGGGGAAAAGCGATCATATTCCGGAATGTATGCTAGCGCGAGTGGGGTGGGGGTTGCTGAATGTACAGGAAGGATCGATGGCGCGCAATCAATCATGCAAATTGGCGATTCGCGACAAAATCTCGCAATCCCGTTTAGGATTCCGTATGGTAATGCCGTTAATGCGCGACACGCAAGCGATAAACCCCAACACACACCGAACCTCATCCAAGCCCCCTCTTATCGGTTTCATCCCTTTACACCCGCCGGCTGCTCTCGCCCCTCGCCCTACCGCGATGAAGATCCACGCGAGAGGGGAAGAGAGAGCGAGAGAGAGAGAGAGAGAGAGAGAGAGAGAGAGAGAGAGACGTCGTCGTCCTCTTCCCTCCTGTAGATCGCCAAAACGCGAGAGCCGAAAATTTACAAAACCACCCTCGAATCCTCACCCTGACACGCCCCACGTTCGCTCTTCCACGTTTATCCAGCTTCGATTGTTTATTAACAATTATCTCGCACTGATCTGGCACGGCAGCACGTGACGCGAGCCCTCGGAGGCACACAGCCCCGTGGGGCCACAGGCGGCAGGGGGTGCGGCGGGGAGGGTGGAGGGGGGAGGAGGGTGCATGGAAGCATCGGGAGAAGAGTGTTTATGAAGCCGCGGTCAAGTTGCCCATACGTTCGCACGTGGCGTTCTCCCTCACTTCCGTTATACACATATTTTACTATGCCAAACTCACCCCTGCCAACGGGCCCATCCTGACTGATGATGAGGTCGTCGACAGTGAATGATGATTGCGGATCTCCCGCCGAAAGTGCAGACCGGAGGAAAAATCACCGGGGAATACCGTCGAAATGGCAAACCGATCGAACGCTTTTTTTCGTACCGGCGTGTCATTTTTTTTTTCAGTTCGTTTCGTTCAATTGACGGACAATCGAAAGGTACACTGACGTTTTTGGACCTTTTTATTCACAAATGCCAAGGCAACTTTTCCAGGATCACTTCCGGATTTGTTGAGATTTTGTTTTAACCGTGGGGTTGGGGGAAGCGTTTTATCGCTGGAATTTTCATTCGCGGGGACTCGGAAACCGAAAAATAAATTATTATGCAGTCAGGGTAAACTGGAGAGACTATGTGTATACGCGGGGGTTGGATGTAGGAGGGTGCATGCAGGGTGTACATCGCGGATAGAGAGTCGAGATGAATAATAGTGGAACGAGTAGCGTTGGCAACGAGCTCCATCACTTTCCCGTCGACGTTGCGAGTGATGCAGCGGCAGCTACGTACCAAAGGGTAGTATAGATATAGGACAGTCCACGTTTATGGGTATATATATATTATAAATGTGAGCCGTATTATAGATGTGTACGTCTATACGAATACACACACGTACACATTTATGTATACGTATGTGCACGTGTGTGCGTGGGTGGGTGGTTCTATAGCACTGCTGCTCGTGACGCTCAACCCGCCACCCCTGGGGTATTAAATCACTGCCGACTCAGGCCGCTCGCGGAACTCGCGAATACGTTCATGCTGTGTACCGGAATAGGAGAGAGGGAGGGAGGGAGAGAGAGAGAGAGAGAGAAGAGGAAGCGCTGCTGCTTCGTCTATACAACCCCCTGGGCCATCGTCGACCATTCGCGGGAGATTTTCTATGCACTCGAGCGACGTAACGTTAGTAATAAAATTCAATGTTTCGCATATACGACAGGGGCATTACAATTCACGTAAAACGATCGTACGGTCCTCTACGAGATGGAAACCCAGTCGTGAGATGTCAAAAATTTCATGAATTTTACAAATTGCCTGACAAGGAACATCCCTCAGGTGACACCCTTCGATTTTGTTGAAATTTGGATATGTTATAAAGCACCGAAAAGTAAGCGATACATATTTTTTTTAACGGCGGAAAAACGGTTATAGGGGTGAAACCACCCCTTAATATAGGGGTGGTTCACCCCTTAATTTTTTTGCAATGTCACTATAGTGGATTTTCCATTGCTTCGGATTAGAAAAGTTTTCGTTTTGGTTTCATTAAAATCGGTGGACTCCTTGTGTGTGAAACTGCTATATTACCCCTAGAGATGCCTTTTTTCGAGGGGTAGCTTCACCTCTTAAAACCGTTTTTCCGCCGATAACAAAAAATACGTATCGCTTACTTTTCGGTGCTTCATAACATATCCAAATTTCAACCAAATCGAAGGGTGTCACCTGAGGGATGTTCCTTGCGAGTTATTCATTTCTCGAAATATTGCATTGGCTCGAATCTTTAGGGCAGGAAATATTCCTTGGGAGACAGAACATGTTGACTGGTAATGTCAAATGGCAACGATAATGGAACATTATTCGTTCGCTTGTTTATGTGCAGGAAGAAAACGTTTGATCGATTTTCGAAATGTGATAGTGTTATCAGCAATTTTTGAGGTGTGAGGAGAGGCTTGAAAAGCAATTGCTTCCGGTTGCAAAAAGCTACGAAGTTAGAAAAACCGCAATTAACCGGATGAAATTTGGAAAAAAATCCTTGCTTAGTCGAAAAGCGAAGGGTTCGATTCGAAGACTGACAAGGAACATTAGTTAAGTGTCCACCTTCGATTTTGTTGAAACTCATTATGTGGTAAGATTTCTTCACCATTTTTGCGACTCAGGGTATGTTTTATTACAATTTTTGGCTGTTACATGATATTTTTTTAAATAAATCTTTAAAAATGGCGGTCTTATGAACAGGTTGCAGCGGATGTTGTCAGACGGCGTGACACGTAGCGTCGGGGCGATTAATCGGAAAGAAACCAGCGAAAAAATGTCTTCCATTGACACTCATACGCAGAATATGAACCAAGAAAAAGTGAGAAATGTTGAAAATCGATGAAATGGTACGCTTTGAAACAAAAAGATTTACTTTTCCAAAAAAAAAATGCCCAAATTTTGCAATAAAAAATACTTTATTTTTTATTTTCAAGAACATCCAGAGTCATGGTTTAGACAATAAGGTTAGAAATATTGATGCCAAATTTCGTCAGAACCGGTCGATTAGTTTTTTAGGTATACGTCGTGCCTTTTTTCTAAAACGCAGTTGAGAAGCCCGTGTCCTGCATCCGTCATTTTTTAAGATTAATCAAAATAAAAATACCACGCAACAGCCAAAAGTAGTCACAAGACACACCCGAAGTCTCAAAAGTGGTGAAGAAATCGTTTCTTTAAAAAAAAAATCATGAAAATCAGCAAATTTTGTCCTCGCCTAAAGGTGATGTTTCTTCTGAGATTGAAGTGCCTGGAGCGCAACAGTGTCGAATAAATACCCCTCGGCCTCTTTCGACTTTCATCCCCCTTGTCCGACGGGGTTTTAACGTCGGCATCGAAACACAGCAATTTGTTGGCGCCTCGGGCGCACCCTGGGCAATGAGTTCGAACGCATATAAATACGCGCTACCCTTGTCATCCGAAAAACCGGTAACGCCATCGTCCCGTCCTCCTCACACGGTTTCCCGCCAAATTGAACGAAATTCAATCGAATTAATTATCGCGCGTTGTTAATTACCGAATTCGGCCAATAAAACGCGAGCTGCGTCTGCGAGCAATGTTTCGAGGGGGAGAGAGAGAGAGAACCGGGAACGGTGTCGAGACTGGAGAGGACCCGGGCGTGAGAATCAATGAGAGGGCGGTGTGGAAGGACGGAAGTGTACAATTACGTGTTTCAGGGGGTGGGGAAGGGATGAAATAGCATTTGAACGATTGTGGCTGTGCAAAATGTTCGAAACATTGAATTTCAATTGCATTTCCTTCAACACACAACACGCGGCAGTGGAATAAATATATATATATATTTTTTTTCGTTGCCGAATGGAAATGTGGTGTGGAAGAAACGAGACAGGTTCGTGATTTCTGTTTACCTGTAGAAGAAGTCGTAGTTGGTTGGCCACTTGGATAGAAAACAATAGTGCTCAAAAAATCCTTTTTCTTCTCGTTTTGAGACTCACCTGAAACATAAACGTCGTACGATTCGGTTAGAATGTACACAAAATATTGATTATAAAAAAAAACATTGAAAGACAGATTAGGATAGTAATGTGCCAATTTAGTAATAAAAACCAGCAATGCGGATACTTAATTACTATTTTTTTTCAAATATCGAACGAAAAGTATTCAAAGACGTCTGTTGTAAAGTACAACGCTGTGGGTTTTCGTCGAAAACCAAATTTTTGTCATTTCGCATTGAAATATCAAAAAGAAGGAACTATCAAAATCTCATTCACTATCAAATCCTTACTAGAGCATGGATGCCGGTTTTTTCGATAATATCGTAAAACCGGAATATCGGAACAAGAGTCCGATATTGGGAAACGGATGTTAGAGTATAATAATACTGGTATTTCGATATAAAAGTTAAAAGGAGTAAAATTTCATTATAATTGTTATTATTTCTATTTAAGTTACCTTTACTTGTTTTTTTTTACGTTTAACGTTTTTTTACGTTTAAAATCTTTTTACCTACTTTATTTGAAGGCAACTTTAGAAGCCCTCTGTTTTTTGCGGTTATTATTTCAACAATGTCGATCCTGTTAATGAAAGTAACCATGCTGTTGCCCGCATGGCACAAGCTATGCCGTTTGTTTGCATTCTGCCAGCTACTACTACGCTGACTGACATAAACGTCCTAATTTTGCTTGTATAATACTTATTTGTCTTGCATAAAAGTACCTAATGTTTGTTCATTTATTTTATGTTGTATTGAATTAATTCAAGAACATAGCAGAGTATGCTTATAAATGTATAATAAATTATGACTACAATAAGAGACTGATTGTCAACCCTACGTTGACACACTGGGTCAGTTTGATCTGGACGAATTTGAAATAAAATGCTCACCTATGCAAAAATTTTAATAATTGTTTACAGCCAATTAATTTGACATTTTCCGAATTTCAAGTTTGCAGAAATATTTTTAAAATGTTTGAAGTGTTTCCTGATTTTTTGCAGTAAATTCCGACCGAAGGATTGTTAGTGGCAGGTGGATAAAGTACTATCCGGGTCAAATTGACCCACAAGAAAAGGTTGCGAGGTCGATCTCTCCGATTTCGATCAAATTTGGCATGCCTGTAGAATGGGTAAAAATAGGCGACACGTAATTTTTTACATCTGTGGAACCCGATTTTTAATGCTTGAAACGCACCCTCGAAAATTGGAGTGTTTTTTTTTTTGTTGTTTTTCGTCGATATCGTTTTAAGGAGGTTGGAGCGATTCAGTTGAGTCAAATGACGATTTATTCATATTTTTTTCAATGAACCTCAAACAAATGCATACGAGGTACAGATTTATTCTGTATATGCTATTTTTTAATATATAATTAAAGGGCAAAACTATGCATTTTAATATTTTTATTACGTAAATTAGAAAAACTTTTGCGTTGCTACCAAATTGAAAAAGTATGATATTAACGATGATAATTATTTTTAAAAACTACGATAACGAATGTTTTATACAATTCACAATGAAATTTTGAGTAATTTATAATTATGCCTATTCATATTTACGTCACGAGATTATTGGCCCATGGTTTACGGTGGGCAAGATGAAGATTCTTTTTTTCTAAATCTTTACAAAGGTTTAGTTTGCGTTAATCCGTTGTTAGAAATTGTTTGACTTGGGGCTAAATGGCAAAATAAAATTACGTAACCTTTAGCCTGAAAGTCTTGCTCATCTAACCGCACGTTAAATTACACACATTAAACTATTTTTGATCTCTGGTGTTTGGTGGTGATTTTTTTTATTCGTAAAGACTCAGCATAGTCTAAACAATAACATGTATTTTTTATTAAATTTAACCTTGGATTGTGGCTAACGCTCCAACCTCCTTAACGGTCCGAGATATGAAAAAATTTCAAATTGCAACAATGTTTATTTTTTTCGTGTACTATACATTGGAGATGAGAACGACAACGTTATCGACAAAAACTAAAAACACCCCTATTTTCGAGGGTGCGTTTCACCCCTTAAAAATTGGGTTCCGCAGATACAAAAAAAATACATGTCACCGATTTTTACCCATTTTACAAGCATTTCAAATTGCATCAAAATTGCAATCCTTTCCTTTCCAGTGTGTCGAAATCGTGGCCAAATATAAGTGTCTCAATGAAAAGTTAACAAGTACTGCGGTTTCACTCATCTATACACTATCATTTCTACAACTTCCATTTTTAATTTCAACCTCCCAACGTTTTTAATCAAGGCTTCACAGAAATGTCGGTAAATATCGAAATGCCGGTATTCCGGTATTACAAATTGATAATATCCAAATAATACCGGTATAAAAAGAAAAAAAACTCCGATAGCCCAAGCTCTATCCCTTACGAACCTATGAAAATCCACAAAAAATCACATACATCCGCAATCAACGTCCCGTTCAAATGAAACTCGAGAGTACGTCTGCCAATAATTCTCAATAAAAAATCAATTCGTTACGACGATTCAGTATTTATTCACTTTTCGAAGTTTTCAATTGAACAAAAAAAAACAACGACCAATAAAAATAATGTTTATTCGAAGTTGAACGCGAAAGTGAGAAAAAACTTTGCGTTGGAAGAAGGCAAGAGGTAAGAACCTTGCAGCGACTTCCCGTGGGTGCGTTAATTATTGGAATTGCGAAATCTCCATCGTCGGCGGATCTTTTTCTCAGTGTGGGCTCGTTCAAAACTTGTAATTACAGCTAGCTATATAATTGCTCTTTTAATTACGCTGCCGTTTCAATTCGTGGCAAGCAAGGAATCGCGCCATTTCTTGGCCATCCATCCTTCTTCCATCCGAGCCTGTCCCTTTCTGCCTTGCTGTCTATACCTCGAGGATGGCTGAGAAAACACGGAAGGGAAGCTTGCAATCTTCTCGATTAAGGAAAAGCAACAGCAGATAGTAACGCGACTCTGGGTAGAGAGGGTTGTTTCACGAAATACATATCTATATACCCGAATATATACATATATATATATATATATATATATATATATATATATATATATATATATACAGGGCGTATCTGGACATATACAGGGTTATACAGAGTGTCCATCTTATTTCTGCCACCAGAAATAACTCGGTAATTATCGACGTCACAAAAAAATATTCCAGACAAAAGTTGCACGGTGTGAAAAGGACCATCAAATGCGACCAATTTTTTTTTTAAATTTCGGTGGAGGCGCTTGAAGGTCACCTCCACTTTTTGACATGGAATGGTACTTTTTTTCTCAACCTTCTTGTGAAGCACCTCAAGTCGCGAAAAACACATTAGGAGGTCAAAGTCGTTCAAGGTCATTCAAGGTTAGTATCGATTATACAAATCTAAACATCTCGGATCACTACCAAATATTTGGTAGTGGTCCGAGATATTTAGATTTGTATTTCATTTTAATAGGTGACCTTGAATGACCTTGAACGACTTTGACCCCCTAATGTGTTCTATGGGGCTTGAGATGCTGCACGAGATGGTTGAAAAAAATGTACTATTCCATTCAAAAAAGTGGAGGTGGCCTTCACTGTGCGTCAGCGCATCCACCTAAGTAAAAAGAAATTAGTCGCATTTGACGGCCCCCTTCACACTGTACAACTTTTGTCTGGAACATTTTTTCGTGACGTCGCTAATTACCGAGTTATTTCGGGTGGCAGAGATAAGAGGGACACCCTGTATAGAACGCGATACGAGAAGGTTAAGCGGATGGTATCGCCATCTATTCGAACACGGTGAAAACTGGAAACGCCGGGTACGACACAAGGACGACGACGACGAAGATTTGCTGATAGTGGTAAAGAGGAGAGAGAGAGAGATGAGTTTTGCTCGTGCGCCCAGTAGAAATGGATGTAGGATGTCAGACTTCCAAAAACACATAAGTGCGCACATAAAGCTTTCATCCGAGCATTTCGCGTAATGGTCCACCACTCGCAGTCGCGAATAACGCAAACGAGAACTTTTGCACATACACTAGACTCGATGACAGTAATTCTAAGGAGAGAGTAGGTTTTGGAATTGAGGGGGTGAAAATATTCAGACGAAGAGTCCCAAAATAAATATAGGATTCGAGTTATCGAAGGTAATTGACGTGCATTTTGAGAAATTGTACTTGAAATTATTATTCATTATATTTTATATTATTCGAAATATAAAATATTGGGTTTTTTTTACAAAACGAAATTATTAAAGAATTATCACAGGATAAAATTTTCAAAAATCGATATTCTTTTTTGCTTTATCCGACAGTATCGACGGTTATGAACATGGACCTACCATCGCCGATTGATCGTAAGTAAACAATTAATATGGAAATTCCGCACCCGAAACTTTAAACGCGATTTGCTTGACATGTGGTTTTTCAAAACGGTGTGCACCCTCAAAGGAAGAGTTTTCAAGCTATCCGTCTCAAATTTGGACACAACATTCTTCACGCTATTCTTTATCTTGCTATCGAAGCTGTTTTTTTTAATCTCAATGTTTTTGTACGAAAAACGTTGAAAACGAGGCTAAATTTGATACTTTTTTGAAAACGTCGCCATTTTGTCAATTTTGATTTTTTTCAAACCTCCATAGCAAGATAGCGACTTTCATACTGATTAATGATATTTTGACAAATTTTGTTTCAGATAATATTTACGGCCGTGTACACCGTGAGGACTTCTTTTTTTCGAAGACATTTTCAACCGTTAAAAGAAATGTAAAAAAAATTACGTTTGAACATTTATTTTCTGTTCTTCATAAGTGCTTCGATTTGACATTTAACAAATTTGTTTCGTATGAAAAAGTGATTCATTCATAAAATTAATTACACTTCTATTTAGTATGAATATCGAGCTGTTAGAATATATATCTATATTTTTTTTCGATGTACAAAATGGCCACTACTCGAAACTTCTCGAAACAGCTTTTTCCAATTGGCGTGACAAATAACTTCGACAATTTTCACTCGATTTACTTTAAATTAAAAAGTTATGTTCCTAATTGCATTTCGCAGAGAAGTACGTACGGAATTTTCTGATTAATCGAAAACTTTTCATTTTATGAGTAGTTTATGAGCAGTTATAACGAAATTTTTCACTGAAAATTCATTTCTCAAGTTCAATTACCTACAACTTTTGAATAAAACAATATTTTTTAAATTCCATACGTACTTCTCTAGGTATTCTAATGTAAATTGACGAGAATTTTTGTTTTTTGTTCTAGGTAAAAAATTGTGGATGCTAAATGTCACGCCGCGGAGCGCCTAATAAAAAGATAACAAAAGAAAATATTAGTAGTCGGCCATTTTGTACATAAAAAAATACATTTTCTCACAGCTTGATATTCATACTAAATAGATGTGTAATTAATGTTGTGAGTAAATTACATTTTCATACAAAAAAAAATTGTTAAATTCGCAAATGATTTTATGCCCGTTACTGTGGCCTAATGCCATAACGCTATATCTACCTCGATGGGTAAAAAACTGCATTTGCCAAAAGTATTTTATTTGATAGTGTACCCTTTTAGCTATATTTTCTAAAAATGTCATTGAAATATTCCTAAAATCGAATGAGCTACAGCTTCTAACAGTCAGCCGGGCCAGCGGTAGCAGCACCATACTTCAAACTTTAAACGCGTTTTTCTCGAAACACTGTTTTTAAATTCGGTGGACATGATATCTCGAGAACGACTTAAGGGCTTACGTGGGTTTGAAAATTTCGAAAAATCCATTTTTAAAATTTTATTATCTAATAGTACAATATGTCTAGAATATTCTCCCAAAGTTTTAAGTCAATCGGAGTAAAAGTCTAGGGGAGAGAGAGAGAGAGAGAGAGAGAGAGAGAGAGAGAGCCTTTAGGAATTCCTCCGTTGGAAAAGACCAGCCGGGAGCGACGTAGGTATATCGCATTTTTCTCAAAATACTATTTTTGACGTCGGTGGACACGATTTCTCAAAAACTAATGCACCGATCATTATTGCAATTTTGCAAACTTCTTCAAAATAGCATTGACTAGTGATTAAACGAAGGTTTTTTTCAATTACAACTAATTTTACGCAGTGTAAATTGTACCAAAAATTGAACTATTTAGCATACAACTCTGCGAAAAATTGAAAATTCAATTTTTTGAAAAATCCTTCGTTCGATCACGTTCAATCACTCCTAACAGAAAAAATTGGTTTTTTTTTAAATTTCAGACAAAGCTATCATGAGTTATCCTAACCACCACGAGGACACCTTGTTTAGGGGTCTCCGGAAACCTGGTCCCACCGGCTGAAATGCCGAAATTTTTGGATTGAATTTTTTTTTCAATATTGTCGAAATTTTGCTCTTTTATGTGCTTAACATTTTAAATTGAATAATTTATATATTATATTTTTATTTCCAAGTAGAAAAAAATGCTTTCTTGACTTCGTAACCCACGAAACTCCATAATGGATTGTTTTCAAATTTACAGAAAATACGATGAAAAACATTTAAAGGTCGTTGACGATCTCACTTTGTCAAAATCGATCTTCTTTTTCAATAGTTACGTGAAAATTACGACTTTTTTCATAGATTTCGTATGCACGAGTTTCAATTCGTCGCCACATTGATAAAAAAAAAATAATTCAAATACGACGGTCGTTAACGACTCGTATTTATTGTTAACTTGAACAACCCGTTTAATTTTTAGATTTCTAGTGATATTTTCCGGCGATTTTTTTTAAACTCTCTCAATATCCAAAGCTTTGTGTCAAAAAAAGCACACGGTTTTTTGTCACCAACCGTTTCCCAGAAAAAAATCCGAATTTGGCCACTTTTTCGGGCTTTCAGGTAGATGTAACCCCTCAATTCAATTCGAGATCCAATGGTGCAATTACATTTCGTTTGATTGGTGCAGGCGTTTTGATTGATGCTTCGGAACGGAATTATTAATGGCAACATTTCGCACATTCGATTCCGAAATAAATAAGTACGAGATGTGACTTTAAAAAATAAAAAGTCATGATGATATGATCGAACGAGTACGAATTCCGATTATAATTCTTTGTGATTTATTGCAATAGTGAGCCTCGGGATAATACCACAACTCCGCTTTCGCCACCGGGCTCCCCTGACCTGGAAATGCTCTCGAAACTGTTCACGCACTGAATACGAGCCTTAAAATATGATTAAAGAACGAAAAAATCCGAAATATCCGCGACACCGCACCAAAAATCCCTCGAGGCGAGGAGTATATAGATCTCACAAACAGTCGATGCTGAAGCATTTTGAAACCGAAGTTTCGCTTGGTTAGGAAGGCGCGAGGAATTTCTCCCTGGCAATTAGCAAGTCGACGAGAGCGTTTGAAACTCGGTCGAACGCATTTACTTAGCGTGATCGAGTTAGCGTATATACTCGAAGAAACCTCAGACGAGAGAGTGGAAAAGCCAAGACCCAAAGGTGGCAAAGACGTCTCGAGACAAAGAGAGAGAGAGAGAGAGAAAGAGGGAGAGAGAGAGAGAGAGAGAGAGAGAGAGAGAGAGAGAGAGAGAGAGAGAAAGAGAAATTGGGTATAAATGTGGTTAGCTATTAAGAGGTTACCCCCACTTGCAATTTTGAAAAAATCGATTTTTTTTATTGCATTTTTTTGAAGTATAAGTATCTGAGAATATGTCCTGAAAATTTCAAGTCGATCCGAACAAAATTGACTGAGATATGAGCGTTGAAAGAGAAGAATCCGTTGTGCAAACGACCGGAAATGGAAACTTTAAACGCGTTTTTCTCAAAATGGCATTTCTGAAGTCGGTGACCAAGATTACTCGAACACTAATGAACCGATCTTCTTGAAATTTTGCAGGCTTATTTAATACATAAAAATGTAGTCTTTAATCGTTCGATTTTTTTTTTCGAAAAAAATGGCCCTTTTATAGCAAAAAAACGGCCGTTTTTTTCGTTAAAATCGAACCATTAACTTTGACTGTCCGCCATTTTGTGAAAAATGAATATTTTTTAAAATCCTTCGATTAAAGACTAGTTTATACTTATATTTGACTAAATCCATCCGGCATTTTTTTTCAGATGATCCACTTCGCCGCAATGTTGGTCACCGCAAACCGCGTATATAAAAACATTATTTCGTTGACGGCCATTTGCCACTAAACAATGTAATGTTTTTCAATAAAAAAATTACTGAAAGTTCTTCAAGATGTGTTTTTTAAGATGGTATATTGATCGATTAAAAAAGTTTTGTAATTTTCTGTAAAAAAATTCACGAAAAAGGCCTTTTTTGCGCTACAAGTGGGGGTAACGCCTTAAAGTGGGATATACATTTACAACGATAAAAAAATCGATTTCTTTTTTTTTCCTTCTCTAAACGATAGAACTATATATGTAGAATATTTTTCCAAAGTTCGAAAGCGAAATTCGAAAAACTTCAAACGTTACAGCCCGTCAACGCTGTGGCCTCACCGCTCGAATTCGGAGCGGGCGTGAAATTCAAACGCGTTTTTTTCAAAACTGCATTATCGAAATTGGCGTGCAGGATTACTCGAAAACTATTAAGCCGATTGAGTTGAAGCTTGGTATAAATGTTGATAATATTGGTACCTTCTACTTGACGAGAAATGTTTTTGAAAAATTGGAAAAAATCGACTTTTTCATCCACATTTTACAGAAATGTTGCGTGAAATGTTTATTTTTTTTGTAAATGCGTGCCATTCTCCTAAATTTGCATTTTCTTCATTTGAATTGCCATCACATAGAAACTATACATGTTCTAACTGAAAAAAACGTTTGAACTTTTTTGCAAATCAAAGTCTACGGAAAGCTAGACTGCACGCCCATTTACAACTCCCGCGGCGACCTTGCTGTATCACTCTGTCACAGCTCCGTCATTTTGATGATGAATTAATTTAAAAAAATTGTTTCGTATACTTAAATATACGATTGAAGTATACCTAAAATTTGATAATTGTAGAATAATTATTTCTTAGTTTAAAACTATCCCTTATTGTTGCTTATTTTTTTCCTGTCTCAATGTGTATCCCACCTTAAAGATTCAAAGGATTTTCACTAAACAACAATAGCGAGAAAATAAATCACTAAACGGTTCAGCCTTCATATCCAATGTATTCGGATGATCCTAATTGCCGAGGCTCAGTCTTTCCCACGCATGTAATGAATGCACAATGGGGTGTCAAAAATTTGTGCTCCATTTTTTTCTATTTTCTCACACATTCAATTAAAAAAATTGTCGCGAAAGCTGCGAGCGATCCAAAAATGTTTAGAGCTCAAACCTCCCAAAGATTCAAATTTTTATTAAAAAATCGATTTTGTTTGTTCGTCCCCTTTTCACCCATGAATTTCACGCTTTATAATTTTTAAACTAACCTGTCGAAATCTCTAGCCGGCCAACAAATATTTAGTGATCGCTCAAGACCTTCGAAATTTCCAATTTTCGCCATTTTTTAATATTTTTCTCACTCATAACTTTGACGCTGTGCGAAATTTTCAAAACAATTAATCTTTTTTTCTTTAAAAACAAATTTTTCAAATTTGCCACGCACTTCTAGCCCGACAATTATAATCTTTGTTCCCATGAAATAATTCTGTGAAGTTCTCGTCCGTAAACAAAATTACAGGTCGTTTTGTTTGTAAAACTGAAATGACAGCTGTCTACCGCGTATCGTAATGCGTCCCACAGTTGGTCTCGTTAGTCAAACTGCGGAGCAATCGTAGCTGTACTCTGTGACGAGCAACGCCATAATACAATAATACATAATAACACATATCGTCTAATTGGTGTTTGTCACAAATCATTATAATAAATTATTTAGAAAATGTAACACTTGGCTGTTTATTTGGTTTTTATGCTACGAGAAATTATAGTGCATGCGAGATTTATTTATTGGCGGAAATTGTAAATTTCGAAAACCTTGACCGACCACTGAATATTCGTTGGCCGGCTAGAGCTTTCGCGAAGTTAATTTAAAAATGATAAAGCCTAAAGTTCACGACTGAGAAATGAACGAATCAAAAAATCGATTTTTTAATGAACATATGAATTATCGGAAGGCTTGAGCGAGCACTAAATATTTTTTGACCGCTCGCAGTTGCGGCGACAATTTTTTTTCTTCTTTAAAGCAGATAATTGGATGGTAAGAAAATGGAGAAAAAAATAGAGCTCAAATTTGTGCCACCCTAGTGCACAACCATCGAATTGGAAACGATCAACTGAAAACTCAGAATAGTCGAGATTAAGGGAGACTTTGTCCTTGGAGTGCCATATTTCAGGTGTTTACATTTTATTTTTTTTAAACCAACGAGTAAAGCTTTTTGAGTGCGATTTTTTTCTTGCTTTTATTCATGATATACAGAACGTTAAAAACATTTTTTTCTGAAAAAAAAAACCAAAACGGCGGCCGTTGCAACTCCGCGAAAACAGGTCCTCAAATCGCGGGAGGTAAACGGCTGACATCACTGTCCCCTCTTTGTTGATCTGAAACACAAATTCAAAGCATATTATCAATCTGTGACCCTTTGGTCATGGAATGACGGATGGGTTTTTCGTTTAGTACAAATTTCGGAAAATGGCGGCAATTAAAAAAAAATCGAATTTTCGCGTTTTTTTCGCATAAAAAGATAAATAATAAATGCAAAAATGTATCTATCGAAAAAACGATCCGTCATTCCGTGAAGACATATTTTTTGAGTATGCTCTCCAAATTTCAAGTCGATATGTTAATTACAGCGGTCAGGAGAATGTCAGCCATTTTTAAAAACGTGTTTTCGAGAAAAACGCGTTTAAAGTTTTGTAATGTGTTTACACAAATGTGTTTATAATTACCGCTAATCGGCAATGCCTGGTCCATAGAGGCATCCCTCCTCTTCTTCTAGCTGCTCATGTTGAGCCGCTAACATCTCCCGCTGCTCAATCCGGGACAAAGTCTCCCTTAACACAAATTTGCCTGCACGGGCATATAAATAAAAGCACACATATGCGCACACGAGCACAAAAGTCGTTTTATGATCACGTTCCCGCACTATCGTTGACGAGAAAGAATTCGCACAAATAATCGTGTGGAATGACGCACATATACCTGATACTCCTCCACGTGGCAAAGAAAATAAATTCCTTTCGCATACACGTGATATATTATTCACGGGGAGTTGTTAGAAATTCCGAAAGTCGCGTTACCTCGTACGTTTTAGGCGAGCGGGCCAAGAGTTCGAGGTTTGGGGGTGGTAGGGGGATGAAAAGCAAGGAAAGGGTTGCCGAAGCTAAAACGAGAGTCCTTTCTCTCTTCATCCCGCCATCCCGACCCGACGTTTTCTCTGTCTTGTGCTAAATCTCCCCCGAGGGTCGCGAGTTATCCACTCGCGCACACTTCCGGTCGTTATTTATGAGGCGTTGGAAGTTTGCTTCCGCGTGTGTCTCTCGCGCACTGCCGCCCGAGCGACCAAAACTCGGCGCAAACTAGACTGCCTTTATTCCCAACTTACGGAAGTTGAATGCACGAGAGAGGCAAATGACAGAGGGAGAGAGAGAGAGGGGCATAAAGCGCTAAAACCTGGAATAGAAGAAAGGACGAAAGAAACGAAAAAAGAGGGGGGGGGGGAGAATTGGAAAGCCAGAGAGATAGTTGTGTCCGAGTAAGAACGAACGATGTGCTAATGTGGACCATTCGATAGACAATCTGATGGAGAACAATTTTCAATGGGCATCCTACCACTCCATTTAAATCGATTATGAACACCAGTGAATGCGCGAACATTTATCGAATCGGGGTCTTCTCACTTTAGACGCCAAAAAAGCCTATTTTCAAGAATTTTTTTGATAGGTTTATATTATAGATATTGATATAAAAGTTGTTACATTTAATAAATACAATTTCGAAATACATTTTAAAAAAATGTTATGCTTTTATGTGACTCAAACAAACTTTAAACTCGTTTTTCTCGAAATAACGTTTTTCGACGGCTTGTTGATAAAATCTTCGAAACTACTGAACCGGTGCTCATAAAATGTTAACCTCGTATTCATTACAACTATAGCTATAGTGCATATCAAGGATTTTTTTAAATTTTGACACTCACTATTTTTTTGGCCAAAAACGGTGAAAAAAGCACGATTTTTTGGTTTTTTTGTTTTCGAAAAATATTCGCCGATTTGTTATTTTTGCAGATATGGAAAATAGTATGATATGCGTTATAGCCATTAACAGACTGAATCTAAGACCGTTTGATTTTTTTGTTTCGGATGATCCATATCCGAGATTTCATCAACAACGCAGACCTACAATTTTTTAGGACATTTTTTTAACTACCATTTTCGTCTATAAATAGTGACGTAAATTAATTAATTTTTTAAAAATGTTTTTCAAAAGTGTATTTATTGAGTGTGACAACTTTTATATCATATCTATAATATGAAACTTTGTAAAAAATTCATGAAAATAGCCTTTTTAGCGTCTAAAGTGAGAATACCTCTTAAGGTATCATCACAGTGACCCCTCAAGGGATCATCACAGGCTCCAAAAATAGCTGATTTTCGCGATTTTTTAACTTCTTTCGATGATTAAAGTACGCTGATCGGTCCGATTTTTTTCCGTCAAATCAGAGCACTCGTTAAGAACAGAAAATACATTTTTGAACGTTTTTAAAAAATATTTTTTATATTTTTTAACGGTTAAAAATGTTTTCTTAAATTAAAAAAAATCAACGTACAAACTAAAGCTTATGGAATTGAGATGTATGGGGGTCTTACCGAAGTGCTACCATGGCGATAGAAAATTGATACATTATTACTTGCTTCCTCGAAGCCTGTATGCAATATTCAGAATCGATCCGCCAACTCGCCAACGAATTACAATACTTTCAACTTGCGGTCGTCTTGCATGCATTCTTATAGAAATCATTGCTTCACTCTCAGATATAATGAGAAAATGCAAAATAACATAATTAACCCCCAAGAGTTCGGCTCCAATATTTGAGGGATCATCACCATGTAACGGGTCGAAAAATAGCTGATTTACGCGATTTTTTTTTTTCGATGGTTAAAATACACTAATCAGTCTGATTTTTATGTCAAATCAAAGCACTCATGAAGAAAAGAACATCATTTTTTAAACGTCTATTTTAATTTTCATCAGTAAATCAATATAATAAATATAACTTTAATCAACAATATTCAATCAGTATTAAAGCCGCTATGTTGCTGTGGAGGTTTTATTTTTTTATCAAAATTAACAAAATGGCGGCGGTTGGAAAAAGGATCGAATTAAGCCTATTTTTTCGACAGTATTTCGTTAAAAAAATTAGAACATTAAAAAAAGCTTCTACGGCAAGATAAAAAATGGCGTAAATAATGTTCTGCCGAAATTTGAGACGGATAGCTTGAAAACTCTTCTTTCAAGAGTGTTCACCGTTTTGAAAAACGACATTTCGAGAAAAACGCGTTTAAAGTTTTGACGGCGGAATTTTCATTTAAGGTTTTTAGTTACGATCAATGGGCCATGCCAGGCCCATGTTTATCACTGTTTATACTATCAGATAATACAACAAAAATCCATTGTCAAAAATTTTACACGATGATGATCCCTTGTCGAGAGGTTACCGTCAAAAGGCATAAATAAAAAGGCATAAATAAAATGAAAGATGCATAAACTTCGGGAATTTTGCTTACATAAAATAAATACTTTTGAAAATGGGTTTTTCAACGTATTTTATTCTTCCATCTCCATTGATGGAATTTACTTCCATCAATGGAGAGTAAATTCCAATATTGTTTATTTTTAAAATCCAAATTGGCGACAAATAAAGCCATGCACGGCGTGTTTTGATCTGCGCGAGGCGCTCCACAGCCTTGCCCGTTCATTTGAAACAAAAACGAGTTGAAAATGATTAAGCTAAAATGGTTAAACAAGACTAAATTTGGGGGGCCCCATCTTTTTTGTTTCCTGAAAAAAAACCTGGATAACAAAATGACAGCCATTTGATTTTAAAAAAAAACAATTTTTTTGCTTCAACGGACGCAAAAGATATTCCTCGACCAATTTTAGACAAAAATCACTTCCTGATGGCTCCGCAAATTGAATTTCTTTTCAATGGCGCAGGGATTCATGTGGATCAGTTCATTCGTTGAAGCCGTAGAGCGCCCCGCGCGCCGACAGAAGCTGATTTTAAAAAACGCGTTTAAAGTTTAACGTTATCAAAAATCGTATTTAATGTTTGTTTTTGATAACCCGAACGAACAAACCCACGAGTTTTAAACACTTTGAGGATGCAAATTCTTTTTTTTTTCTGTTTTCTTTAAGGGGAGATATACACCTAAATTCACCTACATTTACACCAACATTCCGTTGACCGTAGAAGACCTACACTATGGGCCTGGTATCGATGATTCCATGTATATTGACAAATTTCATGATTTATTCATTCCCAAGATTTCAAACGCGTTTTTCGCAAAACCACTTTTTTCAAATCGGTACGCAAAATTTCTCGAAAACCAATGAACCGATTGCCTTGAGGTTTTTTGTGGTTATTCTATACACCATTATCTAGTACTTGTCATAGGATTTTTTCTTTCGTTACTTAGTTTTTGTTTTATAGGCAAAATAATAACTAATTTTCGGCCCAGAAATCACTATTTATGTTCAAACGTCCGCCATTTTCTCATGAATCGATATTTTCAAAATCCGTTATGACAAGTACTAGATTATAGTATCTAATTTAATAATCTTATTGGTTTTTTTTCTCAAATGAGTTTTGAAGAAACGTCAATGGGTACCGTATACGCAGATTTAATTTGCGAGGCACCAGGGATCATACAATATCCTTGTATATTTTTGATATTTTTAGATAAAGAAAATTTAACATATTTTTCAATGTATATACTTTTAGATGATTAAAACCCCAATGAGAAATTTCAAATATTTTTCCTTGAAAAAAATCACAAAAATGACCTCTTTCCGGCTCCTAAGTGTATATCTCCCCTTAAACGATAGAACTATATATGTAGAATATTTTCCTAAAGTTTCAAAGAGAAATTCGCAAAACTTCAAACGTTACAGCCCGCCAACGCTGTGCCTCACCGCTCGGATTCAGAGCGGCCGTGAACTTCAAACGCGTTTTTCTCAAAACTGCATTATCGAAATTGGCGCGCAGGATTACTTAAAAACTATTAAGCCGATTGAGTTGAAACTTGGTAGAAATATTACTAATATTGGTACCTTCTACTTGACGAGAATTGTTTTTGAAAAATTCGAAATAAAAAACTACTTTTCTCATCAACATTTTACAGAAATGTTGCGTGAAATGTTGATTTTTGTTGGAAATGCGTGCCATTTTCTCAAATTTGCATTTTTTTCATTTTAATTACCGTCACATAGAAACTATACATGTTCAAACTGAAAAAATGTTTGAACTTTTTTGCAACTCCAAGCTAGAGTGCACGCCGATTCGCAACTCTCGCGGCGATCTTGCTGTAACACTCTGCCACAGCTCCGTTTTTTTGATGATGAATTAATTAAAAAGAATGTTTCGTATACTTAAATATACTATTCAAGTATACCTAATGTTTGATAATTGTGGAATAATTATATCTTAGTTCAAAAAATCCCTATATATTGCTTATTTTTATTTCTGTCCAAATGTATATCCCGTCTTAAGGCGTTACCCCCACTTGTAGCGCAAAAAAAGGCCTTTTTCATGAATTTTTTAAAAGAAAACTACAAAGCTTTTTTAATCGATCAATATACCATCTTAAAGACCACATCTTGAAGAACTTTCAGTAATTTTTTTATTGAAAAATATTACATTGTTTAGTGGCAAATTGCCGTCAATGAAATAATGTTTTTATATATACGGTTTGCGGTGACCAACATTGCGGCGAAGTGGATCATCTGAAAAAAAAATGCGGTTGGATTTAGTCAAATATAAGTATAAACTAATCTTTAATCGAAGGATTTTAAAAAATATTCATTTTTAACAAAATGGCGGACAGTCAAAGTTAATGGTTCGATTTTAACGAAAAAAACGGCCGCTTTTTGGCTATAAAACGGCCATTTTTTTCGAAAAAAAAATCGAACGATTAAAGACTACATTTTTATGTATTAAATAAGCCTGCAAAATTTCAAGAAGATCGGTTCATTAGTGTTCGAGTAATCTTGGTCACCGACTTCAGAAATGCCATTTTGAGAGAAACGCGTTTAAAGTTTTAATTTTCGGTCGTTTGCACAACGGATTCTTCTCTTTTAACGCTCATATCTCAGTCAATTTTGTTCGGATCGACTTGAAATTTTCAGGACATATTCTCAGATACTTATACTTCAAAAAAATGCAATAAAAAAAATCGATTTTTTCAAAATCGCAAGTGGTGGGTAACCCCTTAAATGACTGAAGAAGATGAAGTCTTCCAACGATAAATGTTGAAGGATACCTCTTGTTTTAGCCGTCGATAACCCGATAAACTTTCAACCGCAGACTTTCGGTAAATTCCACTACATCGTTGTCGCCAATAGCACCGGCATTCTATTCTCACTGAGCCCGATCAATATTTGAACGAGGTAAATCAACTCCAGCCAAATGGACAATTTCCATGAGCAGATGTACTGAGCTGTTTGACAAAATGTTGCATGTCTCAACGACTATTCAGTGCAATTTATCGGCAGTTTCAAAGTTGAACTTTCATTGGACGTACCTGCCTCTAAAAAAAGATCAGTATCCTTTAACATTCATCGTCGAAAGGCTCGACCCTCCTGAAGTCTCAATCGGGATACAAGTGGGCTGGCTCCACGCGCAGGGTATCGTTCAGAATTCATGACGACTCTCCGAACTCGCGAGCCCTTCATTCGACACGGGCACCATTTTTTCATTGCCCCGCAACTGGTTTACCGCAATTGCCCACCATACAGCAGTGTCCATAAATGAACCGTCGTTATTGAGTCGACGAGGTCAAAAAAAAAAAAGAAAGCGATTGGTCATTACGAACGACGTCGAAAGCCGGCCGTTTGAATTACCAGGTGGATATTACCCGGCGTTGTTCCGAGTGACTGTCCATACCCAGTGCCACGGCGGTCTATGGCACTGTATGCACACATACTCATGGAATATTTACGCCGAATGCTACGTTCCCGCTATATTCAGGTCTAACGTATATACGAGTTGCTTGGAAGGTGGAAGCAAACGTCAAGAAGGGGTCATTTCTACTGGAAGGAGTTTGCCGTCGTTGAGGCAGCGCGAGGGGTGGGCCCGGTGTAGTGTAGGTCAAGCATGAATAGTTGATGGGTGAACGGTGGGCTCGACTTAACCGCAGACATCGGGTCTCTGGAGCGCGTGCTTCTCCTGTACGAAACGACTCCAGTGTCTGGACGTTTCCGTTCCCAACGTACTATATCCACCCCATTGCAGGTATAACCCTGCCAACCGGGCTTGTGAAGCCTGTTCCCTGTTTGCCTTCACTCATGGTCTTTCTACTTTCTCTCTGTTCCGCAAATTCTTGACGCACTATCCACCTGAGTATTGCGGCCAAACGTGGCTTACGGAAATCCCCACGGACGGCCAACCAACGCCCCCCCCTTTATCAGCGATCGAAAGTCATGCAGATGTATATTTTTTTTATCGAAAGTGTTCATGTGGAATAAACAGAAATGGGCGAGCTTTCGTATTTGCATGTCCGCATTGCTTGTATGTAATTCAAGATTTTTCATGATCCCGTGGGAAGGTTTGATCCACGGGGCAGGGTTGAATCCGGTGCACAGGACATCACATTGGTGAGTACAGATCGTGAAAATCTCTCGGAGAAGCTGCCCAGGACGAAAAGCTGTACGGGATACCTTGAGGCCAGAAAAAGATTAGCATGGTTTTCATGATTTTTTTTAAAGCAAAGATTTCTTCACTATTTTCGAGATTTTGGAAATGTTTTATTTCTACCTTTGGCTGTTACATGGTATTTTTTGTCTTTTATTAATCTTTGAAAATGGCAGAGGTATGCATTTTCAAAACTGGCATGATGTATAGCTAAAAAACTAATCGACTAATTCTGATGGAATTTGATACATATCTTTCAAACCTCATTTTCTAAAGCATGACGCTAAATGTTTTTGAAAATGAAAAAAAATATCTTTTTATCACCATATGTAGCATTTTTTCGAAAAATTCCATCTTTTTGTTTCGAAGCGTAACCTTTCTTCGTTTTTCAACATTTCTCACTTTTTCTTGGCTCATATTCTGCGTACGAGCGTTAATGAGAGAAAAATCTCCGTTGGTTTTTTTTTTCAGATTGGCCCTGCCAACGCTACGTGTCAGGCCGTCTGACAATATCCGCTGCAACCCGTTTAGGAGACCGTGCCATAGCTCGGCCATTTTTTAAAATAACAAAAAAATACCATGTAACAGCCGAAAGTAGTAATAAAATATACCCTAAGTCTCAAAAATATTGAATAAATCTTCCTTTGAAAACAAAATCATGAAAATCAGCAATTTTTTCCTCGCCTAAAGGTATCTCCCCCCTTAATATAGCTTGACCTGCATACTGACGTTTTTTAATCACGTAGCCACTGTAACGTGGTATAACTTTTTTTTCCGTCATTACTAGTTATTTTTATATACGTTTCTCTATATATGTATTTCACTCTGTTGCTACTACGTGCGGATATTCATATTTTTCGTATACAGATCGACACGAATGTACACATGTTCCGCCTCTACCTGAGTGCATAAAATATCGACCGTTGCTAGCAATGGTTAACGGCGAGGTAAAGTTAATTCGGCGAAAAAAGGCATGTTTTTAAGAATTTTTTTTAACGTAACGAATAGTGTTCGTTTATTGAAAAAATTACATATAATAAAGTAACATTTGAACAACATTATTCTAAATTTGCATTGCAAAATATTCAAAATTGAGCGAGTGAAAATTAAACCCCGGAGGCGCCTCAAAAAAAAGTTGGTTTGCGGTGTGCACCATAACTCGCAACAGAATCATTTGAAACAAAAATATCAAAATGCATTTGTTAAAGGAGATGTTTCTCGAGGTAATGACGGGAGGATTTTTTTTTTTTTCGATTTTTCGATTTTTCGTAGCACTTGGGAGCCAAAAACCCGATTTTCGCTAAAAAAATCGGCTAATTTGTTGTTGAAAAATTAGTAATTATTAAAAAAAATAAAAAAGCTCTGGACAATACCTGGTGAATTATGTGAAGAAGTACTGTGCAAAATTTCAAAGCGATTGGTCCAGTAGATTTTGAGTTATCGTGCACACGGACTTCAAATATGACAAGTCTCAGAAAAACGGTTTGAAAAACGCAGAAGAGAAGAGAACGGCATGGAGCAATAGACGCTCAAATACTCATAACTTCGTCAATTTTACTCCGATCGACTTGAAATTTTAAGACAATATTCTTGATATATTATGCATTCATTTAAAAAATTTAAAAAAAATGAAGAAAAAAAATTAAATACTTTACCCCGCCATTAACCATTGAATGGAAATCTTTTTAAGATACCTTCAGTATCCCTTTAGTAGGGAAGCTTCTTAAAGCCTTAGGCCACTCTATAGGCAGAAAAGAAGGCTTTCTGGGGATTTTGTTTCTTCAGAAAAACTACAAAATAAATCGCGATTACAAAAAAAGGTATTTATAGTACATATCAGTGACTGTATACAATAATTTTTGTTCAAGCGATTAATTTCAAAATGGCGACTGTGCAGCGTTTATCTCAAAACTGCACTTTTTAAGTTGGCCGGAAACTGCTCAGACAATTTTCAACCGATTTACTTGAAATGTTGAATATATCTTCAAAAATACATTGTCTATGAAAGCACGTAGGATTTTTTTTATATTGCATAGTTCATTTGTCATTAACAATTATCTGACGAAATTTTTCACTTTCCAAAAATTTGCCTAAAAAATCGTCAGATGATTGTTAATAACAAATGAACTATGCACTATAAAAAAAAAATCCTGCGTACTTCCATAGACAATGTATTTTTCAAGATATGTTCGACATTTCAAGTGAATCAGTTGAAAATTGTCTGAGTTATGTTTCCGGCCAACTTGAAAAATGCAGTTTTGAGTTAACGCTGCACAGCCGCCATTTTCAAATTAATCGCTTCAAAAAAATTATTGTACAAAGTCACTGATATGTATGATAAACACCCTTTTCTGCAATCTCGATGGTGTAGTTTTTCTGAGAAAAAAATCCCCAAAAAGCCTCTTGTGGGACCTCTAGAGGGGCCTAACCCCTTAATTACACCCAGTTGAAATTTTTTAAATGTCGATTTTTTGTTTACGACGGATCATTTCTCAAAATGTAACATTTCAAAAATATTTTCCGAAAACTTCAAGTTGATTGAAGTACCATGTAACAGCTTCAAGTAGTAATAAAACATACCCTAAGTCTCAAAAATCACGAAGTAATATTTCCTAAAAAAAAAACATGAAAATCAGTAATTTTTCTCCTCGCCTAAAGGTCCCTCCCCACTTAAGTGGCCAACGATTGTGTAACTCGTCGCGAACCGTAGAGTATCGTGAGCGTTAGGAATTCTCACGATGAATCTTTGATTCAATTCCCCTTGAGGGTTGGTACACGGTATTATAGTGAGTGCGTTTCCACTGCGGCAGTCACAGGGTCTGCTACTGTCTAGTTTAAGAAAAGGGCGGAAAGGAGACAGAGAGAGAGAGAGAGAGAGAGAGAGAGAGAGAGAGAGAGAGAGAGAGAGGCAAATCAAGATATATGTTGCGAAAATGTGAACGGAGAAGGGAGAGATATAGAGTTCGTTATGCCGGTTAACCCGGTAATTAATTTATCGCGCGCAATCTCTCGCACCCCATATCGCCACTGTTTCGACGACCCTCTCTCCTACCCCAACTTTCCATACACCGATGTCAATAACGACCGGTAGAGCTTTAGCTGTTCAATTCTCCCCCTTTTTCCTCTATCCCTTCCCTCCGATCCTCGTTTCTCTTCGCGCCCTTCTCGTGTATGGAAATACGCACGAATGCGCGTGGCCGTACAACTCGATTGTACAGGTCCGGATGAACGTTTCAATACATACGTGATGGGTACACACGCTATTAGCTCGGTCGATGGCACGCACCGGACATAAACTCGGGGTGTTAATCAAGGTACGGAACACTTTCCTGCTTATTTTCCATACCCTCGACGTAATTGCGTAGCGATGATGTTTTTCTTCGTTTATCCTGTAACGTACATCCGTCTTGTCGGGGCTTGCGGAAATTTCGTTGCAAGTGTGCTGACAATGAAATCGATCGATCAGTTGAAAACATTACCAGGGAATATTTCACCGTTTGTTGCAATTGGAAGTGGTCTGGTGCACAGTAGATATAATTTTTTCGTGTGAAGAGAAGTTTAAGAAACAGAAGTGATTGGAGTCGACAGAGTAAGGTTTTTTTTTATAGATAAGTCGAAAAATGTTTTCGGAGGTGTTGGACGCGAAATTGATAAATTACGAGACGAAGTGAAATGGTCTTGAAGTTTGCATCGTCGGATCGCAACGGAAATTCTTTTTTATATTCTTATTTTCTCATTATCATTATTTTACAAATTGTTTTTTTTTTCATACAAAAAATATAAGCCTCTACTTAGAGATCTAGAATTTGAATAGGAAAAAAATATATCTACTTTCTCTCCCTCTCTCTCTCTCTCTCTCTCTCTCTCTCTCTCTCTCTCTCTCTCTCTCTCTCCCTCCCTAAAATAATAAGAATTTTTATTATTTTATAATTTTTCAAATATCTTTTGCATAGAAATCTAGAATTGGAATGTTTTTTTTTTTGGAAATACTAAGAATAAAAATATAAAAAATAATTTTCGTTGCATTCCAACGCGAGAACTTCAAAACTATTGAAGTGAGGGAAGAAGTACTTTTTACCTTTGAGAATTAAACGTATACTTTTCAACGTTGTACGTAAGCTTCTGATAAGAATTATGGTCGTTCTAACTTACACGCGGGAAAATTAAAGCAAAACGATTGCTAAGTGTTTAAATTAAGTGTGTAATTAAATAAGTAAGTAAATTATTTTACAAATTATTTTTTTTTCATACAAAAAATGTAGGCCTCTACTTAGAGATCTAGAATTTAAATAGGAAAAAAATATATCTACTTTCTCTCTCTCTCTCTCTCTCTCTCTCTCTCTCTCTCTCTCTCTCTCTCTCTCTCTAAAATAATAAGATTTTTTATTATTTTATAATTTTTCAAATATCCTTTGCATAGAGATCTAGAATTGAAACGTGTTTTTTGGGAAATACTAAGAATAAAAATATAAATAATAATTTTCGTCGCATTCCAACAATGAGAACTCCAAAACTATTGAAGTGAGGGAAGAAGTACTTTTTACCCTCGAGAATTAAATATATACTTTTCAACGTTGTACGTAAGCTTCTGGTAAGAATTATGGTCGTTCTAACTTACATGCAAGAAAATTAAAGCAAAACGATTGCTAAGTGGTTTTATTTTTAAATAAAATGATTTTATCCTTGAGCCGAGTAATGTTGAGGTATCAAACGTATATTTGGCGCATGCATATTCTATGCTCGGCTTAAGAATAGATAAAACTTTACACACGGGTATAGAATATATTTTAGTTCAAAAAATGTTAGGTCGTCCTGACCTTTACAGGAAAGCAATCATTCGAGACCGAGAGATACAGTGCTGAACTTGTATAACAGCTACTGAATTCCAATACCCAATATAACATACGTTGAAGCCTTGCGTTATTTGCAAAAATAAATCCTTGTTTAATTATTCCGTCTAAATACATTTTTGTATCTTCTCTGGTCTCATATTTGCATGAATCGAGAACAGATTTTTCCGCTGCCCTAATACAGGAATAAAATCAACAATGTTGGTTTTACAAAACCTCGGAAAAGTAAAATGAAATAAATTTGGAAAAATCACAATCGACTAAAAGTTTATCAATCGTAATATAAATAATCTAAAAACCCTCCCCCCTAAACATTTACCCATGAACCATTGATCTTTTGATTCTCGGTCCCATTCGGCTATTCAAATTTCTCGTTATCCGATCCAAAGGGGGCGGCAAAAAAATCTCCTGAAAAAGATTTGCCTTCGACGGATTTTTTTTTTCGATGTCGTTTTTTGCACAATTATTTTTCCAGGAGTTTGCTCGTTGCCCGCCATGTTTGGGGTTTATCAGGTGCGCGACGAGAAGGGGTTGAGGGTGCAATAGCGAGCGTTATCGGGCTGCGATCGCTTTTCGTCGATTGATTTTGGGAGGGTGAAAATAGGAAGGGTAGGCAGCAGGCTTGAAGATAAAATAAAATAGTACTCGCGAGTGTCGGAGGGGTACGAGACAAAAAGCGCGAAAACGAGCGGAATCGACTGCATTGTATATTAACGACAGAGAAGACGAGAGAGTAAGAGAGAGAGAGAGAGGCCAGTCGGAACGAAAGAGAGAGAGAAAAAAAGTGAGAGACGGGGAGGGAAGGAGATAGATAGGTAGAACTGCCTAAATTTAATGTAGAGCGAGATAAAAGCTCAAGAGCGATGTCGAATACGCCATACATAGGGGTGGAGGAGGGGATGAAATTTTCGCTGTATTTTCCACCAACGGCTAGTTCGAACGACAACAGCAGCAGTGAGCATTCTCGCGTTTGGTGAAATCACTACGCTTTCTCTTGTGTGCTTTCCGTTATTCTCCCTATTCATATATATATATATATATATATATATATACATATACATATATATATATATATATATATACACAACACTGCGATGCCGAAAAATCCACACGCCATTAACCACAGCCCTTATCTGGCCGCAAAAACAACGAGCTCGAACCCCTCCTGCAGACCTTTCCAGTGTTCTCCATTCAGTGATGCTATGTGGGAGAGGGAGAAAGAGAGACAGAGAAATGAAGAGCGATTATTGCACCCCCAAACAGGGTACACCAGTTCAACGACGTGGGAGGGGTGAAGAGAGGGAGAGAGAGGGAAAACGAGGGTGGTGGTTTCAACTTGCGTGACAATCCTGCACACAAATACTCGTCTATACATTCGCAATTCAGTTTGCCAAAGAGTAGTGGATTTCGAAGGGTGTGTACGCGTAACACGTAATTTTCAAAGTGCCAAGCAGCCGACATCTCTCTATTTACGTCGACGAGGAAAGCTTTTTTTTGTTGTTGTTTTGTTCAAGCTGCAATAAGTATATATTTTGTCGAGGTTTCATCGGGGTACGTCAAGTGGCCTGTGAATGAGCGAGGAGAAATGTGCCGGTGTATTTTTGTAGTAGGGTGAGTCAGGATCGTCCTCGTGTGGTGAATCTTTTATCGGTGGTGAGTGATTCAAATGGTCGGGGAGGAGATCGACATTTTTCACATGTGGCTTTTTCATTGCATAGTTTTGTAACCTGTACTGTGTACTGCAATTTGCAACAGAGTTTTTATTAAAACTAAAATAATTGACCGAATTACCAGGATTCTTGTGAATGCCTAGAACGAAAATATGTTCGTCATATTCACTTCAAATGCGGACAGAGCATAGTTTATAACACTTTCTATCGTATAACCGGATGGCTTTTTAGAGTTGTTTATCCATTTCTTAACTATTATATAAAGTCACTATATATATATATAGGTGTGTGTGTGTATATATGTATATATATATATATATGACATGTATATCGTATATATTTCAAAAACCTGGTAAACATACAGCGAGTGCTCCACACTCTTCAATCGAATATTAATTAAAAAATTTGAAAAATTAAAATAGCTGTTACTTCACGGCGTTTAGGAATACCATAATATAAAAAATACCAAACATCCGTTTTTCGTATTCACAATTCGGGGAAATTTAAAAAAAAATAACGAGTGCCTTTCCTTGAGAAAAAATATTTTTACATATTTTTCCCTGAAACGGACGTTCGACTTGCTCAATAAAATCTAAATTATTTTTTTCTGGAAGGCTAGAATAAGACGCACATTTTCTTTCTTTACGAATGTAAATACGTCAAATCCTGCCAAAGATACAGCCATTTGAATGGGAAAATGTTAAAAAATGGTAATCAACGAGTAAAACGTCAGAAATTTTTAAAAAATTTCGACACTCGGTGAATATTTTGAAATAAAGTAACTCGATTTTTCAAAATTATTTGTGGATTTTTTTTCTTACTGGCTAAAGTGACGTGGAATGCCTCATATATAGTTTATAACACTTATATAATTTTATAACAAGTTTATAACAATATATATATATATATATTTCAGCTATATTTTTTTCCATTTTCTCACCATCCAAATATCCACTTCAAAGAAAGAAAGAAAACTATTGCGCAAGCTGCGAACAGTCAAAAAATATTTAGAGGTCGGAAGAGCCTCCCAAAGATTCTAATTTTCACTAAAAAATCGATTTTTTTTCGTTCAGTTCTCACCCGTGAATTTTACGGTTTATAATTTTTTAATTACGCTTGCGAAAGCTCCAGCCGGTCAATGAATATTTAGTGGTCACTCAAGCGCTTGGAAATTTCCAATTTTCGCCTATTTTTTTTTTTTTATTCTTCTCACTCATAAATTTGACGCGTTGTACAATTTTCAAAACAGTTAATCCTTTTTTTCATTAGAAATGGATTTTTTAAATTTACCTCACACTTCTAACCCGATAAAACGAAGGGCCTATAATTTTTTTACGGACAAGAGTTTTAAAGACTTCTTTTATAAGAACAAAGATTATTATTATTGGGTTGGTAGTGTGAGGTAAATTTGAAAAATCGGTTTCTAAAGAAAAACCACTAATTGTTTTGAAAATTTTAAAAAGCGTCAATATTATGAGTGAGCGAAGTAAAAAAAAAATTAGCAAAAATTGGAAATTTCGAAGCTCTTGAGCGACCACTAAATATTCATTGACTGGCCAGAGCTTTGACGAGGTGAATTTAAAAATGATAAAAATCGTAAAATTCATGGGTGAGAAGTGAACGAAAAAATCGATTGTAATTAATGAAAATTCGAATTTTTGGGAGGCTCAAGCGACCTCTAAATATTGCGCTTTCTGCTCTCACTGAATCGTCTATAAAATCGTCAATTTTCAATATTTTAACTTGAATTTCTTTCACATATCCTTGAATATCTCTACTTTGAGAAAATGGAAAAGAAAATCGATTGTCTTTCGACCCGTCACAGTAGTGTCCCAACTTGAGGGAGGTCACCACTGTAAAATTTTCGAAAAATCGTTTTCTTGGAAACAATTTTGAAAAATCCTTTAAAACTTCAAAAATGTTATGCATATTCGTTTATGGCTGAAAACCAGGTTTGAGGTGGTTTTCGAGCTATTTCTGAGGGGAGTCTCCGAGCGCTGTACCAGCTACACAAAATACCATCCAAAAATTTGATCCTGAAGTAACAACCGTTTCCAACGAGGATCACGTAACCCAACGGCTCAAGAAGCTCCCACGCTTCTGCACATTTACTCGTGTATTTTTTGCCTAACAGGTACCGAAAACTTCGAACACGTTTTTTTCAAAATCATGTTTTTGAAATTGGCACGCAGCAGAACTCGAACAATTTTTGTCCAATCGACTTGAAATTCGAACTGTAGCTTCTTAGATTGCTTTAACAATCAAGTACGAGCGCTTTTTTTGATTAATTGAAAATTGTAAAAAAATTAGTCACTTTTTATATGAAAATTATGGTCGAAAAAACTAACTTTTTTTCAAACTCGTCTCCATTTTGTATTCTTTTGACAAATAATTTTTTTTTTATACACTTCAACAAATATCGAATAAAGCCTAAAAGTTTTTTCGACCATATATTTTATTCCTTTTTAAATAAAAATTCCAAAAAGACGATTGAATTAGCAGTTACAGTGATGTCCTTTAATTCGTAAACTTTTTAAAACTAGATACATTTCAATTCCCCCCACGCTGCCCAATACCTATTTCCTCGATCTGCCGGTCCCCGGAATACTCGATTACTTTTTATCACTTCTTCGGTGCACGGCTACGCCGCGCCGGAAAATCCATGAATCCATGAGCAATAAAAAAAAACCATTTTTCTATGAAAGATTTCTTTTTTTTTGCGCCAAAACACGAGTGCCTCGTTCGACGGTGCGGTGGTCGCGATGAATGCAGATGTTCGCGAAATATAAGCTCGACGGCGGGCTCACGAGTTGAGCAACTCGACAGAATGAAAGACCGGCATTATCGCGAGTAGAAAATATATGTACGAGCCGAGCACCGAACAATTTGATAGATTATAGAGGTTTACGGCAGACATGCAGCAGTTTCGATGCAGTCTCTCCCTACCCTACCTCCGTTAGTTCCTCTTCTGTTCCGCTTTCCAATCGGTTGAGCTTGCACGACGCTTCGTCGTGTGCGTTGAGGTCGGCGAGGTACGGTCTCGTGTATACACGACCCGTTTGAAAGGATGCTGCTGTGCGTCATGCATGTACACGTATTTACACAAAATATACGTATACACGCCTGTGCACGTACATATATATGTAATGACGATTTTGGAGACACTCGACTTCAAGGACCGTCCTCGAAACAACAAAAAGTGCTGATAGCCAACATTATGTAGATATAACGAGTCCATAATGATATATATATACATATATATATATATATATATATATATATATATATATATATATATATATATATATATATATATATATATATATATATACAGGGTGTCCTGTAATAAATGGATAATCCTGCAACTGTCGATAGGACAAATCATGTTCTACTATGTGCTGGGATTTCAGTTCCGTAAAAGGCCCACGGTTTTCGAGATGGAAATCCTCTGGTTTTGGTTTTTCGCGTGCCATTTCTAGTAATGATGACTTTTTTTACCCGATTTTTTTAAAAATACTCTTGATTATTTGTTTTATCTAGAAAAGTCTTCTTTTTACCCGTAAATGTTAAGGGGTCTTCTCACTTTAGACGCTAAAGAAAGGCTATTTTCATCGATTTTTTTATAGGCTTATATTATAGATATTAATCTAAAAGTTTGTACACTTAAGGGGCCAGTCCACTTTGAAAATTGCAAAAAATCGAAAGCAAGCAAGACTTGAAGAAATCGATGATGAGCAATCGGAAGGGATTTTGTACGGTGCAGGAATTGCCGATTGAGTTTAGGTAAGAGTTTATCATAGTGTAAACTTCAAACGCGTTTTTCTCGAAACAACGTTTTCAAAATCTAGCTCCATTTTATGTCTAAAACTAATAAACCGATTCTCTTGAAATTTGAACCACATATTGTAAACATGATTCGCGACAAGATGACCCGCGATGGTTTAAAAATTTTGATTTTTACTCTTTTTATTGCGGGAAAACTGCCAAAAAAACGCGTTTTTTAATACTTTTTTTCGTTTTTCATGTGCCATTTTTTTATTTTGTTGATAAAACTTTATATCCGAGGGTCATTTTGTAGCTGGTGTCATACGTAATTTGATGGACTTCGATTTTTTGTTTCAGACAAGCCGTTGCCAAGTTGTGATGGAGCTACATAGCCCACCTATTTTTGAGGGCCTACGTTAAACTATAGTTTTTGTACTTAAAAATGAATAAAAAAGAATTAAATTTTTTTTAAATGTATTTCAAGACTTTATTTATCAAGCCGAACAACTTTTATATTCATATTTTTTGTGAAATCCTCAAAAAAAAATCTCGAAAATAGCCTTTTTCGTGGCTCCAAAGTGGACTGGCCTCTCAATAAATACACTTTCGAAATACATTAAAAATGTTTTTTACGTATTTATGTAATCCAAACAAACTTTAAACGCGTTTTTCTCGAAACAACGTTTTTCGACGGCTTGTTGATAAAATCTTCGAAACTACAGAACCGATCCTTATGAAATTTTAACCATATATTCTTTACAACTATAGTTGAAGCGCGTGTCAAGGACTATTTTAAATTTTCGTGTGATATGCGCTATAGCCATTAACATACTAAATCTAAAACCGTATGATTTTTTGTGTCAGATGATCCATCTCCGAGATTTCATCAACAGCGCAGACCTAAAATTTTTTAGGATATTTTTTTAACTACCATTTTCATCTATAAATAGTGACTTGAATACATTTTTTTTAAATGCATTTCGAAAGTGTATTTATTAAGTGTAACAACTTTTATATCAATATCTATAATATAACCCTATCAAAAAAATTAATGAAAATAGCCTGTTTAGCGTCTAAAGTGAGAAGACCTCTTAAGGAAACATTATAAAAAAATATCATATGCAGAATTTTCATATAAACTAATTCGAACATCTGACTTTGATAGCCTGCGGTGTAAAAAAAATGTACTACGCATATCGTGCCAATTACTTTAAAAAGTTGCTTAGTTATTGTCGATTCATATAATTTGTAGATGATCATGCGAAAAACCAAAGGCAAATATGATTTTTTTTCAAAAAATAACATAAAGCCCAAAACCTCGTAAACCATGGGACTTTTACTAAACTGAAATTCCAGCATATGATAGGACATGATCTGACCTATCGACAGTTGCAGGATTATCCATTCATAACAGGACACCCTGTACATATATGAGTGTGCGTGTACAGAAGAGGAAAAGGGGGTACCACCCACAGCAAACGAAACGAGACAGAATTTGAACATCGCCAGGTCTCTGACATTTTGCATTTTGTATTCCACATTTTGCATTTCGACGTGTGCGCAATTCATGCACGCTTCCTGCACCCCTCCCTCGTTATATCTCCACAATAGCGTGTACGTGAATACGTACCTCTATACCCAGAAAAACGATACATTTTACCCGCGTATATTTTGTCCGCCCACGAGGCAATCCAGCCCAAATCGACCGCGAACGCACACCGGAAATTCTTCCCATTCGATCAAAGCTGCACGCAGCCTTTTTTAAATAATCTTCCGAATCAATTGCGCAGCAAAATTTGGAGATTTTTACGAGATTCGGTGAATTTGAATATACAGATTTATTTTTTTAAATAAGTCTTTAAAAAAACTTATTTAAAAAATTTATTTAAAAAATAAATTTTATTTAAGACTTATTTTAGATTTATTTTAGACTTATTTTTAATAAATATTAATAAATAAAATAAGTATTAAATTTTATTTAAGACTTATTTTAGACTTATTTAAAAAATTTACAGACTTATTTTTTTAAATAATTGAATAAATGGTTTTCCACGCCATTTGCTTGGTAAACTTCGAGGTATTTCAACAATGCCAAAGTTTGCATCGTTGGAATACAACGAAATATTTTTTTTGGAGTTCCAAAATTACCGTCGACAGATGTAGGAGAGACCCGGGCAGCGTGAATAGCCGGGCAAAGCGAATACCCCCACGCGCAAACGCTGTCCGTAGTGGGGGGTATTCGCTTCGCCTGGGCTGCTCGCGCTGCCCTGATGTCCCCTAACCTATAAAAATTACGCGATCATTTTTGCAGGCTCCCGGTTTGGCGATCTACGACCCAAGTCTACAAAATATGATTTTCGACAATACTGAAAATAAGGAATGAAAGAAAAAATCGTTGCTTACCAACGATGCAAACTTCAAGCCTATTGATTTTTTGGTTTCACGGGAAGTTGAAAAACTATGTCAACTGATAAAATCACATTTCTACGCGTATTTATTTTTCGTTGTTTAAAATACTCAAATTGCTCGTAATTGTTCGAATAACTTCTGGCGTCATTCGTGATAGGCTCAATATGTGTAGGGCCCAATTGACGTGGTCGAATTCTTGCAAGGGGGATGCTTAAAAAACTGGTAAACAGCAAACTCTTGAAAACGTGAGAAAAGATTATTTTTAAGATAGTGTTGAATCGAGCTGGATAACCTCATATGTGGATTTGGTGAAGCTTGCCACAGTGCAGGATGGATAAATTTAGCGTAAATAATGCGGGGACATTTGCGTTCAGCCCTCTCTCGATTTCTCTGCTACCCGTCTGTCGCAGTGCAGAGCGGAAAGGTGGCTCGCCACATACGAATACAATCTACTCATTTTCTCTCTCTCTCTCTCTCTCTCTCTCTCTCTCTCTCTCTCTCTCTCGCTTTTTCGTGAATGTATAGGTGAATCGAGAACACGCGAAACACGCCAGAACTGGAGATGAACGTGACTCGCTTGCCGGGTGAAAAATCGGTACCACAATTTTCTCGTTCCTAGCGTCTCGATATGTGACATTGAATATCGACTTGGATAAGTCCTCTTATCTCGTGCGGAGACTCCGAGGTTTACATACGGATCGATTGACGAATACGATGATTGAAAAATCGAAGAATCAAACGACGGTTCATAAATTATGGGAACGAGGCTCCTTATAGGTATCATCGTTGATGCAACTTCATGGAGTACCCTAAAACGGACTTAACTTGACATTAAGGGTAACTTTAACAGAGCGCCAAAATACGGATTTATTTTCTATTGATTGTATCATTTTCTATTGTTTCTCAAAGTTGTTGTTCAAGTGTATTATAAAGTTGCTAAAGTTGATTGTGATGTTGCTGAAGTTGATTTTGATTTCATTGATAATTAAAAGACTGATTAAGAGCCTATAATAGTACCCTAGATACTTGATATTTTTATGTAAAATGTTTCCTTAATTAAGATGACAATTTGATGATAAATTTTTTAATCAAAATGATGTGAAAGTAAGCTTTGTAAGCAAAGTAAGTAAGATTAACTTTGACACAAGTTTAATTTCAATGCCTTGTCAAAGAAACCCCACACTCGAGGTTACTTTGACACTTTGAATTAAGGGGTCTTCTTACCTTAGACGCGAAAAAGGCTGTGTTTATGATTTTTTTGATAGGTTTATATTATAGACATTGATATAAAAGTTGTTACACTTAATGAATACACTTTCGAAATACATTTAGAACAAAAAAATTATTTATTTAAGTCACTATTAATAGACGGGAATGGTAGTTAAAGAAAATGTCCTAAAACAATTGTAGGTCTGCGCTGTTGATGACATCTCGGAGATGGATCATCCGAAACGAAAAAAAATCGAACGGTTTTAGATTCAGTATGTTAATGGCTATAGCGCATATCATACGATTTTTGATATATTCAAAAATAACAAAATGGCGGACATTTTTCGAAAAAACTGTTTTTTCACCGTTTTTGGCAAAAAAAGTAAAGATCAAAATTCAAAAAAATCTTCTATTTGCGCTATAGCTATACTTGTAAAGAATATGTGGTTAAAATTTCATAAGGATCCGTTCAGTAGTCTCGAAGATTTATCAACAAGCCGTCGAAAAACGTTGCTTCGAGAAAAACGCGTTTAAAGTTTGTTTGGATTACATAAATACATTTTAAAAAAGTCTGTATTTCGTACGGGTATTTATTAAGTGTAACAACTTTTATATCAATATTTACAATATAAACCTATAAAAAATCATAAAAATAGCCTTTTTAGCGTCTAAAGTGAGAAGATCCCTTCCAAAAAATATTAAATTATGGGCGGGGGGTTTGGCTTTCTTATACATTTGATAGCTAAAGGACACATAGTTCTATTGGAGCAAAGAAAGTTGGAACTTAGGTTGTTAAAAAAAAGTCACCTACAAAAAGTTCCAAAACCTGCTTAAAGTAACCCCATTTTACGTAAGCTCGAGCCGTGGCTACTTTGCGTACCGGGTGTTCGAATCGTATTTTCGAGAATTGTCAAGACTCGCGGGTAAAGCAGGCATTATTGGCGAGCCCACGTTGTTGCGGGAGTTACACTTTCGTCGTCTCTGTCTCTTTCTAGCTCTGCATTGTATGACTTTATTTTAGTGTTCAGTATTTGAAGTTTTTTCTAGTCTCATTGTTGGTGTGATTTTTTTCTTCTTACTATATTTTTTTTCATTTTGACAGCTTTGTATTATAAATTCTGAACTTTATGATGTATCTGAAAATCTTAATAAAATATAAATATAATATCAACCGATTGTTGAAGTACAGAATTCAGACAAAATAATTAATATCTTGCCAGAGAGGTTGGTGCGTCAATTTCGCAGTTTATTTTAAAATTCTCTCTCTCTCTCTCTCTCTCTCTCTCTCTCTCTCTCTCTCTTATCGAGCCACGTAAACACCGCTGCTGTAAGTTTTTTGCTGCCAACACTTCGCGGGCGTCCTCGGGCCTGTTCCACGGGGAACGGAAAGGCTAGGGATGGGAACTCTCGAAAAAATGGACTAAGAACCACGAGTAAAAAACAATCAATTATCGAGAAAAGTTGGCTGCCGGAAAAAAGGTGAAGCCGACTTGCTGCTCGTTGTCGAGCGATCCTCTGCTATCAGTTTCCCTGGCCATCCTCGCGACAGTGTCCGGAGTCTTGGAAACTTGTTCGTGCAGTAAAACTCCCTCGGGGGTGGTTCTTGCATCGACCACCTGAAAATTACCCCCGCCAGGATTGAACGAGAATTGAGAAACGGCTCGACAGAACGGATTATTTATTTAATTTTTTTCCATCACATTTGCACGTTCAACTCATCTCCTTTTCTTTATGAGAAGCACGATCCCTGGCAATAACGACATCCAGGTTGCTAAAATTATTCTAAAAAAAATGCACGGCAAACTTTTAAAGATTTCTTCGTATCTGCCGAAGCCTGATGAGGGAACAACGTGCGAATCCGTTGTTTCACTTTAAGCTGAAAAAGTCGGAAACAACGACGAAGCTTGGAACTTAATTTTTAGAACCATGCCAAAAATTCAATTTTCGATATTTTTATTTTCCTCTAGTTTCGGCCATAGCCTCAGGTATACAAATTGAAATGCCATTTGATTTTTCAAATTTCAATTTAGCAAAACCTCCGAAATTATGACAACGGTCGAGCAACTTTTTTAAATCCACGAGTGTCTTCCGAACGGTGTAAAGTCGATTAAACTCTTTATTTTCGTCTGAAAAAATGCTGAGGGACTTTAAAAATGTTAATAAATGTGTGGTAAACATTCAGAGACAGTCTGTTTTGATGGTTCATTAAAAAAATTCCAAAGAACCGTAAAAAAATAGTTATTTCGCGGGATGACCGCCTCGAGGGATTACACCACTGTAAACGTCCAAAATTACGTGATTTTTTTTGTGGAAGTACAAGTAAGAGGATAATAATATTCAAGGATGTTATTAGTCATATCATCAAGTGAACAAAAAAAATGTATATTAAAAAATTATACAAAATCGTGACGCTGGAGCTATTCTCGCGAGGCATGTTGAATTTGAGACGCTTTGCTGCACACAGTATAATACCTGATGCGAATTTGAATGTAGAAAAAAAATGCTATCAATTTGCATGATTATAGCTAGAGAAATACGTACGGGATTTAGAAAATATGAATTTTGGTGTAACTGGCAAGCATTTAAAGTAAAAACTCAGTTTTCGACGAAAAGGACAATAATTTGTTAATAACTAATGTTATAATTTACTCATGGAAAATCCCGTAGGTATTTCTCTTCGCAATATTATTTTAAAGATGCGTTTAAAATTTGGTGTGCAAAGAGTGAAAATTGTTGGAGTTATGTGCCGTTTTGAAAAATTGTATTCCGAGAAAAACGGTCGACGTCTCGCACACGGGCCAACCACTGCCACCACACACCCACACAGGCATGCGGGCCTTTGTTTCACTCACAAATAGTTCAAAGCATCTCTTAAGGGGCTATACCGGTGTGACAATTTCAAAAAATCGTTTTTTTGCCTTCTTCGACAGTTTATACTTACAAGAATATTATTATTATTATTTATACTAATATCATTTCATCTTGCAAAAATCGATAGATAAATCTTGAAAGGCGGTTTTCTCGAAATGGGATTTTTCAAATTTGCTGACATTGTAACTCAAAGAGCAATTATCCGATTGACTTTAAATTTGAACTGAGTACTCTTCAATATATTTACTCTACAATGACGTAGATATTCTAGGTTAAGTAGGATATTCTTGATTGGATGAAAATTGACGAATTGGCATTGAAAAAACGACCATTTTATAGGCAAGAAAACAGATTTTTTTCATAACCACGCCATTTTGTTAGATTGCGATATTTTTCGAAAATCTTACGTCATTGTACAGGAAATACATTCTAGTTTAATGAATTTTTTTTCCTTTTTCGGTTTCAGCTGCTCAATCGGCCGGAATCATGTCAATAGTGGAGGAACTTTTTTTTGGCGTGTCCGAAGGCAGCGCATAAGTCGCTTGGATCTCAATATTTTTCTATGAAAAAAATAATCTCATATAGGTCAAATATAGCCGCATATATTCTCAATTTTCCGAAACATTTTATTGAGTACTTTTCTTCCAAAAAATTCCCGAAAATCACCGAAATGTTCAGCGTTCACACTGGTAGAGTTTTGTATGACTATCTGTCTAGTATGATGTAATTAACTTTTTTTAAGCCGATTAAAAAAAATCAATTTTTTTGAAAATGTTGCAGTTGTGTACCCTTTTAAGGCAGACATGTCGTTGACAGGAGAACAATTCCACGCGCCCATAATTTATTGGAAAAAAATTCCGAAGGTGCCAACATATTATAGCGAGGAGCTACCAGTCCTACGACGAATGGGCCGTTATGGCCTCTCTCTCTCTCTCTCTCTCTCTCTCTCTCTCTCTCTCTCTCTCTCTCGCGGGACACCCTCGTCGAACTCGTTACCGGACGATCGAACTAAATTTCGTAGTACGTGACTGGTGAACGAATTTGAGGGTTCTCCCTACCAACAACGGGCATGCGAACACACAACGGCGTATAAGCAACAAGGTATACAAGCGCCTCTCTGACACGCCGGAGAAGCCAAACTCACTCTTGGACGTCCCTCGACCCTCAGTCGGTCCATTCAGTCTCTCGCGACCAGTTTCTTCCTTTGGGTGTCTGTGGGCACGGCGCACAATGGAAATTACGAAATCAGAGATAAGTGGTTGGTCTCGATCCGAAACAAGCGAGAGAATCGCACGGAATTCCTCGCTTTTGTACAGGGTGTCTAAATTTTCCCACGTAACTACTTCCCGAACTATCCGTTGTTCCATTATTGTCCAGAGTCAAGGCACCTCACAAATTTTGAGGCGAAATGGCCACAATTCAGACGGTACAGAAATTGATGAAAAGTTTTCGGAACTTCACTGAGAATGACTACAAATGGTTCGAAACTTTGACCCTCGAAATCTCGTATCTCCGAAAAAAAAGGAGAATTGTAGATCAATTCAGTAGGGGAAGGGCAAGTGAAAAAGTTTCGAAATAAACTTCCAGTTGAGTGGATCGCGCATCGAGGAGATGATCGACAAAGCCATGCTGGAAGCACACATTTTGACAGTCGAACCTTTGCATTCTGTGAAAAAAATGACTGAGCAGAGTTTCGAAAGCTCTCGAACAGATTTGTAATTTGTGACAAAGCGTACGTCGTTCCCTCATACGAAGTATGTATAAATTCAATACCAATGAAAATTTCCTCCTAGTGTATTCGTGAACAAACATCAGCCCGATATCTTCAGAGGCACCACTATATGACGGGTTAAAAAATCGATTTTTTTCGTTGCATCTTATGAAAATAATCATATTGAAGAATAGGTGGAAAAAATGTCAAGTAAAAATATTGATATTTGACTAAGTTACAGACGATTTAGTGAAAGCAGGAAACGAAACGATTTACGTATAAGGACTAAAACTTTCAATCGCATTTTTCTTGAAACGACTTCTCTCGACCTAGTCGGAATTATAACTCCGGCTACAATTGCCCGATTTTTTAGTATTTTATACTTAACTAGTATTTTTTATCCCCCGAACATGAGTAAAAATTTCGCCAAAATTACACTTCTTTAAACACCCGCCGTTTTGTGAAAAAAAATCTAGTGAAATAGCTACGTACAACGAGAACTACATTTATATGGATTGTGAAACTTTTTTATCTTCAGTTTTCAGACCAACCATTGTCGAGTTATTGATTCAGCCGTTAGACCACATTTTTACACAAAGGGACTACCATACCCAAATAACGTCGTTGATTTTTAACGTAGACAAAAAAATTAGAAGACGGTGTTTTTCTGACCGTTTCACAGTGTCGTTTTTCCCTAAAATTGACAGAAGTTGAGCGACCCTAGAAAATTATTCAATTTCGAAATTCTTTTAAACCCAAGACATTGAATCGATTTTGACGAAAATCATATAGAGCAATGATGCGTTACTGTTCTGAAGTTTTGATGAATTCTAGCTCGACTGCCAGAGTCATTCACCGGTGAAATCGAATTTAATTTTTGTCTTTTCTAACTATGTTTTTAAAGGGATAACAGCATTCTGGGATTTTGGAAAAATCTTTTTTTTCGCTTAAAAACTAATTTAGGGTTATAAAAACAATGGGCAATTGGTCCTGTAGCAATTTTTTTGAGCTTCAATTATCGATTTTGCCACAGCGCCTCGGACTCCTTTCAGGCGCCTCGTACAACTTTAAACGCGTTTGTCTCGAAACCACTTATTTCAAAATGGGGGGACGGATTACTCAAACACCGTAGCATAGATAGATTTGAAATTTTGATAGTAGCTTCACAATTACATTCCCATGGGAGTACGTAGCCGTTTTGTGATTAAATAAAAACTTTTTTTTTATAAACAACTTATTGCTCATTTTTTAGGCAAAAAATCGATTTATTTCTTTGAAAATGCGCCATTTTGCGAAATTTGATAATAAAAAATCCCTACGTAGTCCCATAGCTAATAATATATAGATTATAATTTCTTTTGGTTTTTAGTTCCAGTCTTATACTTTACGAGAAAACCGTCCTCCCGTGAAGCTATTTGTAAAAAACACGTTTTTCAAGATGGGCTCTTTCGCCGCCATTTTTATGAAAATTATATTAATTTTTTTATACTTTATATGCATATATAAAGTTTTTATACTTATATACACTTATTTATAAAATAAGTCTATTTTTAATTAAAATAGAAAAAATATTTTAGCTGTAAAATTATATATTATAATCTTAATTATATACATATAAATTATTTTTAAAAATTATATTTTATATGTATATATATAATTTTTATACTTTATATTTATACTTTAGAATTTTAATATGTGTTAAATAAACCCTCTCTAAAGAAATCCTATTCCTTTTTTCAGACTTCCAAAGTAAATTGTCAGAGTTAGGCCTTATTTTCTGCCGCTAGAGTGGCAGAAAATAAGTTATTGAATAAGCTGTTGAAAATAACTTGATAATAAAGTATTGAAAAAGAATTCTTATCCCTTAAGGTAAATGAAAAATTCAATTTTATTTTTGGCGGTGAGCTTCCTCAATGAAGCAAATGAAACGAGCCCGAAAAATTCAAGAGCATCGACATCAACCGTGGTAACCAATAAAAATAAAACTGTAGCTACTTGTCCGGGAAACATTTTGGTGGAAAGCTTGAAGAAGGAACGCGAGGGTATTCGACGTCGGATCGTGGTCTGCGAACCGGAAGTAGCGCCCGTTAGTCGCGAGTGTGTCGCGTTTACGCGCAGCCGACGGGGAAGGCGTGCATTTAATATGCGGGATGAAACGCGGTCCCGTGGTCTACGCCGTCCTTGTCCGCATCGTCGTATTCTCGCCGCTTCTCCGTCTCTCCTTGTCCTCTAATTTATGCGATAGCGCTCTCCTGTTCCCAGGCGTGTGGCTTCCGCTTTCTCCCGCTCCGGGGTCCATTGTTCGTTCCACAATGAGTGGATGGCACCGTCTAGTTCCGTCCTTTCTTCCCTCTTGAGAAGGGCAGGGTGAAAGGCATCTCCCAATTCTTCGGTACCTCTGTCTTACTCAGGACTTACTCTGCGTCTTCCTCTTTCTTCGTCTCTAGCCCTTAATCTAGACTTCTGGCTAACTGTCTTCTTCCCTCACTCTTCGTATGTACTGGACGTTGAATATGGTCTCGCTGTTTTCCAACATATGGCGTTACGAGAACTGCGTGCGTCTAGTTCAAGATGGTGACGCATCTATGAAGACGTACTAGGGTGTCTCAAAATGACCTGACATTTTAATTTATTAATAAAACGTATTATTTATTCGAAAAGTACGAATATTTCCATTTTAATGTAAGGCACAAACATGGAGGTTATGTGTGGAACACAATATCCGATAAATGGCCGCCTCGTCCATCTTTGCAAACGTTCAACTCTTTTGACGAAATGTTCAATAACATTTTCGCATAATTACGGACTAATTCCATTAATGGCGCGTCCAATTGCTTCCTTGAGCTTCGGAATAGTCTGTGGATCATTGGCATACACTTTTCCTTTCAGAAAACCCCAAAGACAGAAGTCCAACGGCGTCAAATCGCACGATCTTCGTGGCCAATTCACATCGCCGCGGCGCGAGATTACACGACCGTGAAACTTCGTCTGCAATAGCTATGCAGTAACAATACAGCAAATGACAATTTCTATACGTTGCTCGATCGCGTAATTCTCCATGACTAAATCTCAATACTTCCTGATGCTAGTTGTCAAAGATAAGTACTCTACGTTCGCCATAAAAAAAATAGCGCGCAATTTAAAATGTCACGTCATTTTGAGAAATCCTTTATAAGCAAGCATGAAATGCAGTGTGTCGGTTCACCGAAGTGTAAACAACCTTTTTTTTCATAGTTTTAAACAAGTCCAATTTCGTGCCAAAAAAATATAGGGGAGATCCGGGCATAGCGAACAGCCCGGGCAAAGCGAATACCCCCTGCGCAAACGCTACATGCGATCCCATCCGCCGTGCGGGGTATTCGCTTTGCCTGGCGTGTTCACTATGCCCGGGTCTCATCTATTTGCGGGGAATTTGACTGCACTGGTATATTTAAAAAAATCTGCGGCTGAAACACACAGAATTCCTGTTGAGACTTACGGCGACCGTGCTCTGTCGGAAAGAATGTGTAAAGATTGTTTTAGATGCTTGAAAAGTAACGATTTCGATGGTTTGGTGATGTTGTTGAATTGGAGGCATTACTTCAAGAAGACTGATGTCAGACGCTAGCCGAACTTTAGGAGTTGATCACACAGCAGTTTCGAAACGTTCGAAAGTATTAGGAATGATTTTTTAAGGGGAGGTACCTGAGTAAGCGGCGAGAAAAACAGGTAAATTTCGGGAATTTTATCTCAAAAACTAATGCTTCGATTGGATCCGGGTTTTTTTAAATTGGAAAATTTGTACATTGAGGTATGTTTAGGAATTTTTAAAAATAAATTCGTTGACTGGGAGCGATTCAAACGCGATTATCTCGAAACATAGTTTTCAAAGTCGATGCCAGATGTATCTCAAAAACGGTCCGATTTTGTCCAAATTTGGATACAATATTCTTCGATAGTTTTTCTCGTTCGCCACGTAGGATTTTTTTTTGAAATTTTCATTTTTGACGGAATTGCGACCGTTTTAATTTAACATTCGTTTTTTCGTTCGCAATTTCCAAGGATTTTGGATTGCATACACATTGCATAAAAAAGCAATGGTTCAATCAAATGAAAAACCCCTTGAATCAAATGAATTATTTTCGCCGTTCGGTGATTATTTCTGAAGCCTCATCATTCGTAGGCATCATGGAGGCAGTCAATCAATTGATGCTCTCCTCCTCTACTGACAGCAGGCCACAAATCTTTAGCACAGAGGTGCAACAATCCGAGTATAAATTGTTCTAGCCTGGCTGAGTTACGACCTAGTAATTGGCTCGCCCAATTGAGTTCATACGAACTGACCAATGGTTGGCTTGCTATGAGTTAGTAATATTGTGAATGTTTTGTTATCCATCCCTTGGCTAGTCACGGCCCAGCCGATCTTGGCCACAAATGACAAAGTGTGGTTATGTGACTACGTGTAGTTCCATCGAGCGATTGGCTCATGGCTGGCTAAGCAACTTGAGTTACAGATGACGTTGCGAATGACTCCTCAACACTTCCCAACTGCGGCCGCACTACCCGGAAAAAATGATCGGACAAATATAATTTAAGGTTATGTAATTCTATGAGATTAACGCTCTCAATGAGAACGCAATTGAGTCATTGATCCGATAATGTTATTTACATTTGTTAATCCACCGATTTATCAATATTCTGACATTGTGTAGTGTAATATATATAGACGTTAAGAAAATTTAGAAATTGAACAAGTAGAACTACACTGTAAAAAATGTCTGTATAAAAATTAATACACAAGTGTAGGAAGTTTTTATGCGGATACCGCTTATGAAATTTCAGATACGATTTTGAAAATCCAAAACAGGTTATTTTAAAAATGAAAGTGTTGCTCCGTAATATTAATATACTTGTGCGTGTGAAAAATAACCCAGGTAGGAATTGACGATGAAAAAAGGGCTCGCCAAGCTCTGAAACAAGGCTCACATTTTTTAATTCAGGCTGAGCACCAGCCTGATTTCAGGCCTAGCTGAACCTCTGAATGATAACGCGGTTTCAGGCTCTTGCACACAGGCTTGCCCAAAGGCTGGTAGAAAAGCCTGAAACGACGAAACAACAAGGCTCAAAACGAGCCTTAATGAAGCCTTCACGAGCATTCTTATGACCAGGCTTATCCCAAACTCTTCTCGAGGCTATATGAGGCCTGTTTTTAGTTTTCTATATTCTACATTGGGGCAAATTTAATAAATTTGTAAAGAATTCCTTTGATTTATTCTATATATTTATTATTCATTATATTATTGGTTAAAAAATATATATATAAATTTAAAAAAACAATACTATATTTTATTTGCTGTTTACGGGACACGTAATACACAGAGTGTACACAAACTCCAGAGAGTGAGTATATACGAAATCTGTGCGTGACGAGAAAAAAACTTTTTTGTGTACCTGATAAATATCGATAAGAGCATATGTTCAAATGTTCCGAGCTGCCTCCTTCGCTTTCGTTTTTCGTGTCTTTGCAGTTGACAAATTTTTTGCTCAATTTTTTTTCATAGAAGTACAGAAAAAATATTATATTAAACTTATTTTATTTTATCACAACCTGAAACAAGCCTGCATCCAGCGTTGATTTTTTAGCCTTAAAATCCACCGGCTGAATAAAGCTTGAAATAACGCTGAGTTTAGGCTAAGCAGCCAGTCTTGGTTCCAGGCTGCTCCAAACGATGCAATGAAACCAGGCCCAGGTCTGTCTCACTCAGGCTCGGTGAAACAAGGCTCGCACAAGCTTGTTTCCATCGTCAGCCTTTTGATTTCCTACCTGGGAATGCACGTGCAAAGAAATAATCACATCCAAGTATATTGAAGTCAAGAACCATTTGCTGATATCAAAATACAAGTGTATATTAAATTCAAGACCCATTTGCTAATATCAGCATACGGGTGTGTATTAATTTCACGGAAACAAAGAATTACCTTTAATGTACACTGTAAAAAGCTTCTGTGTAAAAATTAATACACAAGTGTTTGATGTTTTTATGCGGACGCCGTTTATGAAATTTTAGATAATATTTGGAAAATCCAAAGCAGGTTATTTTAAAAATAAAAGTGTAGCTCCGTAATATTAATATACTTGTGCGTTTGAAAAATAATGCACGTGTAAAAAAAATGTTCACATCCATGTATATTAAAATCAAGAACCATTTGCTGATATCAATATACGAGTGTATATTAAATTCCTTCGTATATTAAGTTCGTAAAATTCAATTCTTTTGTGCCTTAAATGTAGTGTAAATTTAATATAATTTTCACATTGTTTCATGTGATTTTCATCAGCGTTTACGATTTTTTTTTAAATTCCAGTTTCGCACTTTTACATAAATCTGTTGTGATCATGCATTGTACGTATCGTAAAATTCAAATTCACATATATTATATTTTTCAGGCTGCTGTAAATAAATTTCAAACTTGTTTTGTATTTTCAATGCTCTGTTTTTTATAGTTGATTTATTATACATCTGTAGTAATTTTCAATTGAAGAGACGGGTTAATGCAATACATTTTCCACAAATTTACAAAGTTGTCTTTGAAATTCCATGTTGCATCTATTAAATTCTATATCCACGTTAGATTTTCATGTTCCTGTTTTAAATTTACGGTACAAGTGTTTCAAATTTTATTCCATCTACTGAGTTCGTAAAATTCAATTCCTTTGTATCTTAAGTGTATTGTAAAGTTCATATCATTTTTTTACAGTGTAGCTCAGTGGACAACGTCACAACTCATAATCCAGAGGTCCCGGGATCGAAACCACTTTACGGCGTAAGCGTTTGTCTGAGATAATTTAAAATTGAACCATTAAAATATTCACAGCGCAATTATCATAACCCTAATTAATGAACTACGAAGAATATCGTAAAAGGGTCAAATGATGTAAATAATGTCCCAAAAAAATCACGAAAATATAAATATATAGCCGCAAATTTGTTTTTATCTTATCGCCACCTCTTCACCTACGGCTCTTCAAGCTGAACGCTTTCCAGCCGAGATGCTCCTGAATGAAATTCTGTTTCTGCTGAGGCTGGAAATGCAGCGATGCTCCGTAAGCGATTGCTGATAGACGCGGAGGAAAACCTCGGGAAAGGAAGAGGAAGAGAGAACGATGTTGATCAAGTTCGGCGATGAGACTTGTCGCCGGTCCGAGGGAATTTGTTGGAACTAATCTTGGGTCGTTCGGGGTCAGGCCACGTTCCAAACTCGCGATCTACCCGTGTACTGTAGATATACAGGCATCGCGCGTCAGCCTCGAGCGTCACACGGTTGAGCAGAAGTAGCAGCTGCAAGCGTCCCGCTTGAGGAATGAGCGATTCCAACGAGCTCGTAGAAATGTCGCGACGTCTTCTAGGCCCGCTTCTCCGACGAATCATCGCGAATTCCTTCCCTAAGCTCAGGCTAATGAATTTCGTCTCGGGGAACGGCGCGTCGCGGACTCACGAGAGACCATAAACGTGAGCATCAGCTGAGGAAACTTTGGCTGGAAAGAGGCTTGAAGCTAAAAGTGCGAAGAGCGGCTATTCCTTGGGGAGGGGGGGGGGGGGGTGCGATCGATCCAACGATGTTACGAAGATTGCAGGGCGGTAAACATCACACGATGCTTCTTCGTATTATTCCATTTGCAAAGTTTTCCGTACATTGGCGTAGGGTTCCTTCAGTAGCTTTTTCATACGGGTGAGGATCGGCAATTCGAACGATCAATATTCAGAAGGACCGAAATTTCGAATTCAGTAATTACGAACGTTCCAATATAGATAGATCCATTTTATGATAGTCTGTAAAATAGTTAATCGAAATTATCAATGCAAAAATCTCGAAGTTAATTTACAAGGGTGGGGTGAAAAGTTTCCGGCCTGACCAAGAAAAACGATGTTTAAAAATTTTTTTTTGCTTTATTTTTCAACATAATCTCCATCAACACTGATACATTTCTCATAACGGTGTTCTAATTTAGTTATGCCAGTTTTAAACGTAGATTCGTCAAGCTCCTCAAAATACTGATTTACAGCTTCGATAACTTCTTCGTTACTCTTAAATCTTTTTCAGGAGTGTAGTGGTGGACCCATGTCTCATCAACAGTTATGAATCGACGCAAAAATTCGTTTGGATTACGCCTATACAGCGCCAAATTGTCGGTAGAAATGGTTTTTCGAAGCAGTTTTTGGTCAAGCGCTAGCAAACGCGGCACCCACCTTGCACACAGCTTTTCCATGTTCAAATGGTTGTGCAAAATATTTCGCAAACGTTCAGCTGACATCCTACAGGTCTCAGCTATCTCATGCACTTTCAACCTGCGGTCTTCCAACACTATTTTATGGATTTTTCCAATCATCTCTGAAGTTGTGACTTCAACAGGCCGTCCTGAGCGAGGCTCGTCAGAGGTGCTCACACGACCCATTTTAAATTCAGAAACCCACTGCTTAATAGTTGAATATGATGGGGAGGAGTCTCCTAGTGTTGAATCCATCTCTTCTTTTATTTGTTTTGGTGTAAAACCTTTCAAATGGAAGTATTTGACGACCGCACGTTTTTCCATTTTTTCCATTTTTACGAAAACAACGGAAGCGTCTCACGCAATGTGCTCTCAAACGCAAACTAACGTAGCGATTGGGCTGAAACTGTATCTACAAGCTCGGTAGGAATGGTACTGTAGGACGCCGCTCCGAAACTAGACCTAGTGGCACCATCTCTTGGTCAGGCCGAAAACTTTTCACCCCACCCTCGTATAGCGAAAACAAATATCAGATTTAACAAATTAATGAGAGATATAATATCGATTCGCCTATATATATACACCAAACAATTCGAGACGTCCAATCGTCAAATTGTGAATATTACGACAGTTTACAATTTCGAATTCATTAAGGCGTCACACTATACCAGTGTGACACTTAAAACAAATCGATTTTTTTTTTCTTTTTCGACAGTTCATACTTTATACTTTACGTTTATAATTAGCAGATTTTATGGTAAATATCATTTTATCTTGCAAAAGTCGATAGTTTAATCTTTAAAAGCGTTCTCGAAATGAGATTTTTCAAATTTGCTGACATTGTAACTCAAAGAGAGATTATCCGATCAACTTGAAATTTGAACTCAGTACTCTTGAATATATTTACTCTACAATGACGTAGGATATTTTTGATTGGATGAAAATTGACGATTTGGCATTGAAAAAAACGACCATTTTATAGGCAAGAAAACAGACTTTTTTTCATAACTACGCTATTTTGTTAGATTTTGATATTTTTCGAAAATCCTACGTCATTGTACAGGACCTTCCAGTTTAACGACATATTTTCCTATTTGGGTTTCAGCTACTCAATCGGCCGGAATCATGTCAGCAGTGGATGAACTTTTTTCGGCACCTCCGAAGGCAGCGGACAAGTCGCTCGGATCTCAATATTTTTCTATGAAAAAATGTTGTAATACAGGTCAAATATAGCCAAATATATTCTTAATTTTCCGAAACATTTAATTCAGTACTTTTCTTCCAAAAAATTCCCGAAAATCACCCAAATTTTCAGCACTCACACCGGTATAGCCCCTTAAAGCGAAGGACCAAAAAATCGACCAGTTAACATAGCGATGGGCCAAAATGGCGAACGGTCCGGATAGCGAAAACTTGGAATCGAGCAATACTACTTGCGCCTTAGAATGAAGATAGCAGATGGCGTTAGTGGGCAGTCGGGTCAGGCAGCCATGCCGTGTTCAGTTATCAAAGATAAGTACGCTATCTTTTATACAAGTATTAGGTGTACAAATAAGTTTTAGGACACTTCGATTTTGTATCATAACAGCTATTCTAAATTAATTCAAAGGTCCCGCTCACTTATCATAGATGGCGCTTGATATGTAGTATCGAAACGTAAAGAAGTCATAAACACAACCTATAAATTCTGTAAATTGAACATGCAGACCGATAAGCTATTTATTAGACACTGCATTCGCTATGAATTCCATCAAGGAAAAAGTGTTAGGAAAGCGTGTGAATCGATATGTTCTGTTCTTGGAGACAACATTGTATCTAAAAGTACATGTGAGTATTGGTATAAGCGATTCAAAGAAGGTGATTTCGACGTTAGTGACCGTGAACGCACGGGGCCTCCTGTAAAGGTGGACGATCAGGAACTGCAAGCGTTGCTGGATGAAAACTCTTGTCAGACGGAGAAACAACTTTCGGAACAGCTTGGAGTAACTCAACAAACTGTTTCTTATCGTTCAAAAGCAATGGGTAAGATTCGAAAAGGAACAAAGTGGGTACCACACTTTCTGACTCAAGAAAAGGAAAATTGTGACCGGCGATGAAAAGTGGATTTATTTTGATAATCCGAAACGCAAATATCATTGGGTTGACTCCGGCGAGCCGACAACATCCACGCCAAAGCGCAATGTTCATTGTAACAAAGTCATGCTGTGCATATGGTGGGATATGAAAAGCGTACTGTATTATGAACTTCTCAAACCTGGTCAAACAGTTACTACCGATCGCTAATGTCATCAATTGATGCAAGTGAATCAAGAAATTGAGAAGAAACGTCCATTTTCTGGTAAAGGGAAACGTCCAGTAAAACTGCTCCATGACAACGTGCGGCCTCATGTGGGTAAATCGGTCAAGGATACGTTACTAGCGCTTGGATGGGAAGCTGTACCACACCCGGCGTATTCAGCAGACTTAGCCCCATCCGATTATCATTTATTCCGGAAAATGCAGAACGATTTGTCTGACGTGCGATTCAAAACATTTGAAGAAGTGGAAAAATGGGTCGCTAAATTTCTCACCTCGCAAGACGAAAGTTTCTTTGCGAAAGGCATCCGCGAGTTACCTGAGAGATGGCTGAAGGTCATTCAGTGCGATGGAGATTACTTCGATGAATAACTGTGTTTTACTTCTTTTTTAATAAATCTTGAATTTTTTGAAAACTGTCCTAAAACTTATTTGTACACCTAATACTTTATCTTTACCAAAAGACTACTTTTGCTAAAGTAGTCTTTGGAGCTACTTTAACAGACTCCTTAAAATACCAAAATGCGAAACACCTACCAAGACGAAATTTCCTCCACGAGGAAGCAAAGAGTTTCTTCCGAAAAATCGGGGCCTGCGATGAGAGATAGCGTTAAAAAAAAACAGTATTTTCAGCGTACTCTGACATGCGCAGTTTCTGCTCGCCGCGTGTTCATTCGACGGCGTGATAAATTATATTTATTAACAACATGTTCTTTCCATCGAGCACTGTAATTAGCGCACCCATCCCGAGGGCGTCGCATCCCTCAATGTTCACCATCCAACTAATTATATTATTTCACGACATTCATACGATAATTCGGTCCATGCCGCGATAGCATCACCCATTCGTCGTTGATTTTGGCTCGGCTGAGTCCTCGGAATGGAAAAGTCTCCCGCCACGTCACTTCGAGCGCCGATCACGCGCCCTTTTCTGTCCGAGGGTTCGTTTTTGATGCGCGCGTACCAACGGGATGAGCAACGGTGCATCACTGCGAGCAATTTAATTAAAGCTCCGGGCAACGTCGAGGATCGGAAGAAGAGAGTTAATATCGAAATGTACAAGACCGCGAAGAGAACCTATACGCTTATCTCTGCAGTCTGTATATTCGCTCCTCTTTCGTCATCTGTCGCGGCTAATCCGGATATCTACTGTGCATCGCTGTACGTGTGTATCATCGTCCCTACCGATTCAAGCCCCGATACACATATAGCGGAGCTTCCTCCCGCCTGATTACCATCCCTGGGGATTATTTTTGCACTATACGGAAGCAGCCAAACCGCAATGCCGTTGGTGGAACGAAATGGCAGGGAAAAAAGTGCAGAGGAGGGGGAGCGAGATTTCGCAGCCTCGTTCACGGATCGATCTCCGTCGTGCCAGAAATTCTCTTCCAGATCGCGTCTTATTGATATATCTATGATTAGCATGAGCGGCTCAGAAAGATGCCTCGTGTCGTCGATGTCTTCGCGATAATTCTGCGCCACGCATCCGCTTGGAGGACTTCCTGCCTCGGGCGGGCTTCGCACGATTCGCACGCGAACTCGTGCGTGAAACAATTTTCGAGGAACGATTACTACGCGTCTCGTTCAATTAATTTCCAATAATATCCAATGATTGTGCGGATATTTTTGGATTGAGCAGTTTCGATAGTATGCTTCACCACTTTGTGGATTTAGTTCACCTGCTCTCAACGCAACGAGTAGGGGAGGCTGGGGTCAATTGGAACGTTTTACAGAAAATCGGATTGTGTGACTCATTTTATACCTTATCTGTTTGGTAATGGGCTTAAATTATAGCTAGATTATCTGGCTATATGATGGCATTATTGATTTTGCTCCTAATGTGCCCTGGACTTAGGTAGAAGCTATTTAAAAACTCTTCGAAAACGTTTCATATGACCCTGTGTCGGGGTCAATTGAAACAGGTGTTTTCAGCTGATTGAACTGATGTTTTTACTAAACTCAGGTACTGTTAATGATGTGTATAAAGTGATAAAGTATGTTTGTTGTGAATAAGATACACTTTTAATTAAAACAATTGGTTTTATTGCTTTTCATTCCAGTTTTGGTATCACCGAAGGCATATTGAGGTACTTCAATATTATTTTACTTATCTAGTTTTAATTTACTAAAGATAATCAGTCAGAGAATAGTTTTCCTTACTAGCGAGGTACTCAATGAGACCGACTGATTTAGTCTTTGAGGTTCTTTTTTACTCTTTTAGCCTGTTTTCTGCAGTCTTTCTCTTCAGTCTCTTTTCTTGTCTCTTCTTTTTCTGGGGTATCGGTGTATATTGTTGACTTTCTCTTTTTCCTACCCCTATTTAGCGTTTTAATATTTTCATTTTTATATATATTTTTTGGCACCTTCATGTGCCTTTTTATAATTTTCGAGATCGCAGCTTCCGCGGTTCGTAATTTCGTAGGGTTTCTTGGCATCTGAAAAAAAAAACAAGATTCGGGAAACTTGCTTGCGTATAAAATGTTTGTTCGGGGTCAACAGAAACACGTTTCAATTGACCCCGAACCGTTTGTTTCAACTGCCCCCACATACCCTCGCTTCCAATAATTTATCAAATAACAAAGAACCTAAAAGTTGCAGGTAGGTGCTGACCACAATAAACTCACTAGGATATTCACGATAATGATGATTGTGAACAACGCTGAAGAAGGAACAATAGTTTTGGAGCAATACGCGAAATAATAGTAATTAAAAAACTTACTTTTTGTGTCGAAAAGGCGATGGACCCACATAAAATATTCGACGCATTCGGAGCGACGGCGTGAACTAAGCGATAGGTTCCGATATGCAAAGCAGTTCCTTCCCCCTTGGACTCCCGCCGCTATCGCAATAACCATCTTCGAGTTATTAAACTAGTTTCATTTGAGCCGTGTTTCTATCGACCCCAGTCTCCCCTAATCTGTATTTTTTCGTGGTCCTTCACGCTTAGAAAAAATATTTATTATGTTCTAATAAATTGGCACATTAAAACATAATTTATTGGAAGTTAATAAATGTTTACTCGTATGGAGACAGTTTTTATGTGATTGTAACTACAGCATTTATTCGGCGTCACTAAATATGTTTTCTTACATGCCGATTTTTCACACCAATTAAATGCCATATTTAAAATAGAACATTGGAATAAATATTTCCTCAAATACAATTAATACTACTTCCCAATCACGCAAACCTCTTATTTCGCGACTATGATACTAATGCGCGTATGCGCACTTTGTCCTGCAACGCGACCTTTCGAGAAACTCGAAAGTGAAGAATGATTTAAGTGCAAGAAAGAATATAAGGTGAGAAAAAAACGTTCAAGTGAGAAAATAATGACGGACGAAATGACATAATTCCTCGAAAAAAACCAGCTCGGGGATTATGAAGAATCCTATTAGATGTTAAGAAAAACTCTATCTGTCGGATATAAAACACCTATTTCTTCTAACTTATATGTCCTATCAGATGTTAAGAAAAATTCTTGGTCAATATTAAACATAAACTTTAATAAAAAAATTTCTTAGCTGTTAATAAAATCGTAGTAGGCCGACATACGAATAAAAACCTTATGCGCCGGGAGACAAACTTCCTTGTCCTTCATCAATCTTTTTTCTGAGTGCACCCTTTCACTTGGACCCCACAATTTTATGATCTGGAAGTTTGCTCTGTTGGGATGCGACAAAAGTTCTTTTGAAAATTTTTTTTTTTCCTTATTTTTTTATTATTTTAGAGTAGTATTATAGTAGATTAGAGTAATAATGTTATAGTAAGTTAGAGTAGAAGTATAGTAGAGATCTAGAATTTAGAGATTTAGAAATCAAGATCTAGATCTAGAAAATAAATATTGAGAAGAGTTTTCGTTGGGTCCCAACAAAGCAAATTTCATAATACATGTGTCGCTTCACTATTGGCAGTTTCCTAGGTGGACCTCGTGTTGTCCCCGAGCACTATTGCCTAATGTGTCACTGCATCGCATTCGCACGAGGGCACAGGGAAACTGCGAAAACCCGGTGTGGAAACGGGCAGCTGTATTTCAACCAAGGTTCAGTTGTATCGCTATAGAGAACTTCGTGAAACTGCACCTCGCCTAGTAGTCAGAACACGAGGTGTTCAGCCAGCCAAGGATTGTTCCAAACCAATACATGGACACGGATCACCACAGGCGCACACCGATCACGTGTCTGCCACTGACAGATCGCTACTTCCCTTAGCTAAATCCACTTAGCCTTTCCATTTAGCTAAATCGACTTAGCCTTTCCAGTTAGCTAAATCCACTTAGCCTTCCCAGCTAGCTAAATCCACTTAGCCATTCCAGTAAGCTAAATCCGCTTAGCCCTTCCAGTTAGCTAAATCCACTTAGCCTTTTCAGTTAGCTAAATCCACTTAGCCTTTCCAGTTAGCTGAATCCACTTAGCCTTCCCAGTTAGGTAAATCCACTTAGCCTTTCCAGTTAGCTAAATCCACTTAGCTTTTCCAGTTAGCTAAATCCACTCAGCCTTTCCAGTTAGCTAAATCCACTTACCCTTTCCAGTTAGCTAAATCCACTTAGCCTTCCCAGTTAGCTAAATCCACTTAGCCTTTTCAGTTAGCTAAATCCGCTTAGCCTTTCCAGTTAGGTAAATCCACTTAGCCTTTCCAGTAAGCTAAATCCACTCAGCCTTTCCAGTAAGCCACTCAGCCTTTCCAGTTAGCTAAATCCACTTAGACTTTGCAGTTAGCTGAATCCACTTGGCCTTTCCAGTTAGCTAAATCCACTTAGCTTTTCCAGTTAGCTAAATCCACTCAGCCGTTCCAGTTAGCTAAATCCACTTACCCTTTCCAGTTAGCTATATCGACTTAACCTTTCCAGTTAGCTAAATCCACTTAGCCTTTCCAGATAGCTAAATCCACTTAGCCTTTCCAGTTAGCTAAATCCACTTAGCCTCTGCAGTTAGCTGAATCCACTTGGCCTTTCCAGTTGGCTAAATCCACTTAGCCTTTCCAGTTAGCTAAATCCACTTAGCCTTTTCAGTTAGCTAAATCCACTTAGCCTTTGCAGTTAGCTAAATGCACTTAGCCTTTGCAGTTAGCTGAATCCACTTGGCCTTTCCAGTTGGCTAAATCCACTTAGCCTTTCCAGTTAGCTAAATCCACGTAGCTTTTTCAGTTAGCTAGGTCCACTTAGTCTTTTCAAAAATACATATTTCTTTCAATAACCTGTACCACACGTCATCTGACATTTGGTCTTTTTTACTGTCAAAGAGAGATTAAGGAATTTAGGGACAATTGACGAAATGTTGATGGCATTTGATTCAAATTTCTACAGTAAATGCTCTGGTATATACTGAATGCACCCTCCAAATTTTTGATCGATCGTCTACACCATTTCTATAGAATTTACAATAAAAAATAAACACTTTATAACCTACGCTCATCGCTGAACGGCAGTTTTACCCACGAAATAGTGTGAAAAACGTTGAAAATTTTATAAAAAACTGTCAACTGTAGGTGAAAGTATTGTTGAAGAAATTTTGGGTGAGGCAGACGACAGGTGGATTGTGATGAAACGCGGACGACAATCCATTACTCGTGAAGTTGGAAGGCAACGAGTTTATGGAGGTTCGGGACAATTGCGAAGTGTCACCATTTAATTCAAATTTATGCAGTAAATGCTTTGTCATATAGCGTAAAGCCGACTTACATTGACATTAACGGTAACTTTAACAGTCTTTGGGGCTGCTTTAACAGAGCGCCAAAATACGGTTTTGACTAATTATTTTCTAACTTTTTTTCTATTGTTGCTCAAATTTGTTGGTCAACTTCATTATAATGTTGCTAAAGTTGATTGTGATTTTGCTCAAGTTGATTTCGATCTCAATGATAATTCTAAGACTGATTAAGTGCCTATCATAGTACCCTAAGTACTTGATATTTTTATATAAAATGTTTCCTTAATACAGATAACAATTTGATTGAAAAAAATCATTGTTTTTTCATTTAATTTCATGTATAATTTATTAAGTTTCAATTTTTTGAAATCACAATTATGTCAAATGACCCTTTACCTTTGCATAAGATGCATTTCGATGCCTCGTCGAAGAAACCCCACAATGGAGGTTACTTTGACACTTAAAAAAAAATATTTATATATATATATATATATAATTGTGGTGGTGGGGCTTGGGTTTCTTATACATTTGATAGCCAAAGGACACATTTTTCTATTAAAGCAAAAAAAAGTTCGAATTTAGGATGTTGAAAAAAGTTACCTACAAAAAACTTCCAAAACCTGTCCAAATAACCCTATTTCACGTCACTGAATGCACCCTCTAAATCGACCGTCTACAACGTTTCAACAAAATGTACAATTTAAAAAAACTCCTCAACATAGGGAGATGCCTACGATTATCACTGAATGGCAGTTTCACGCATGAAATGGTGTCAAAAAATGTTTAAAATGTTAAGAAAAACTGTCAAATCACTCGGTACATTATGAAAATTTCTCCATCAGTGTCATAATGTACTCCCTATGTCATCTCATCCCTGTGTTAAAAAGTGTTTTCTTTTTTAATTGTTAATTTCATAGAAACGGTGTAAACGATCGATTTAAAATTTGTATAAATTTGCATCAAATGGTAGCATTTTGCCAGCTGTGCCGAAACTCTTAAAAATAATCCTGAGCCCTGTCAGTCCAATTACTTCTTGCCATTACACTTCGTGCTTGACTTCCCAACCTCCCGAATCGCATACTCAAAGGATGCATAAATAAATATATTGATGCATAGGTCGCCTAATTTTGGGAAGGTGTCTTAACAGGGTATATTGCGTACCTATGAATACTCGCATTATAGTAATGTGTGGTGAACGAAAAATTTCGCAAGCCGGAGATGAGGATACGAATCGCCGACCGAAAATAAGCTTAATCTCGCTGAGTGAAAACGCTGCCAAATGTAATGCATCTTCGACCGGTGAGACGCGAACAGCGGCGCACCGGTTTTCGCCACGAGCCTTGCCGTTTTCCTCATCGTGTCCTTATTTCAGGCCACCCCCCCCCCCCCCCCCCAGTCACGTCGAATTTTTATTCGCGTTCGTTTACATTGACAGGTTCTTCGACGTTCTCGCACCATATTTTCACATCCCCCCCCCCCCTCTCTATTCCACTCGCGGCAATTCACTTTTGACGAAGAGGTTCGAAAAACCGTATAGATATCGACGGATTAACGGGAGTGGGCCGGCGATACCGAGAAGGGTGAGAAATAAAAATGAAAAGGGATGAAAAAAAAAGAAATATGGCCATGGATATAAACGAGACCCGCATGCACCAAAACCACCCCTCCCCCTTAATATATTTCTCGTGGCTTATTCCGCTTCTCTCCCTCAACCTTTCTCACTATCTCTCTCTCTCTCTTTCTCTTTACCTCTCACTCTCTCGCTCCTCGTCTATATGACTCTATATAGAAGATCCAACCCCTCGCAGCGGCTGGTTTTCAAATATTTTATTTCCGCTCGCATTGGCAAAGCCCCGACCGGCTCTCTGTGTGTTTGAACAACGCGAGCTCGTTTCAATTCACTCTATATATGGATATATTATACACCACCGAGAATTCTCAACCCTCCCGCAAGCTCATACACGCCGGGTTATACGTTCGTAATAACGCAAAAAGAACGATTAGTATCGACAAAGACGGATGATCGGAAGGAAAAATGTTCAATTTGTTTTTTTTTTTTAATTTTATTTTCTCGAAACCATCTATTTTTGAGATATTGAGAGAGATAGAATTACCGCGAGCATTAGCAACACCATACGGATAATAATATTACGAAAACTAATTACACATCATCAAAAACGAAGCACAAAATTACATTTGTATAATTAATCAACGAATGAATATTCATTTTCATTTTAAAGTCGACATTTTATGATGTAACGAAATGAAAATGGATGTTTTAATTATGGTATAATGTAGGCGATGGCGGTAGACATTTAAAAAGGCAAACACATTCGAAAATGAAAGGATGAAAAATTCGGAAGTTCCCGATTCCCCTTGCAAGGAATTCGTTATAATGTTAAAAATTAAGACGGAAAGCGCGCAGTTCTGGCAGAATAAATAAAAATATTCAAGGTAGTGATTTACGGACGTCATCGCGCGGAACGAGCTAGGAATTACTTATGGATTTGTTTGGTCGATGGAATTATTATACTTTTTTTCATTATTTTTATTGCAGAAGGAAAAGGCGGCACGTAGAGTACATTAGTTCCGAGTTTATGTTTATGTAACAGAGTATACACACGCACACGCATATATATATATATATATATATATATATATATATATATATATATATATATATATATATATATATATATATATATATATATATATATATATATATATATATATATGAGGTATTCTCCACGTGAATCCGGTGGACTTTTTCCCTGAACCCCGCCAATTCGATTAATTTTTTAAATCTGATTCCATTGACTCTAAAAGACACCCTGATTCTTTTTTACATTTTTCGAAACAACCCTTAGGCAAAAAGATGTTTTCTCCGAAAGAAAAACGCCCGGATTAAAAAATCTGAAAAAAATCCCAAAAATGCGTGATTATATGTAAAAATTTTCAAGCTATCACCCGCAGTGGAAGGATAATTTTTTCTGTACTTTCTGGGCGATTGGGGTTTAAAAAAAACCGAAAAATTTACCGCTAACTGTTCAAGGACCATGATTGAAATTTGGTTATTCAAAAATGGTTCAAAAAATTCATTGTGGGTGTCAAAATATTTAAATGTCCGCCCGAAGAAAGCGGTTCTTAAATTTTTTGGTTTTCTTTTTAACGTTAGCGCTCAGGAAGCACATAAAAAATTATACTCCCACTGCGGGTGACAGCTTGAAAAATTTCACATATGATCATGGATTTTTGGGATTTTTTTCAGATTTTTAAATCATGGTGTTTTTTTCGGAGTTTTTTTTACTGAGGCTTGTTTCGAAAAATGTAAAAAAAAAATCAGGGTGTCTTTTAGAGTCAATGGAATCAGGTTTTAAAAAATAAATCAAATTGGCAGGGGTCAGGGAAAAAGTCCACCGGATTCACGTGGAATACCTCATATATAGAACAGTGTACTTCGACCGCGATGTGCCTGCAAGAGAATGAGTGAGGCTACGGCAAGGTGCACACACGAACCAACGGGAACCAGGAAACGAGCGACCTGCAACTTTCGCAGCCGTGTGTGCCTCCATATCTTTTCTTTTTATTCGTTTCTTCTTTCTCTCCCTCTTTCCGTGTGTACGTCTGCTCTCATCGATCGTCGTTATAAATACTGCACAATCGTTTTTTTTCTTTTCCTTCCTTTTTCAACCCCCCTGCCCTCCTCCCGAGCCGCTCAATCTCCCGTGTTCTATAGTCCCAGAGACCTACTGGGGATATATATTTGTCTCGATCGGCCGGGGTGAGTGTGGAGCGAGGGAAAGACAGACGAAGATAGAGAAAGATAGGAAGAAAGACAGTAAGAGAGAAAGAGGGATCGCGACGTTATTGCAAGAATCGAGACTCTCCGATGAGTTCGACATGCAAAAATAATGAGCAATCGACAATCTTTTTCCAGAACTCACGAGAATCGATCGACACTTATTTCCATACCACGAAGAAAGTTTCGAACATCCATGTTTTCGTTTCTCAATCCTCGTATGAAGAAATGTTGATTGCAATACGAACAAATTTGAATTATCGCTGATCGTAGGGGAGTTTCCAGATCCTACCACGTCCCCATAGGGATTTTATAGCTTGGAGTCGACATTGGAATCCAAGCGGATATCGCGCTATTTTCGATTGACGTGATTGGAGAATTTTTTTCATTTGAAATTCTCAACCGGAGTTTGTTGGATGTCCCAAAAAAATATCCTTCCGTGATCCCGTGTACGAATATGTCGGAGACTCCCAAGATGCACCTGCATCCCTATAGGGATTTGTTTGGAACACCGCACATAGGGAGTCCTCATTGTGATCCAATTGGACTTTGCACTGTTCCCCGATGAACGCGGTTTGAGAATTCTTACCACGTTCGAATCGAAAATACGTGAAAAGTCACGAGAAAAAACTCGGCGTGTTGAAGCGTAACCTGCACGTTTCGTGAGCGTGTACGTGTGTGATGATGTGATGTCAAAGTGCAGTAAAATAAAAAACGATTACTACCGTGGACTTTTGGTGGTTGGATTTCAATTGATTTTTAAGGAATTTAGGGACAATTGACGATATTTTACCAGTTGATTCGAATTTATACAGTGAAGTCTTTGTCTGATACTGAATGCCCCCTCCAAAATTTTAATCGATCGTCTACACCGTTTCTATAAAACGTACAATTGAAGAAACCCCTTTTACGGCAGGATATACATTCAGACAGGGAAAAAATAAGCAATATTGAGGGATTTTTAAAACTAAGAAACAATTATTCTACAATTATCAAACTTTAGGTATACTTTAATAGTATATTTAAGTATACGAAACCATTTTTTTCGATTAATTCATCATCAAAATGACGGAGCTGTGGCAGAGTGTTACAGCAAGGTCTTGACTTGGCAAGGACTTTGATTTGCAAAAATGTTCAAACATTTTTTTCAGTTAGAACACGTATAGTTTCTATGTGACGGTAACTAAAATGAAGAAAATGCAAATTTGAGAATATGTCACGGATTTACAAAAAAAAAATCAACATTTCGCGCAATATTTCTGTAAAATGTGGATTAAAAACGAAGTTTTTTTTCCAATTTTTCAAAAACAATTTTCGTCAAGTAGAAGCTACCAATATTATTAATATTTATACCAAGTTTCAACCCAATTGGCTTAATAGTCTTTGAGTAATCCTGCACGCCAATTTCGATAATGCAGTTTTGAGAAAAACGCGTTTGAAGTTCACGCCCGTTCCGCATCCGAGTGATGAGGCACAGCGTTGACGGGCTGTAACGTTTGAAGTTTTTCGAAATTCTCTTTGAAGCTTTGGGAAAATATTCTACATATATAGTTATATTGTTTAAAAAAGAAAAAAAAAGAAATCGATTTTTTCATCGTTGTAAATGTATATCCCGCCTTAACATAGGAAGATGCCTACGCTCATCGCTGAATACCAATTTTACGCACGAAATTATGTGAAAAAATATGGTAAAATATTATTTTAAAAAACTGTCAAATTACATGATGACAATGATGACGAAATTGTTATAATGTACAGTAGAACCTCGATTATCCGAACTAGTATTAGCTCGGATAATCAAAAGTTCAGATAATCGAAACGTGGGTTTTTTGGAACGAGATCATAAACAGCATTGTTGTTTATGATCTCGTCCCAAAAAACGCACGTTTCGATTATCCGAACTTTTGATTATCCGAACTAATTGGGACCGAGACTAGTTCGGATAATCGAGGTTCTACTGTACTGACAAGGAACATCACTTAAGTTTCCGCCTGCGATTTTGTTAAAACTCATATATGTGATAAAGCATTGAAAACTATTAGACACGCATTTTTTAATCTGCGGAAAAACGTCTTTAAGGGGGAGAACGACCCCTCAAAGAAACGCGTGTTACCCCTTAATTTTTTTTCAACTATCGTGTAGTGGATTTTTCATCACTTTGTATTAGAAGATTTTTGGGGTTTGTTTCATTCAGATCAGTGGACTGCTTGTGGGTGAAACTGCAAAACCATCCCTCGCCGCGTCTTTCTTTGAGGGGTGGTTTCCCTCCTTAACCCGTTTTTCCTCAAATAAAAAAAATACGTGTCCAACAGTTTTCAATGTTTTCCCACATATGTGAGTTTCAACAAAATCGATGACGGACACTAAAGTGATGTTCGTTGTGAGTGTAAAGCTGTCACATCACTCAGTACATTGTGACAATTTTGTCTCCCTTTACATTATGACAATTAGACGCCTTCCGATGCCAAAAAGCGTTTCTTAGATTGTAAATTTTACAGAAACGGTGTAGACGATTGATTCAACATTTAGAGGGTGCATTCAGCACATGTCAACGAATTTACTGTGTAAATTTGAATCAAATGGTGACAAATTGTCAATTGTCTCGAAACTCCATAAGATTTGATTTTTTTAACCGACTTATACTCTTCAAGATTCACTGATTATGTATATCTACATGTTTCGTTTAAAAACTTCAACGTACAGAATGCAATATGATCCATCAAGAATCGTATCGGTTTCTGTTTGATGATATGGGAATCCTTTAGAATTCAAATTGGATTCGTAAATTGAATTCCAAAGATTTCCCTGTTGAAATCCAATGTACGAGACAGACGTCTTAGTAGAGGGATCCAATGCAAGGGACCCATTGGATCCCTATCAGGAAATAAGGACGAGTATGGGAATCTAATTGGATCCCTATCAGAATTTCTGCACGGCTGTCATCAAAATAGGATTTTTTTCGATCAATCAGTCATCGAAATACAATTTCACTCCGCTTATCTCCACCTGCGTACACGATCGATTCGACACCTTGTATGTGTGCCGTCATCACGAGCGCGATATGATCCTAATGAAAAATCGCCTTTGTCGTATTGTTGGTGGAATAATTCGACCGTCAATGGATTCTAAACGACATTGACAACGTCGTGATTACACTGTAACGGCTGGATAATCGTGATAATTGAATTATTCATTCACGTCGAGTGTCCAAGAGAAGGAGAGAGAGGGGGAGAGAGAGAGAGAGAGAGAGAGAGAAAGGCAGAGAGATATGCGGGGTAACAGGCAATGCAAATGACAGGCGTTTCGTCCTCGTCATCATCGATGCGAGACTACTGCTTAATACACGTCAAAATACACACTCACCCACATGCCACCTACCCACCTTCTCACACGCATATATAGTACGCATATTTCTGTATACACAAAGTACATTTTGAGCCACACATATCTAAAGGGTGTCCCAAAATGACCTGACATTTTAAATTGCGCGCCATTTTTTTTGGTGGTGAACATGGAGTACTAATCTTTGACAACTGGCATCAGGAAGCATTGAGGTTTAGTCATGAAAAATTACACGATCGAGTAACGCATAGAAATTGTTATTTGCTGCATTGTTACTGCATAGTTATTGCAGACGAAGTTTCATGGTCATTGGACTTCTTTCTTTGGGCTTTTCTGAAAAGGAAAGTGTATGCCAATGATCCACAGACCATTCCGGAGCTCAAGAAAGCAATTCGACGTACCATTAAGGGGTAACGCCACAGTAGAATTTTCAAAAAATCGATTTTTTTCGCCAAAACGGTGCTTTATCATCATAAGAATCAAATGTTTTCACCGCCTTTGAGCGTATAACGTAAGCCCACCTCTGGCACGGCCATAGAGTACCTAAAGTTTTAAACGCGTTTTTCTCGAAACAGCAACTCTCGAACAGCAATTTTCCAATTGGCGTGACAAATAACTTCAACAAATTTCACTCGATTTACTATAAATTTAAAAGTTATGTTCCTAATTGCATTTCGCAAAGAAGTACGTATAGAATTTATGATTTATCGAAAACTTTCCATTTTATGAGCAGTTTTATACGAAATTTTTCACTGAAAATTCATTCAAATACCCACTACTCAATTGAAATACCTACAACTATTGAATAAAACAATATTTTTTAAATTCCGCGCGTACTTCTCTCGGTATTCTAATGTAGATTGACGAGAATTTTTGTTTTTTGGTCTAGGTAAAAAATTGTGGATGCTAAATGTCACGCCGCGAAGCGCCTAAAAAAAGATAACAAAAGAAAATATTAGTAGTCGGCCATTTTGTACATCGAAAAACTCATTCAGTATGAATATCAAGCTGTTAGAACATATATATATATATATATATATATATATATATATATATATATGTTCTAACAGCTTGATATTCATACTGAATGAGTGGTAATTAATTTTATGAGTGAATCACTTTGATACGAAAAAAAATGTTAAATTTGCACATGATTTTATACCCGTTACTGTGGCCTAACCCCTTAAGGCCTTACTCCCACTTGTAGCGCAAAAAAAGGCCTTTTTCATGATTTTTTTAAAAGAAAACTACAAAACTTTTTTAATCGATCAATATACCATCTTAAAGAACACATCTTGAAGAACTTTCAGTAATTTTTTTATTGAAAAATATTACATTGTTTAGTGGCAAATGGCCGTCAATGAAATAATGTTTTTATATACACGGTTTGCGGTGACCAACATTGCGGCGAAGTGGATCGTCTGAAAAAAAAAATGCGGATGGTTTTAGTCGAATATAAGTATAAACTAGTCTTTAATCGAAGGATGTTAAAAACTATTCATTTTTCACAAAATGGCGGACAGTGAAAGTTAATGGTTCGATTTTAACGACAAAAAACGGCCGTTTTTTTTCGTTTGGGGGTAACCCCTTAAGGGGTAAGGCCAGTAAATTTAAGTAAGTAAACTTAAGTAAACCCCTTAAGGGGTAAGGCCACTGTAAATTTTTTGAAAAATCGATTTTTTTTTATTGGCTTAAAAAATAGTTTAAACCCTCTAGAATAAGAAAAAAAGGTCCTGTGCGACCCAAACAAACCCAAACAAACCCAAACAAACTATTCGCAAAACTTTAAACGCGTTTTTCTCGAAACATGGTTTTTCAAAATGGCACGCAGCATAACTCGAACAATTTTCATTTTTTTTACTTGAAATTTTAACCAGATGTGAACATTTACATTATCTTGAGAATGTCGATCGGAATTTTCAAGAACTTTATTTATTGATTTTTTATTAACAAAAAACTTGCCGTTTTTTTTCGTCAAAAATCAATTTTTTTTTTCAAACGCACGCCAAATCCACAAAAATTGATACTTTTTAAAATCCGATCGACATTCTCTAGCTATAGCCCTCTAGATTAATGGTTTTTTTTTTGTTCTAGATTCAAAAGTGCACCAGTGGTGCTGCGTGCCGCGGAGCCCTGGAAGCAAAACATGTCCCGGGAAGATAGCTGTGGAACCGCCATTTTGTTTTTTTTTACTGTAAAAAAATTTTATAATAAAGTTTAATGTATGCCCGATAACACCATTAAAAGTTTTTTTTCAAATACCTTCAATTTCGGGAGCAAAAAATTAGTGAAAAAACCTTTTTTTTTGGGCCGTTACAGTGGCCTTACCCCTTAATGAAATAGAAAAATGTTATTGAAAATTTCATCAAAAGAGTAAACGTTTGCAAACAGGGACGAGGCGGCCATTTATCGCATATTCTGTTCCACACATAACCTCCATGTTTGTACCTCATGTTAAAATAAAAACAATCGTACTTTTCAAATAAATAATACGTTTTATGAATAAATTAAAATGTCAGATCATTTTAAGACACTCTATACGTAATGTTGACTATCAATTATTCATTTTGTGGCTAGGGTGGTCTTTGAAATTTCCGTTTTGTAGATGCCCTCGCATTTACAGCTAAAGGTAATTATTGAAAAATTGGCCGCTACACAATATTGCGTGGGAGAGGGGAGAAGAGTAGGCTACTATGAGGATGGTCTTCGAAATCGATTGTCCCCAAAATCACATTTTCCCTGAAGTGACACCGACACGCCACAAGCTATCCGGAGAATATTGTGCAAGCGCTCTGTTACGTCCTCGACGACGCAGATACTCGTGAGCTTACACCACCAACACCTTGCCAAGGTGTGCGCACTCCCTCGAGACAATTTACGGCCTCTAGATAGATATATCAGTGCAAACGCGTGACAGTTTCAAGCGCGTTAAGCAAGCGAGAAATCGAGATCGTGATTGAGAGAGAGAGAGAGAGAGAGAGAGAGAGAGATACGCTTGGGGATTCGCAACGGAGTTTCTGGGAGACCGAGGATCGATCGTGGAATTCGATCAGGGGAGATTCCCGCGACTGGATTTGCATCAAGCAACGTTGCTGCCAACGTCTTACCCTCCTCGGCCGGCAGCAAAGTCCCGGGCGAGATTCGCGCGATATTGGCAGCTCGGAATCGCTCCGCGGTCTGGAAACGCACGTCACGTGCCACGCCTGCAGGTGTACATTGCAAGTAAAAAATTTGCAAGTGTGTAAAAATATCGAAAGGTGGGCAGATTTTTTTTCGAATATTTAAAAGTCTGTGGTATCGCGGATATCGTATCAATTTTCTTTGGCGTTTTTAGTGATTGTTGTTTGTACTCTTTTTGTATACGTTTTGACGCATGCACCTCTCTCCCTTTTCTCTCCTTTCGCCTTTTTATGTATCCATCAATCTCTTTTTCTCTCTGCCTTCTTTTCTCTCTCTCTCTCTCTCTCTCTCTCTCTCTCTCTCTCTTGTTGTGGTTTTAGTTCTAGTTTTTAATTTTAGTCTTATAGTTTTTATAGTTTTTTGCGTTATATAGCTTCTATGCGTTGGTCTTGTATTTAGGTTTGGTTTTTAATTATGTACTTTGATTTTGTATTTTGCCTCACGTGGCTGCTCGGCCTTGCTTGGTCTCGCTGGAGCTAAAAGCTATATAAGCCAAAAATAAATAAATAAATATCCATCAAATTTTTTATTTCCTTTTGGGTTTATAGCTTTTTGTTATACCATGTTGAGCCTGCCTTGCTCATGCAATATTCAATTATTGTTTATTTTTATATTTTATCCGATTCAATATTTATTGTTTATTTCGATATTTATATTTTATATATATATATAAGGCAAATTTTATCTCGCAACCTATATATATATGACATGTTATTATTTTTTATACTTTTTTTACACGTATACTTATTCTACAATTCGTTATTTTACATTTATATTTAGTTATTCTCTTTACTATTTTTGTTAATACCTTATATGTATTTTATTGCCGAAAGGTTCTTACCAAGGCATATGTTAAACTATCAATCAATCAATCAATATCTCTCCTGCGGGTTTCTCGCTTCCTTACTCCCTCTCCTTCGGACAATCCCAAGTTCTAAACCATGACGTTTCCTTTGCCATGGTATAATTATCGATGTATCAGTACCTGTCATTTAATCGATGTATCTGTACCTCTCATGGATATTCCCTATCATTCGCCTCTCTTTATGTGTACCCTTGTCTTTTGTGCGACTGGAAACAAGGAGGGCTGGTAATAAGAGGTAACGGGGAGACCACTTATTTTTCTGAAGGAGGAAGCAGAATGCTAAAAGACGAAAATTGCAGCAAAACAAGTACACTGCAGATAAATGAATATTGAGATGCTCGACGACCCATTCCTCGTTGAAAATTTACAAGATTAAATTTACCGGAAAAAACATTCTTCCGGATGAAATGCCTATGGAAAAGTTGTCCCGAACCGAATTGCCCCCAAATGAAAGTTCTCCAAACCAGAAATTTAAATTCAATTTTAAAAAAATAGCGAGCTATTTTTATTTCTCTCTGCAAGGAATTTTATTTCCGGGACGTGGAAATTGATTTTGGGGAACTTTTTAGGTAGTTTTCACGGGGTTAATTCTTCCGGATAAATAGACGCGGTTCTCCTATATATATATATATATATATATATATATATATATATATATAATTGAATCGTTAATACAATTATTCATTTTTCCTTTTTTAATTTTACCTCCTTTTATTTCTACTTCTATAAATTCTTCATGTTCAATTTGAATAATATTAGAACTAAATATAATATCTATTATTCCAGTTGTTGTTTTTTTAAGCGTTTGATAAAAAATAATCTCTTGAATGTTTATTATTCAACCTTCAAGATCAACATTAATTATCTTCTTTTCAACTTTTATCTATGTATACAGGGTGTCCCTCTTATCTCTGCCACCCAAAATAACTAGCCGATTATCGACGTCACAAAAAAATGTTCCAGACAAAAGTTGTACGGTGTGAAGGGGACCATTAAATGCGAGCATTTTTTTCAAGTTCGGTGGAGGCGCTGACGCACAGTGAAGGTCACCTCTACTTTTTCAAGTGGAATTATACATTTTTCAGCCATCTTGTGGAATACCTCAAACCGCATATAAAAACATTAAGGGGCCAAAGTCGTTCAAGGTCATTCAAGGTCACCTATTAAAATGGAATACAAATCTAAATACCTTGGATCACTACAATATTTGGTAGTGATCCGAGATATTTAGATTGGTATCATCGATACTGACCTTGAATGACCTTCAACGACTTTGACCCCGAATGTTTTTTTAAGCGGCTTGAGGTGATCCAGAAGAGGATTGTAAAAAAGGGACCATTCCATTTAAAAAAGTGGAGATGACCTTCACTGTGCATCAGGGCCTCCACCGAAATAAAAAAAAATGGTCGCGTTTGATGGCCCCCTTCACACCGTACAACTTTTGTCTGGAGGATTTTTTTGTGACGTCGATAATTACCGAGTTATTTCGGGAGGCAGAGATGAGAGGGACATCCTGTATATAAAGGGTGTCCTGTTATGAATGGATAAGCCTGCAACTATCGATAGATCAGATCATGTCCCACTATATGCTGGAATTTTAGTTTAGTAAATGTCCGACGGTTTCCGATATAAAAATCATCTGCTTTTGGTTTTGCGCATGCCAATTCTACAAACGATATCTTTTTTTACCCGGTTTTTTCAATACTCTTGGTTATTTGTCTTATGTAGAAAAGTCTTCTTTTTAACCTTAAATGTTAAGGAAACTTTATGAAAAAAGATCTTGTGCAGAATTTCCACGCAAACCAATTCGAACATCTGATTTTGATAGCTTGCAGTGGAAAAAAATGTACTATGCACATCGTGCCAATTACTTAAAAAAGTTGCTTAGTTATTGTCGATTCATATCATTTGTTGAAATGGCATGCGAAAAACCAAAAACAGATGATTTTTTTCAAAAAACAAAATAAAGACCAAAATCTCGAAAACCATGGGACTTTTACTAAACTGAACTTCCAGCACATAGTAGGGCATTATCTGACCTATCGACAGTTGCAAGATTATCCATTCATAACAAGACACCCTGTATATATGTATACCTGCACCCACGCACTCAAATACAAATGTGCATTGTGTGTATGTGTGTGTGTGTATGGGAATTCATAATGCAAGAGAATGTGTACGCCACAGTATCAGGGCAAGACGTTCCTGAAGATTCAAGCTAACGGATAAACAGGAAGACGTTCAATGTTGGTTCATTTACACGTATTGTTGCTGGTACGCAGAGTCATTGCATACCTACTTGTATACGTGTGCTGGTTCTTGACTGACAGTGTGGTAAGCCTAACACGCAGCTTCGACACTTCGGATCCAACTTAGAGGATTCCTTTCATGCATGTGTATGTATCAATATGTATATATTCGTAGGAAGTACACCACCTTCAGCTACCGCGTACATATCCCGAATGTTCGGAATCTCTGCACTCTCGTCACCACTTGCTCAAGACTCTATTCACTATTGAAGACATTCGAGCACCTCCTACGTGTGGAACGAATCCCTCCGCACCTGTACGTCCCGAATCTTGAGGGAATTTCGATCTCACGTTGCCGTAGAGCGGAAAACTATTTACCTCAAATTGTCCTTTTGTATGACGAGATTCTACATTCTCGTATTAGCAGGCCAATGGTGATTGTAATTGTACGATGATTGTCGATCGGACGGAAGCTGGTGTACGAAGATTATTCGATAACGAGTTTTCTTAGGAGCAACAACTTTTTTTGGAGCTTCGTAAAACTTCAAAGGGTTGGAAAAAATCGCGAAGCATAAAATGTTACATCGCTAGGGGAGAGTCACTATATATCGGATAGTCTTGTTTGTAATTTTTTTAAAAGTAAACAATTACTAAGACCTTCAAATTAAAGGGGCTATGCCAGTGTGAACGCTGAAAATTTGGGCGATTTTCGGGAATTTTTTGGAAGAAAAGTGCTCAATTAAATGTTTCGGAAAATTAATAATATATTTGGCTATATTTGACCTATATTACATAATTTTTTCATAGAAAAATATTAACATCCAAGCAACTTATGCGCTGCCTTCGGAGACCCAAAAAAAAAGTTCCTCCACTGCTGACATGATTTCGGCCGACTGCGTAGGCCAAACCGAAAAAGAAAAAAATGTCGTGAAACTGGAAGGTATTTCCTGTACAATGACGTAGAATTTTTGTAAAATATCAAAATCCAACAAAACGGCGTAGTTGTGAAAAAAGTCTGTTTTCTTGCCTATAAAATGGTCGTTTTATTCAATGCCAAATCGTCAATTTTCATCCAATCAAAGAAATCCTACGTCATTGTAGAGTAAATATATTCAAGAGTACCCAGTTCAAATTTCAAGTCAACCGGATAATTGCTCTTTGAGTTACTATATCAGCAAATTTGAAAAATCTCATTTCCATAAAAACGCGTTTATAGATTTAACTATCGATGTTTAAGATAAAATGATAATGATATTCTTGAAAGTATAAACTGTCGAAAAAGGCAAAACAATCGATTTTTTTAAAGTGTCACACTGGTATAGCCCCTTAACGATTTTACTATCTACATGTAATATATTTATAACCAGATGCTAATCATTATTACTACACATTACATTTGATTATTTTTAGTTTTATTATATTTTACAAAAAAATAACAGAAATCATGGTTTTTAAAAGGTTGGCTATAATCGGATATTCGACATACAGGCCCAAACTCCACTTTTCTGATATCTGATATTAGGGGAATATTTTTATATAAAATAAAATAAAATAAAACGTTTAATATTTTAATTCTGTAATTATTATGAAACGATCAGTCTTTATGAGTTAATCTTTGATTAGGTATGAATATCTTGGCACAAACGGATATCCAATATTAGGCTCGATTAAGCATCCGATATTAAGATTTGACATGGGCGAATATGAACAGTAATAATTTTGTACATATTGCTATTTTTGCAAATATTATGTATTTATTAAGTAAAATAAATGCTATAGTTCATAAAAAATAACAAGAACATAAATCATATGGACTTAGCTCGTTAAAAATAACACTTTTTAATACGAAAAATATTTTTTTCACGCCGGTGAAAAGTTACGATTTTTCGAGAAAAAAATTACAAAATGGCGGATGTTTAAAAAAGTGTAATTTTGGCGAAAATTTACTCGTATGCTTTACTCGGGGGCTTTAAAAATACAAAATTAAAAAAACGGCTACTTACAATGATAGCTGGTGCAATTACGGAAATTTAGGTTTTTTTTTTTAATTGAAAATCAGACAATCATAGCTAGAGTTATTCCGACTAGGTCGAGAAAAGTCGTTTCGAGATAAAACCCGATTAAAACGCGCTACCTGCTCTCATAAAATCGTCTGTGATTTGGTCAACTTTCAGTATTTCAACTCGAACATTTTTTCAAAGTATACATATTCTTGAATATCTATACTTTGAGAAAATATTTTTTTTTAAACTATTATTTTTATCCGTCTCAGTGGTGTCCCGTCTTAAGACTAGCTTGACGAGAAAAAAAAAATTGAGAAAAGTTAAATACACACGCGTTTGCTCCGAAATTTGCAAATTTTTTGTTTTCCCCCAACATCAGCCCCACGTCGATATTGAACTCGGGCACGCAAGACGAACGGAGAAAGCGAACAAAATAGAGTCCAAAGAAAGAGAAAAAGAGAAAAAAGAGAGAGAGAAAGAGAGAGAGAGACTGATGATTTATTTTATGCCTTGATATAAACCTTCAAGCAAAAGAACTACAGATCAGGTGGACCAATAATGCAATCAATAAAAATTAAATGCATGTTAATTAGCGTCACATATATGTTAATTGTATAAATGAGATATAAAGCAGTTTTAAAGCAGTTAGATATAAAGATATAAAGCAGTAAACTTTATATAACAGTTTGCTAGTTATATAAAGCTAGCATGTTAATTGTATAAATGAGATATAAAGCAGTAAAATTAAATGCACACATCATGTGCATACATCAACTGCAAACAAAGAGAGGGAGAGAGAGAGAGAGCTTGTTTGAGTTTGTTTGGGCATGTTAATTATATAAATGAGATAAGAAGCATTTAACATAAGTGCACAAATCATACGCATACATCAACCGTAAAAAAGGCAGAGAGAGACAGAGTTTGTTTGAGTTTGTTTTGGTTCGTTTGGGCATGTTAATTACATAAATGAGATAATAAGCAGTTCAATCAAGTGCACAAATCATACGCATACATCAACCGCAAAAAAAGGGGGGAGAGAGAGAGCGAGAGAAAGAGAGAGAGAGAACACGTCGGTAAACCATTAATAATCCGTATTACAGTACCCTCGTACCAGAGTACTGGCAGCCCTTGGTAAGGCTTCCTCATAACGTACCGTAGAAATGCATATTATCCATCCGGAATATATCCGACGTGTTACACGCGAGACACGCGGGCATCACTGCGTCGTCCTCCTACCCTTTGCCCTATTCTCGCGAGCAGCGCCATTGCTATTTTATTAGCTTAGAACGGCAAAGTCTCGAGGATTGGCGGGAAGGGCGGCAAGAGGGGGTGAGGTGAGAATATGTCTCGTGCAATTTGCGGGTGCGTAACATGGGCGAACGAGCAATGGGATATTCTCACCTTCCGTGTGCTCCGTGTATAAGTATTCCCCCCCTCTCGCTCTCTCACCTCGTCAGCTATTGCATCCGCTACGAAACGGGCCCCGGGGCAAAATAATAAAGCTCGTCGTTAACACGGTTCGAGACGGATGTGTAGAATGAGCTAACCGATCAACGAACACCTGAGAAACTCGTCGATTTTACCGTACAGCAAGCTGATCTTTTTGTTAAACAATCGACTGAATAATTATTCTTGCGTTGTTTTATGTCTAGGATTATTAGCTGTGTCTGTTTGTAAATTGTGGATCATGAATAGCTTCGACAGTGATATCGAACGATAGAAAAAAGAGAAAAAAAATGGTCTTGAAGTTTACATCGTTGGAATGCAACGAAAATGCTTTTTCATATTTTTCTTTGTAATTTTTATGGTTTTGCAGAATTTAAATATGAAAAATATGTATTTTGATCAAATGTAAAATCAAGAAAAAAAAGTGGTCTTCAAGTTTGCATCGGTGGAATGCAACGAAAATTTTGTTGCGGTTTTGGGTTTGAAAATAAAAATATTCAAAAGAATTTTCATTGCATTCCAGGGATGCAAACTTCAAGATAATTTTGTTCCTTAGTTCTATATTTTAGCAAAATATTTTTTTCCATATGTATATATTTTTTTGATATATAAATTCGTATATCACGTACCTATATAAATTCTAGATTTCTATTCGGAGATCTAGAATTTAAATACGAAAAACGTTCAGTTACTTAATAAAAATATACAAAAGAATTTTCGTTCCATTTGATCGATGCAAACATCGAGACCATATTGTTTTTGATTTTTATATTTTTATTTCCTTGTTTTTGACATTTTCCAAAATATTTTGGGAAATAATAAAAACGAGGAAATAAAAATCTAAAAATAAGAAAAAATAATGTCCTTGAAATTTACATCGTTGCAACGCAACGGGAACACAACGAAAGTTCTTTTGTATATTTTAATTTCCTCATTTATATTATTCTACATTTTCTTTGTCCGTATTAAAATTCTAGTTCTTTAAGTACAGATCTGGAATTTAAATATGGGAACGAATTTTTTGTAAAACTATAAAAATGCAAAAAATATTTTTCGCTGCATTTTGACGATGCAAACTTCGAGATAATAAACGTAGGGGCTCGTCGAATTGAATAGTTTGGCTTTTTTTATCTCTGGAGGGTCGTTCCGATCGAAAATCGCCAGGTTGTTGGGGCAGTTCGACTACTGTTCATCGTGAGCGATGTTATGACGCGCTCTTTACTGCAGCTAATGAAAAGTATAGTTATTTGCATTACCCCTCGCTCCGTCCCGCTTTTAATCTTTCCGCATAACTATGTATGTAATCGGGTCGTGAATAAGGAAGAATCGAGCCGAGAAGGGAGCCCGTACTGCGGCGGTCTCGCATATCGGAGATAAACTCGAAGCCCGAGTAGAAAGGGCAACCTGCTGACGTTGCAACTTTTCACCCTCTCTCTCTCTCTCTCTCTCTCTCTCTCTCTCTCTCTCTCTCCCTTCCTCTCTCTACCCTGCTGTCTTTCTACCTCTGTACTGCATGCCTATAATAAATTCTTTTATTATCAAGAAATCTACTCGGGCGTACTCGAATCTCTCCTTTTGACTCACCCCCCTCCCCCCCCCCCGCCCCACCCTCTATATCGCTCTCTGTCTTCCTATTTCCCCACACACTATCGTACGTATACCGTGGGCACATTCCAGCAAAATTATCCCGGCGTTTAATTCAAGATATTAATCGAATGTGGTTGACACGATTCCTTGAAGTATGTGCGTGTGACGAAAAAGCTGGTGAGCACGATAATATTGGCCAATATTTATGCAGCGGATACTTTCCCCAGCCTCATATAATAATAATACTACGAATAGCAAAAGAATGTTTTTTATCATGTTGCATCGTGTATGTGATTATTTTATCAGAGATTTTATCTTACATCCCATTGCAATCATGTGATTACGAAATTAATTTTTTTACCCGGCCGTTGTTATTGCTACAATTCTTATTATTATTATTATTGGTTATATTATTATCGTGCGCGCAATATTAATTGACATTATGAAAAAAGTAATAACGGTATTTGTAAACAAAAAATGAATATAGTGAATAACATTGTTAAAAAAATAATGTAAACAAAAAATTATATTCGTTAAATAACGTGATGATTATCGTATTTTTATTATTATTATTAGAAATACTAAAAATGTTAATGTTCATAATAATTTTATTTTTATTATGTATTTCCAATATTCCTTCGCCCCTGCCCTTTCGAATCTTCAATATCCTATTCCTTTTCACTTCTACCCCATACTTGTTAACTCACTATTTCTATGTCCTGAGAACCACACCCAGAGAATTACCCGCTCCTGCCCTTTCCGAATGCATTACTGCCTCGCATTTGCACGAGGGCACAGGGCAACTGCTGAAAACCTGTGCTGGTACAGGTGCCTACAGTTAATTGAATTTCAGTTGCCTTGCCATCAAAGACTCAGTGATCCGGCCTCCCCTTCCGAGTGGTTCACGCCATCATATACTGTCATTCCATTCTTATTATGCCAATATTGGTACTAGGGGTAGTTCTTCAGTTTAGAATAGTAACAGCAGCACTTTATTCAGGATCTCAAAGGAGTGTAAAAAACATTCTGTTCAGATCTAAATCGAGTCCCAATTAGAGGCCCATCAGGGCATCACCGTCACTTGATTTTACAAATGGGACATTAAGGAGATTGGGTCAGTTTAGTTGAGCCAAATGACAGTTTATGCATTTTTTTAATGAACCTTTAGAAAAATGCATACGCGGTATGGATTTATTCTGTAGATGCTAATTTCTCATGAAATATATAATTAAAGAGTAAAATCTATTCATTTTTATATTTTTATTGCATCAATTAGAAAAAAACTTTTCTATCACTGCCAACTTGACAAAGTATCATTATCAATATTTATTATGAAAAAAAAACTTTGTCAGCGAATGTTTTATACAACACAGAATGAAATTTTGAGTCATTTACGACTAATCCTATTTATGTGTATGTCACGGAATTATTTATTATCACTATTAATTAATATTGAGGCGGAATGTGAAGTGGAATATGGTGGGGAATGTCATAAGGGGAGGGACCCTATACAAATGGAAACTTCGCGGGCATTGAGGTTGGCAGCAATGCTCTTCATTCGCGAGCCAAGATTCGTAATCTGTCATCAAACCTTGATGGTTCAATATTGGATATTTATGGTTTACGATGGGCAAGATGTTTTTTTTCTAAATGTTTACAAAGGTTCAGTTTGCGTTAATCTGTTATTAGAAATGATTTATCTTGGTGCTAATACCAAAAAAAAAAATACATCATCCGTAGCGTGAACGGCTATTTAACCGTACATAAAATTAGATACATTGACATTTTTTATTTCTGGTGTTTTGTGGTTCAAACATTTCAAAAAATTCGTATGATATATGTGTAATTTTTTTCAAAATTTTTGGATCGCGCTTTCTCCAGTTTTTCAAAATTTCAAAATTTTTTAAACACCGTTATATCTCGTGAGCATTTGATTTGACAGAAGAAGGTTTAAGACGAAAAAGTTGCAATTTTACATGAACTTTGTGAAAAAATTTTGTTTTGAATATTTCGAGTTTAAAAAATGCTCATTTTCACCAAAATTATACAAAAATATTTTTTTTCGGTCGGTATATCACTTTTGATTTTTCTTAAAAAATTCTAAAAAATACTCTGAAGTGTGTACAGTAACACCTATTTTTTTCAGAGCGGCTCGATTCGTTGTTCCAAAGCTGTGCTTTGTTTTATTATTATGAGATATTTTTTTTTAGACAAATCAATTTTTATTAAAAATTATTCTCTCCCAAATTTTTCTCACATTTTTCAGATAATAAACATCCATAACAGTAATAATTTTTTGAGCTTAATCATAAATTATCGGTAAGATATACACAGTTAAACTTGCCATACAAAGTAACGTTCGTCGTCCAACATGAAAATTGTGATACAAAGTAACGTCGTCGTGCAATATGGAAAATGTGATACAAAGTATCGTTGACCGCCGAATATAAACATTCTCATACAACGTAAAGTGCGCCGTCAAAAGCCTTCTACATCCTTCAGTTTGTCAACATTGCCCCTCCATGCCAAAATACTCTCGGAGTTCTCAGTGTGTTTTGATTTTTTTACACTACGTTGCACGGTGCGAGCCAAGCCGAGAAGTCATATGCTTCGTTTGAATTTTCTTAGTGGTTTCTCGAGTGCCTTGTTACAAACTAATTTTTACAAAGAGTTACAAAAATATCTCATAATAATAAAACACAGCACAACTTTTGAACAACCCATCGAGCCACTCTGAAAAAAATAGGTGTTACTGTACACACTTCAGAGTATTTTCTGGAATTTTTTGAGAAAAATCAAAAGTGACATACCGACCGAAAAATAATATTTTTGTATAATTTTGGTGAAAATCGGCATTTTTGAAACTCAACAAATTCGAAACAAATTTTTTTCACAAAGTTCATCTAAAATTGCAACTTTTTTGTCGTAAACATTTTTCTGTTAAATCAAATGCTCACGAGATATAACGGTATTTTGAAATTTTTGGGAATTTTGAAAAACTCGAGAAAATGCGATCCAAAAATTTCGAAAAAATTTACACGGTTTTTTTTCATATAATCAAATAATTTGATAAAATTTCAATTTTTTTGAGAGTGGACAACTTTTTGACCGTTCGAAATGGTATGAAACGCCTCATATATATATATATATATAAATTTAATCTTGAATTGTGGGGAACGCTCGAACATCCTTAAACTGCTAGAAATATTATCATATTTGCATTCCGATGCAGAATAAGAAAAAAAAAGACAAATGCAACAAGCGGCAGACCTTTAGATATCACAGCTGGAAGAAATAAAAAGACGAGGACTCGCGATGAGTATACGCGTTCGTCATGGGAGTTCCTGGTGAGAAACAAGTTTGTCCTACGTGCGGAGTAACGAGCAACTCGCTTATACGAAAGCCGCGAGACCACTCTGCTATTAAGTGGCACACCTGTTTCAGAGACGCGTGACGACGACGACGACGACGACTACCTCCATTCACCACCACGAGTTCACCTGTTCGTTACCTCGCGCGCGGCATAATACTGACAAGATCGACACAACGCCCGAACACACAGAGGAAAAGCCGCCAAATCCATATTTACGACACCCACGCGACTATTTACTTACGCGGAATCCATAATTCCGTTCGCGGGAATAGGATATGGAAGTCACGTTGGTCGCATAATTTTGTTTATTTTTAACACATGATGCGATATGGAAAAATACATTCGCGGTAGGCACTTCGTCGTCACGTCGAATATCCATTTTTCAATACCATTCTTTGTTTTCAAGATTCTTTTTTCGCATTGAAAATGCTTTCAAAACTGCATATGTTTGTTGAGGTAGGCTGGGTATTAGACTGGCCTAAAAAAATAAAACTCCCCGATTCGGCCACTCGCCCCTTGAACTATTACTCGCTAATGAAACAAAGAAGCTGTGAGTTAATTCTAGCCCGTAAGTTAATTCTAACAGGTGACTCATGAGGTTTGTTATTCTCCATCTTACACGTGATAAATTAACGTTTTCTTTTCCAATGCAAACCATTTTCGATAGACGCAATCAATGAGTAGTCTGGACCAATTAGTGGGATTATTATATATAGCGAACGGTTTTATAACCACAAATTAAAGCCATTGTAATTATGCATCCTTTCTTCCCAATCTTCGAAACTTGTCGATCAAGATTGAAAAGGAAGGATGCATGATTGCAAAGGCTTGAATTTGGGGTTATAAATCCGTTTACTATATATAATAATCCGACTTCCACAGTTTCCAGAGTAGTGCACGAGCAAGAAGTAGCTGTGGACGACAATCTGGGACGGCTCTAAAGAAATAGAGATAGTGAAGCGGCTGGTGGCAAAGGAACATAAAAAATACGAAACTTTTCCAAATTATGTACTCCATTAAGGCGGGACAAAAAAATGTGACGGGTAAACAAAAGTATAGATATTCAGTGATATGTGAAAAAATGTCAAGTTAAAATAATTACAATTGACCGAGTTGTAGACGATTCAGGACGAGCAGGTAGCGCAACGATTTACGAACACTAAAACTTCCAATCGCGCTGGTCTCGAAAAGACTTTTCTCGACCTGGTCAGAATTATAACTCTAGCTATGATTGTCATATCTTCAATTAAAAAAAAAAACAAAGTTTACGTTATTGCAGTAACTATTGTTGTGCGTAGCCCTTTATTTTCTTTTGCAGCTTGTACAGGGTCCTTCCCCCTTAATACATTCCCCACCATCTTCCACTATACAACCTCACCATTACACTGTGCTGTTCCACTTTACATCCCTACCATCACATTGTAAAAATGGAAGCTTATTTTTTAGTATTTTTTTTGGGTTTGTTATATAATCAAAAATTTCGCAAAAATTATACTTTTTTAACACGCCCTATTTTGTGATTTTTTTAAAACCGTTTCGTACAAGGAGAACTATGTTTATATAGATTATAAAATGTTTTTATTTCTATTTTTCAGACCAACCATTGTCAAATTATCGACCCGGCTTAAGACCTCATTTTTTATACAGAGGCTCTATTATACCTCAATAACGTTGTTGATTTTTTATTTTTTAAATAAAAGTTTACACAAAATAAGTTCAATGTATGCTTAATAACATGCCTTATTCTAAATCCCAGATAAATAATGTAGTGGCCAAAATAATTCGGAAAAAATCTACCTGTTTTCGGCCCGTCACAGTAGTGTCCTCCCTTAGACTTTCATTTATATCGTAAGAATGTTCAGCGAGTTTGGATTAACTTGTATTTTACAATCGAATCTTGTATAAGGTGTCCCAAAATGACTCGACATTTCAATTTATTAATAAAACGTATCATTTATTTGAAAGTACGAATATTTTCATTTTAATATAAGATACAATCTGCAATAACTATGCAGTAACAATGCAGTAAATAACAATTTGTATGCGTTACTCGATCGTGTAATTATCCATGACTAAACCTCAATACTTCCTGATGGCAGTTCTCAAAGATTAGTACTCCATGTTCGCCACAAAAAAATGGCGCGCAATTTAAAATGTCAGGTCACTTTCAGAGACCCTTTATATAAAACGATGTAACTGAAATCCCTTTAGGACTGTACCACCGGATGAAATTCAAAAGAACAAGTACTTTCCAAAGGTAACACCGACGATCAAATTCGACCATCATTCTCAGTCGCCTTTTGCATTCGTTGCCTCCTCCCTACTCTTCCATCATCATCATCATCACCATTGACATCACTAGAACATCATCCTCCAATAACGTCCTTTTTCACCCGTGCCCCTCCAGTATAGTAAACTCCATGCGACTGGGTCACAACCCAACCTCAAACGAACAACGATAATTCAGCGTGAGAACAAAAATTGGCTTCCATTGACAGAGGCCCAATAAACTTGATTCGCACTGAGGCATTCATTCGTAATGTAGGAGTGGGCGATCTTCGTGCGGGATAAGTAGTCAAGGTGCATTGCCCCGGCTGACGCACACGTGAGAATCTTATATACGAGGATATTTCGCGAATGCGCTGCAGAGGGCGTTCGGAGGGAGCTCGCAGTTAACCCCGAGCGCGTAAATCAGCAGTAAACTCGACAGTAAAACGTTAATAAAGCGTGTGCGCGAGGTTGGAAGTTCACGGGTGACCTTTGGACGCGAATCCGAGCCATATAAAACGTCCAAAGAGGAAGCGAGTGAGTGAGAGAGAGAGAGAGAGAGAGAGAGAGAAAGAGCAATGGAGAGATAGAAGGACTAACTCGTGATGAAATTTGGTCGGCTAGGTATGGGAAAGCGTAAAGCTTAGCTAGCAACAAAGCCCGCTGGCGAAAAATGTTCAACGTTACATCCGTGCCCGGTATCAGAGACGAATGTAAAGCATTCTCTGCCCGGCTGCATCCATGAAAAACCAAATGGACGGGAGGTTGAGTGAAACAAAAGAAAAAAGAAGATAATACAGAGCGAAAGAAGAGCAGGGAATAGAGAGGGAGAGAGAAAGAGAGGGATTGGTTGAATTAGTAGACAAAGTAATAAGGACTTTTATGTCACAAGTTGTGGAGAAGTATAAGGGCAGGCTGTTCGTGTGTTGGTATGGTCACTCGTTTGGCCTCAACACACTAGCTGTTCGACCAGCGCCGTTACTCTTTATCCTTTGCCCTCAACCTCCCTCTCGCCCTTTCCACCTCCCTTTCCCTCCACATCCAGCCTCCCTTCCCGTTCCCTCCGTCTCGTTTCCTTTGGCTAGGGCGTTTACCTTCGTTTGACAACGGTTCATTAAGCCAAGGTTGTAAAAGAGCCAATGGTCAAGCCGGTTCCCGTCACTCGTATAGACGCAACACGCGCAGGCCCTCGCGTACACAGGGCTCACTCGGCCCTTTGTTCCCACGTGAATTGAAGGTCTCGTGGGTTCTCGCGCGCGGCGACCGGCGACCAACGAAACTGTATCGAATGCCGGGTAGGATATGTGGATCGGGCCACTTTGACGAAACGTCATTCCCGGTGTACGTGCGAGAGCGCAGGGCTTGCGGATGAAGGGATAAGGGCGATCGGGCCTGGAAAAAACATGCCGCTGGGGAGCGGGCCATTTTCCACGAGGGCATCCGAACGTTGCTGGTTGCGGAAGCAGTGAGACGGAAAACAAAGACGATCGGGCATCTGGTTGAGGTTAAACGGTTGAGGTGAAGAGAAGAAGGAACTCGGAGAATCGTCATGGTGCCTAGCACTAAGTTCGCCGTGGCGTCAACACTGGAGGCAACCCATGGCACAATGGAGAGCGAGAGAGACAACGAGTAGGGGAAGAGGGAACGGAGGGAGACAACAGCGAGAAAGTGCACACGTAGGGGTGAACGAAGAGAGGATGAAGAGATCGAAAGAGGGTGAGAGAGGTACAGATACATCCAAAATCGAGGATCAAAGTTCCGCGATTCTTGGAGTTTAGGTGATGAGGGTTGTCAGTTTCTGCGTGAGTCGGAGAGAGAGGAAGAATAAGGGAGAGCAGGAGAAGGCACGTCGTCGTCCTCATTCGTACGGAAAGGGTGAGCCGAAGGGCTCTAGGACTGCTGCAGGGATTCTCCGAGAACGAGGACAGGCAGTCCTTCCCACAACACTCTGTGAACTTGGTACCATACTAAAGCACAGAATTTACCCTCAATTTCTCTACCTCCATCTTCCTTCCGTTCGCTCACCCTCACTCTCTCCCGCCCTCTGCATCTATCTACGTGTATGTTAGAGTGTAACTCGATGCAGAGGAACTTGACGGGTCTTACCGCTTATTAGAAGCGCTCCGTCGAGTTTCTCGGTGCCTGAGCTCGGATTAGGCAAAGGCGGCTGAGCTTCGTCGACGTTTCAACGCTATTCCTCACTCACTCTTCGATTCTCTTTCTTTCGTTCTTTCAATATCGCACTCTCTCTCTCTCTCTCAATCTGTCTGTCTGTATATGTGTGTATAAGGAATGGTGATCTGAAGACAGTCGACTTCGATGACGTTTACAGTAGTCTATGGTGTACCTGTGCAGAAATAGTGATAGGGTTTCAATTGGACTCCCTTACTTGTCCCTACTTCCTGATAGGGATCAAATGGGTCACCGTATTGGGTCCCTAAACTTAAACGTTATGCGCGTACACTGAATTCTAATCTGGATTGCGCCATTGAAATCCAATGGACGAATCCAATATTAATCCTAAAGGATTCCCACATTATCGAACTAAATCCAATACGCTTCCTGATGGATGTCATCGCATTCTGTATGGTGAATTTTCTAAACAACATGTATAGATATACAAAACGAGATGGTATTGAAGTTTGATGACGAAAATCACTGAAACATTTTTTGAGAATCCTTATTGGACATTTCTAGCCAGAAGCTACAAATAAACATTTTAGATGATAATATAAATAAATAAATAAATAAATCAAGAAGTATATCGTTGCATTCCAACCCCAGATAGACAGTCATGATCATCACGCCGTGCATACAATTGATGAAGCAAATTTTACAGCATATTGACTACATGTCATGATGCAAAGCCGATGAATTGCATGCATATTCGCGTGAGAACAACTTTGTTTCATTTGGATGTATTATTGTGAATCATCGTGTGATGCAAATATGACTTCAACGGGACAACTCATAAGGGATACACAGCTGTGAGACTTTCTATGCCGCAGTGATGATGTACATATGATGCCAATATGAGGTACATCTATCTGGGACGATGCAAACTTCAATAACATAAAATAAGTGGTTACTTCTGCACGTGACGAATTCAATTGGATCCGAATGAGAATTCCTTATGGGCGGCGTCCCTATCAAATCCCTATAGTGATGTGGCAGGATCTGGGGACCCCCAACAAAGTTCTGCGTGGGCACTTGATGTTACGGCAACCCCGATACCTGCAAGATCACCTTTGAATCGATGTAAGCACGTATATCTGAGGATCATGTCAAACGCTGTCATGTCCCCGCAAGCACCGATTTGTTGTAAAGAGTTTGAGGACTGTCTTCAAAATAACTAGACGGACTGACAAATGAACACCACATGGCCGTTACGGCTTCAAAATCATGACTACCGTGAAATGGGGTTAAGTTGACATTGAGGGTAACTTTGACAGTTTTTGGGTGTACATTAAGGGGCCAGTCCACTTTGAAAATTTCAAAAAATCGAAAGCAAGCCAGACTTGTTGAAATCAACGATGATGAGCAATCAGAAGGGATTTTGTACGGTGCAGGAATTGCCGATTGAGTTCAGGTAAGAGTTTTTCATAGTGTAAACTACAAACACGTTTTTCTGGAAACAACGTTTTCAAAATCTGACTCCATCGTATCTCTAAAACTAATAAACCGATTCTCTTGAAATTTGAACCACATATTGTAAACATGATTCGCAACAAGCTGACCCTTGATGGTTTTCAAATTTTGATTTTTACTCTTTTCATTGCGAAAAACTGCGAAAAAACGCGTTTTTTCGTTTTTCATGTGCCATTTTTTTATTTTTTGATAAAACTTTATATCCGAGGGTCATTCTGTAGCTGGTGTCATACTGAGTGTAATGGACTTTGATTTTTTGTTTCAGATAAGCCGTTGCCGAGTTGTGATGGAGCTACCGGGCTAGTTTTTGTACTTAAAAATGAATAAAAATGAATTAATTTTTTTTTAAATGTATTTCATGACTTTATTTATCAAGCCCAACAACTTTTATATTCATATCTTTTATAAAATCCTCGAAAAAATAGCGAAAATAGCCTTTTTCGTGGTTCAACAGTGGACTGGCCTTTTAACAGAGCGCCAAAATACGGTTTAAGTGTGTACGCATTCAAATGTGTTTAAATATCTTGCTAAAGTTTATTATAAAGTTGCCGAAGTTAATTGTAACGTTGCTCAAGTTGATTTTGATCTCAATAATAATTTTAAAACTGATTAAGACCCTATAATAGTACCCTAGGTACTCAATATTTTTATGTAAAATGTTTCCTTCGTGAAGATGACAATTGATTGTAAAAAATCATTGTTCATTTAATTCCATGTATAATGCATACAACATTTAATTATTTTATCACAATTATGTCAAAGTAACCCTTAATCTTTGACATAAGTTGCATTTCAATGCCTTGTCACAGAAACGCCATACTCGAGGTTACTTTGACACTTTAAAAAATAAAGCATACAATTGTGAGGGTGACATTTGATAGCCAAAGGACACATTGTTCTATTGCAGCAAAAAAGTTGGAATTTAGTACCTGTTCCAAGTAACCCGATTTATGCGAACGCTGTTAAAAACAAAATCGAAATTTCAGTATCCTCTGATTGCCAGTGGTGACGTCTCGTAGTAACAAATCCGCCGAAAAACAATCCATTTTTTATTAAAACGCTCAGGGTACCGGATCCTAATTATGGACTAAAAATACACACGACTTGTCATTCGCGACGGTTTACTTGATAAATGAGAAAAGCGTCACGAAGGAAAGTTCATGAAAAGGAATATGAACATTTTCATTACCGTGTATTGGATTCGATTCGTTTAATAGACGACAAATGCGAGGAATTTCGTTCGCTCGTATTTTCCTTCTTGTATCAATTAAGATGATATATGTATGAGGATACAGATATGCAGCAGCGAGAACGCGAAAAAGTGACGGCTTGAATAGTTAAGCTCGCGAGTTGTATGTATATGCAGTTACATATACGTATGTGTGTGTATTTTTTAGCTCTCTCCTTCTCTCCCTCTCTCTCTCTCTCTCTCTCTCTCTCTCACTCTCTCTCTCTCGCTCTCTCTATTTCCCTCTCTATCTCTCGTTCTCTCGTTTACCATCTCAGGCGCTACAGGCGCCCAAGGAATTTAACGGGCGTGTCTGAAATTTACGGCCTCGTATATTTTCGCGAAACCGTACGTTTCCCTTCCCATTTTTTACTCTTGTCCTCTGTGAGACACACGTTACCAACCCCGTAGCTTCGCTCTCACCGACTCCCTTATTATATCCCTCAGTGGGGTAAGCCAGCTCGCGATAGATCGAAATGATCTTTTTACGAGGGAGAACCGCTAAGTTTTTTTGTTTATTGTGAAAATGCGTCAAATTCCCAAATTTTCGACCCCCCCCCCCCCCCCACCAGAACCCTAACGCCTGCCCGGACCCCCTCCATCGGCCTCTATTCCGTTACGTAACGGGTGCTTTGTCGTCAATAATTGCGATTTTTTTTTCATAGACATAACTAATTATGAAAGGATCCTGTTTATACTCATTTTTATTAAGAATATATTCATCTCCTCGTATACCAATTTTTATGAAAAAATCTTTATAATTAACCGAGATATATGCCTTGATTTGGTGACGAAACAAAAATTCTCTTCATTGTCCCGTCGATATATTTATGAAAGGCTATCTGTAAATAAAAAGTAAAAAATTGATCGATATCTATACAAATGTAGCTATCGTTATGCATGCATCAGTTTTTTTTTACAAAATGCCGACGCTTCGCCCATTGTTTTCTATTTGAAAGGCCTTTTTTTTGTTTTCAAACAGTCTTAAAAATAGTAATTATCAGAATTTTATAAATCGGCTACGTATAACCTTTAGTCACTGCGATTACAAAAATCTCATCAAAAAATTGAAAATCGGTTGATAAGTTTTTGAGTATTCGCTGGGACAAGGTCGAAAAAAGTACTTTCGAGAAAAACGCGTTCAAATTTTTTGTTTCATTTTTCTTCATATAAAGTTATGTTTTTTTTTTAGAATATTGATACTTACATTAAAGTATCTAGTATTGGGTGATATGACGGTTCTTCATGTTCGTTATATTTCACAAAATAATGAGAGCCTGCACTTCATCTATTGTGAACGATGCTAGACCTGTAGGGACTGAGGGCACTAACCGGTTGCGCTACCTGTTCTCACTGAAGCCACTGTAATTCCGTCAAGTTTCGGACATATATTAAAAAATCTGCCCACATATTTTTTAATATATGCACTTTTAAGAATTATGAAAAACAAAACTAAAATGTTTTCAAATTTTGCTTGGGGAATGGGGGAAAGCTACTGTGCAAGTTCTTGCACAGTGCCCCCCCCCCCCTTAACTGACATTTCGTCTGGAAAGCTGTCAACATTCCGCGCTAAAATTGCGCGCGAGTTTAAAATTCTAAACTTGAACATGCAGAAATATTGCTATGTCTGGCAGTTCTAAAAACGTGACGTAACGCAAACATTGCCCCCCCCCCCCCGCCCCAATTGTGTTACGTAATTTGCGTACATCCCCTTGAGGGATAAGGCTTTTTTCAGAATAAAAAAGAAGAGACAAGAGGAGTCTCGTATGCTCAAATATCGGCCCTTCGGGCAATTCATTTCCACGGTCGAATTCCTCATTTTTCTCGTAATATTGAAAAAAAAAACAATAAAATCTTTCTCACCGGTGTATGCTCAGAGGGGCTCAATCAGTGGCTGTATTGTCAACTCACCTGCAATCAGAAAGAAAAATTCATCCAATTATTATTCAGATGCTTTCACAATCGACGAAAAAACATGTTATTTTATGTCAGATTGAAGTTTGCATCGTTGTAATGCAACGAAATTCTTTCCAATTTCTTATTCTCATTATTATCGAAAATCATATTTTGCAGATTCGTTGTAGATTTCCGAGAAAAAAAAATAATTTCCATTACACTCCAACGATGCAAATGTCAACGTCATTATTTCGTTCACTTTATAGACGAGTCGTATATACGTACGTATTGGCTAGTACGATCTCGGTAGTTAGCTTTTCATCATGAGTTTTCAATCAATCATAGAAAACCTGCCTAAACGCGGGCATTTAAATATCCTGCGGAATTAAATAATAAGGCGATCGGTGGAGGCTGAGAGGACGATCGAGAAATCGAACTTCTCTCCGAGTGTGCTAGAATCTCGTATTTTATTTCTCTTGCCCCGATCGATGATCTCTCTTGCCCGGTCTCTCGCTCGTTCTCTTATACGTATAAGCCAGGGGGGTGTATAAAGGGCGCGTGCTCTCTCATTACAGCGGTATCGCGATCCACACAACGTGTACGTGATCCCGGCCGAGACCAAGCGTACGCAAAAACGTGAGAGGCCCGCAAATTGCCGGCTTGAGCACGCGCGAGCCGCGCAACTATAAGCTGGGACCAAGTACCGCGAGAGCGTGTCCCTGCACCTTGTATCTTCACCGTATAGTCACGCATGTAGACCTCATTTTATATATATATATATATATAATTGTACAGGTAAACGGAATAAGGGTAAAAAGAAACGCTAATTTCACAATTCTTAAATAAAGGTTTCAATCAACACTGAAACACTTGATTAATTCACGATCGAAGCAAATGATGTTATCCTAAATAATCCTTTAACATAAAATCCTTAAAGATGCATTGCGGTTATAGTGGAGATTACGATATGTCCGGCGCCTCAATTTGACCGTTCTATTACGAAATACAGATGAAAAAAAAAACGAAAAACAAGAGTAACTTTTTTCGTTTTGAGCCTTAGTTTCGGAGTTACAGCGCCTCGAAGAGAAGTGCTTGGGTCTTTGTGCTGTTTGGGGTCGTGCGATGTCTGGGTGCAACGAACGGGGGGTCCGGTGGTGTAACCCCCCGCGGGGTGCAGGGGCCGAGCCCCACGCGGGGTGAAGGGGCAGAGCCCCACGCGTCGGCGCCGGGGCGGAGCCCCCACAAAGACGAAAAAAGTAGTCTTTAAATGAATAAATATGTTTCGATTTTTAGGATTAAATATATTTCATTGTCGACGCTGTTTTTTCTGGCGGTATTATTTCCGTGGGCTGTTTTTTTTCCTCAACTCGTTGCTTCGATATGCGTGTGGTGTGTTGTTTGGGTTTACGTGTTTTGTCTAAGACCAAACTAATAGAGTTGGACAAAGCGAATACAATCGTGGCAAAATGAGAATTATCTAATATTTCAAGATAAAGTGATCATGTAATCTTGCAAGGTAAAATCCTTAAACATTCAGATGGTCTATAAGTATTTATGGTTGGAATACAATGAAATTTTTGAAATATCTTTATTATTTTACACTTTAGTTTTTTTCATATTTAAATTGTAGATCCCTGAATACGTGTATAAAATTTACATGTGAAAATAAATATTTAGTAAAATAATAAAAATGAGGAAATAAAGATTGAAAAAAGAATTTTCGTTGCGTTCCGACGATGCAAACTTCAATACCACAGATTTATTGCCGTCGTAAAAAATGTTTGAAGACAAAATCGTCCTGCGATCCTTAAACGTAAAATCCTTGCAAGATCCTTGAAAACGTGGCCCTCGGGAATCCTTGAAGATGAAATGCTTGCACGATTTTGAAAAATTCTCGAAAATTAAATTATGATGGGGTCGTCTAAAGCGTTTTAAAATAAAATCAGTACCCGGTCATTAAAATCCCCGAAAAAATCCTGATACGATATTTCTTATTGTTCGGATGTAAAATCCTAAAACGGACATTAATATACTTTAATAATAAAATCGTTATGGCATCTATAAAGATTCTTGAAGCTAAAAACTTCATACGATTTTTAAAAATGATTCACGTTAAAATTCTTTAAATTCTCTGATGAAATTCAGACGCCTTAGACGAGCCTCAAATACCCTTAAAGAACGAATGCTCTTACGATCCTTCAAAATACCTATCCGATCCTTGAAAATTCTTATCGATAAAAACCTTCTACTCTTTGTTGTAAAATCCTAAGAGATGAAATCTTGAACCTCCTCATCAGATCCTCAAAATTCTAAAGATAAAACCCTCAGATTTAAAATATTGATAGAATTATTATAGAACCTTAAACACATCTTTAAAAAAAACTCTTTAAAAAATCTTTAAAAGCCTGTGAAAAAAATCGTAAAAAATAACTTCGGTAAAAAAAAATCATAATCCGGTTCTCTCGTTACTCGCATCGGAGGGAATTCGCCCAGTGAAAAGTTTTCAGTTTTATCTCCTCTGGGAAATATGAAGGCTGTGCCTCATCGTTGGCGTTGCAGCTTTAAAATAAGGATTCACTCATTAAGCCACTATTTTTTCTCAACTTCTTGCACAATTTCGTAAGCGATACGTTCGTTCCTGTTGATATTTTAATTATTCAATATGGGCAGTCTTTAAAGGGTTGTCAGACCTATTAGAATGGAAATTTCACTTGTCAACTTTCGATCCATGGCTGCTCAAAATATCGAAATTGCTATTATTTCCCAAAGTGGAACGAAAGCACGAGAAATATTTTCGTCCAGTATACCTTTAAACCCAAATAATAGAAAATTTCCTGCTGATCACGAATTATCCCGAGATTTCCCAACAAACTGGAAAATCTGAGGCCAAAGAGCATAAAAATATGTCTGGAATTCACATTCGCTCTCGCAAACATTCACTTTTTTCTGACTCGGCTGGATACATTATTATCTAGTCGAGGTAACAGCAGCCCTATAAGAGTATTTTTTGTTTCGTTCCCTTAGCTAGCCCGTTCCTCGATTCTCCGTGAAAAACCGGTAGAACTCGTTCAACTCTCTCGCGCTTGCGAAACGAAATCACGGAAGGGGCAACAAGAGAAAGAACGTATGCACTAAAAAAAGGGAAAAGAAGAAAGGGATAAGGGTCAGGGAAGGAAACGAAATACGCTCGAACAGTTCGGTTAAAAGGAGGAGAGAAAAAAGCGAGTGCAGGAGAGAGAGAGAGAGAGAGAGAGAGAGACGCGACTGCACGGCGAGTTCCGAAGAGAAGCAGCGAAGCTTATATTATGCAAAACATGTGTTGGCTTTCGGATTTATGGCGGCTGTTTCGTTGCTACCGCTACTACTGCGCGTTCGTCTCATCCCGCGGATCGTGCACCAGTCTTTGCTCTATCGACGATCTGTGCTGAGAAAAACGCGGGAAAGAGCGTGAGAGAGAAAGAGAGAGGGAAGAAGATAGTGCAATCGAGGGTTTTTGCTCCAACCTCTTCTGGACCGATAGAAATTTTCTCTTCCCTTCCGCACTTGATCTTACCTCTTTCCCTCTACTCTCTGTCCCTCTCCCCCAGCATTATCACACTTCCGCAGATATGAAAGTTCATAATTATTATAATCGTGAATAGTAAGAAAGCAACAGCAAAAAAAATTTACGAAACCCACGAATGGATAAAAATACATACGAGGGTGGAGTGAAAAGTTTCCGGCCTGACCAAGAGATGGTGCCACTAGGTCTAGTTTTGGAGCGGCGTCCTACAGTACCATTCCTACCGAGCTTGTATGTACAGTTTCAGCCCAATCGCTACGTTAGTTTGCGTTTGAGAGCACATTGCGCGAGACGCTTCCGTTGTTTTCGTAAAAATGGAAAAATTGGAAAAACGTGCTGTCATCAAATACTTCCATTTGAAAGGTTTTACACCAAAACAAATAAAAGAAGAGATGGATTCAGCACTAGGAGACTCCTCCCCATCATATTCAACTATTAAGCAGTGGGTTTCTGAATTTAAAATGGGTCGTGTGAGCACGTCTGACGAGCCTCGCTCAGGACGGCCCGTTGAAGTCACAACTTCAGAGATGATTCAAAAAATCCATAAAATAGTGTTGGAAGACCGCAGGTTGAAAGTGCATGAGATAGCTGAGACCTATAGGAGGTCAGCTGAACGTGTGCAAAATATTTTGCACAACCATTTGAACATGGAAAAGCTGTGTGCAAGGTGGGTGCCGCGTTTGCTAACGCTCGATCAAAAACTGCTTCGAAAAAACATTTCTACCGACAATTTGGCGCTGTATAGGCGTAATCCAAACGAATTTTTGCGTCGATTCATAACTGTTGATGAGACATGGGTCCACCACTACACTCCTGAAAATAAAGAACAGTCAAAACAGTGGGTTGGAAGAGGGGAACCAACCCCAAAGAAGGCAAAAACAATTTTATCGGCAAACAAGGTTATGGCTACTGTTTTTTGGGATGCGAGAGGAATTATATACATTGATTACCTTGAAAAGGGTAAGACTATCACTGGCCAATACTACGCAGAGTTATTGCAACGTTTGGAGCACGAGGTGCAAATTAAACGACCTCATTTGGCGAAGAAAAAAGTTTTGTTTCATCACGATAACGCATCAGCACATTCGTCGATTGTTGCCATGTCCAAAATCCACGAATTGAAGTTGGAATTGATGCCGCATCCTCCCTACTCTCCAGACTTAGCCCCAGCGACTATTACCTGTTTCCTAACCTCAAAAAATGGCTTGGCGGAAAAAGATTTAAGAGCAACGAAGAAGTTATCGAAGCTGTAAATCAGTATTTTGAGGAGCTTGACGAATCTACGTTTAAAACTGGTATAACTAAATTAGAACACCGTTATGAGAAATATATCAGTGTTGATGGAGATTATGTTGAAAAATAAAGCAAAAAAATTTTTTAAAACATCGTTTTTCTTGGTCAGGCCGGAAACTTTTCACCCCACCCTCGTGTTACGAGTATTTCGATGTTACTCTACTTTTTCTAGTTTCCCAGAACCTCCTGAGAGTGTTGCCCATACGCAATCTCTCCTAGCCTACTTGTGTAGGGTAGAGCCACCAAAGAGTGCGCGCTACCAAACAGTACGCAGTGCTTTAAGGCCTTAGGCCACTCTGGAAGCCGAAAAAATAGGCTTTTTGGGGATTTTTTTCCAGAAAAACTACAAAATAAATCGAGATTACAAAAAGGGTGTTTATCATACATATCAGTGACTGTATACAATCATTTTTTTTAAGCTATTTATTTCAAAATAGCGGCTGCGCAGCGTTTATCTCAAAAGTGCATTTTTTAAGTTGGCCGGAAACATAACTCAGACAATTTTCAACTGATTCACTTGAAATGGTGAATATATCTTGAAAAATACATTGTCTATGGAAGTACGTAGGATTTTTTTTTATTGCATAGTTCATTTGTGATTAACAATTATCTGACGATTTTTAGGCAAATTTTTGGAAAGTGAAAAATTTCATGAGGATAATTGTTGAAAACAAATAAACTATGCAATATAAAAAAAAATCCTAGGTACTTCTGAAAGCTAACGGTTCGGAAATTTCACTCAAACATGCATAATAATATGAACAATGTCCGGTTAAAATTCGAACAAAATCTATAGAAATCAAGAGCGCGCTTCCGTACTACCTTAAGGTATTTATTTCTAATCTTATCACTAATAATAGATTTTCGATGTGGTTAATCTTATTTTTTACAATTTTGAGCACGTATTATAAGGGTTGCGATCAATTTGCACCCAACGAATGTAATTATACTTGAAATTTGTGACCCGAATTTTGTTTTTATTACGAAGTTATGTCACCGTTTTGCTTGCTTGCGAAAATTATAGTGACGATAGACTAAAAGCACGTATTTGTTAAGAGTACACACCCAAAGAATGCGCACGCTTATCACTACTCCGCTTTCATGCGCACTCTCACAAGGAACATCACTTTTATGTCCTCCGATTTTGTTGAAACTTTTTTATGTGGAAGAGTATCAAAAACTAAGAGACACGTATTTTTTTTTATGGGCGGAAAAACGGTTTTAGGGGTGAAACGCACCCTCGAAAATAAGGGTGTTTTTCGTCGATAACGTTATCGTTCTCATCTTTAATGTATAGTACACAAAAAATAAACATTGTTGTAGTTTGACATTTTTTTATATCTCATACCGTTAAAACGTTATCGACGAAAAACATCCCTATTTTGTAGGGTGCGTTTCACCCCTTAAACCCGTTGTTCCGCCGATAAAAAAAATACGTGTCTCTTAGTTTTTGAAACTCTTCCACATAAAAAAGTTTCAACAAAAATCGGAGGAAGACACCAAAGTGATGTTTCTTGTTAGCTTCTATGAAAGGTTCTTACTGCGTACTCGTTGCAACACACCACCCTAAGAGTGCGCACGGGTCGAGTTCTAAGTTTAAGGGGTTAGACCACAGTAACGGGTATAAAATGAGGTGCGAATTTAACAATTTTTTTCATATGAAAAAGTGATTCGCCCATAAAATTAATTACACATCGATTTAGTATGAATATCAAGCTGTTAGAATTTTTTTTTTTTCGATTTACAAATTGGCCGACTACTAATATTTTTTTAGGCCCTCCGCGGCGTGGCATTTAGCATCCACAATTTTTTACCTAGAACAAAAAACAAAAATTCTCGTCAATCTACTTTGGAATACCTAGAGAAGTACGTATGGAATTTAAAAAATATTGTTTTATTCAAAAGTTGTAGGTATTTGAAAAAATTTTCAGTGAAATATTTCGTACAAAACTGCTCGTAAAATGAGAAGTTTTCGATTAATCAGAAATTCCGTCCGTACTTCTCTGCGAAATGCAATAAGGAACATAACTTTTAAATTTGAAGTAAATCGAGTAAAAATTGTTGAAGTTATTTGTCACGCCAATTGGAAAAAAGTTGTTTCGAGAAAAAACGCGTTCACAGTTTTAGGTACTCTTTGGCCGTGCCAGAGGAGGGCTAACGTTATACGCTCAAAGTCGGCGAAAAAAAATGTTCTTCCTACAAATCGAATATTAACTTATTCTTATGATGATAAAGCATCGTTTTAGCGAGAAAAAAAATCGATTTTTTGAAAATCGTACTGTAGTATTTAATATACGTGTCGTATGTGTATTTAAATATTTCTTTTTTGAATATTTTTCGTGATTCTTAAGATTTATATTTAAAATAATTTTCCTAAATGACCAAAGCTTAATTTTGATAAAAAGTACAAAGTGTATTACCAGAATTGATTTATCTAGAAATAAAAGTTTATAAAGTGTATTTGTCGACTTTACCCTATCGTAATTATACGAGGGCACAGGGAAACTGCGGAACGGCTATACCGATCCAAGCTGCTATATTATTCGTTTCAGTTGTGTCACTATCAGTCCGCGAAACGGCATCCTAATCAACTCGCCGGACCGCGGCTAAATGGTCACCCATCCAAGTACTGGCCCTAATCAACGCAGCTTAACACGAGAGACGGCCGAAACCGCAGTTGATAAAATATTGCAATATACTTCTTTCGCAAACTACACGATTATAGTCATTGAAGAATGAATCAATTAACGGGAAGATTTTGATAACCGTGAACGTTGCGGTATCATCGCAACCGTTATTGGAAAAACAACGAAAAAATCGGCCGTTTTTTTTAACCGAAGGTATCAGCTACAAGTGTGATCGTTGGCGATTTGAGCTGAACCAGAAACGAGAATGCTTCGAAGGCCGAAAAAAAGGACCGTCGTGCTCATTCTCGCGCGCAATTTCTTGTCGTTTTTGCTTTGTTCCTTCTCTGATATTTCATCCCTCACGTTTTTTTTCCCTCCAGTCCTTTGGTGGAAGGTTTGAAAAAAAAACACGCGGAACGTGAAAAGTCACGAGCATTGTCTACCCACGTTAGAGTGCAGTTCTCCTTGCCCCTCTCTCCCCGCCTCGTATAATTAAGCTGAATGCGAGAGACCGTATTGCCAGCTTTATTCCTTTGTTTTTCCAATTGTTTTTCTTCTTATTATTATTCTTTTTTGCGCATAATGCACCGTCACCCATTCTTGGAAATTAACGTACAGCTCGCGGTATTGGGCGAAGCCCATCGACGAACAAAAAAAGAGACGGAGATGAGAGAGACCGACGGAGAATATTATTAAACGAGCGTGAGAGAATAGAACGTCGCGTGTCGCGATGATTAGAGCATTATTTCTACTCGTATTAACGGCTTGGTATAAAAACAAGAATCGTATCCAGTTGTCGCACCGTATAAATTGACATGGAAAGTTTGTGTGCGTTTCTCGCGACGGAAAAACTCGTAGCCCCGCAAGAGTCTTTCGATGACTTCGAGGATTGTAAAGCACTCTCTCAATCACAACATAAATTGCTCTTTTTTCCTAGTTTCGCCAGGATGTTCGAAAAAAATTAACATAGAGAAAAAATAAATAAAAAATAGAGGAAAAAAAATAAAAACGATTCAATGCACCAATTGTGTCTTCGTTGGGAATCATCACAGTGGAAAATTTTCAAAAAATCGATATTTTTGCATTATCCGATAGTATACGCGGTTATAAACGTTCCGTCCAATTTTTAGATCGAAATTCGAATTATTTCGGTCGCTACAGCCTTTTTTAGACAAAGTTAAGCCTTTCTCAACAGCCTTAATTATAATTTCAAACGCGTTTTTCTCGGGATGGTGTTTTTCAAAACGGTGGCCACTCTCAAAGAAATTTTGACAGAACATTCTTCACGTCATTCCTTATGTTGCTATAGAAGCGTTTTTTTTAATGTTCGTATTTTTTACGAAAAAATGTCGAAAAAGGCTAAATTTGATACTTTTTGTTTCCACCGACGCAATTTTTTTTAATTTCACAAAAAAACGTCCATAGGAACATAGCGACTTTCCTACAAAATAATAATAATTTTGAATTTTCTATTTCAGATAAAATTTGCGGTCGCAATCTTGGCCACCACAGGACACAATTTTTTTCCACGCGATTTTTCGCCAATAAAAACAATGTTAAACAATAATAAAGATTTTTTTTATTTTGTATTCTTCATCGGTGCTTCAATTTGTTAAAAAAAATTATACCGATTAGCTTATCCTTTCCACCTAAAATAAAATCGCGACAATCGGCTATTTTTCAGGCGGTCACGCTGTGACGATTCCTTAAAGTATTCTCTTCACGAACCCGAATATTTAACAATTATATGATTTTCGTCTATAATCAAGTCAAAATATATCCTAGCATACTGGTAAAATTTCAAGCCAAGTTACCGAACTTATAACGAAAAATTACGACTCTTAAAATCGTCTCACTTATACGGCACTTTATGGAGATTACACGCTTCTATCCAATGTATTTCTGTCTTATAATTTATACACTAAATAGTTATTTAGTGTATACATTATTAGGGAGAAATGTGTATAAATGTGTATAAATTATTGTGTATAGAATAATAGTGTATATAAATGTGTATAAATTATTAGATAGCAATTTATACACTAAATAAATGGTTATTCAGTGTAGAAATTATATCAGAAACTAGATGCCTGATATAAAGTCCTCAACGCGAGTAAAAATTCTAGAGATTCCGTAACGACGATAAAAACAAGGGGTGACCGAATGTTTGAAGAAAATATTAATCATAAAACTTAGAAAAATGTAACTAGCAGTAGAATTTTCTTTTCAGAGAAAATGTAAAAATGTCTAAAGCTACTAAATTTGGGCGGAATTTTGATACCAGTTCATCGTTGGGTACAATAATTGATTGTGGTTTATTTTTATTAAGCGCCACTATTATTTACCAATTATTCAGAAGAGCCCTGCTTATGCTCCCACAAAAAGGGATCATTGCAATGTAAAAATGTAAAAAAACTGATTTTTTTGCATTGTCCAATAGTATAGACGGTTATGAACATGCTGTTCAATTTTCAGGGCGAAATTTGAATTACTCCGGTTGCAACAGCATTTGTCAGAAAAAGGGATCCGGCCAGTTGCGTGAGCCCTGGCTGGACGCGTTTTTCTCGAAGTGTCATTTTCATAACGGTGTACACTCTCAAAAGAAAAGTTTTCAAGCTATCCGTCTCAAATGTTCACACAACATTCTTCACGCCATTATTTATCTTGCTTTGGAAGCTTTTTTTAATCTTAATTTTTTTAACGAAAAACTGTCGAAAAAATCGGCGAAGTTCAATACTTTTTTTCAAACAGCCTCCACTTTGTCAATTTTGATTTTTTTTTATCTCCTTAGCAAAATAGCGGCTTTCGTACTGATTAATAAAGTTTTAGCAAATGTTGTTTCAGATAATATTTACGGCCACAACCGTATACACCGTGAGGTCTCCTTTTTTCGAAGACATTTTCAACCGTTAAAAAAATGTAAAAAAAAACAAATAAACGTTGAAAAATTTATTTTCTGTTCTTCATGGGTGCTTCGATTTGACATACAAAAATTAGACGGATTAGCGTATTTTAAACATTAAAAGAAATCGCGAAAATCAGCCATTTTTCGAGCCGTTACACTGTGACGAGGCCATCAACTCATGCAACCTGTCTGCTGACACACACCGCGAAAAATCACCAGAAAAATAACAAAAAGCGAAGAAGAAAAGATTGGATATTCCTTCCATTTCGTAGTGCGCAGCTTCCGAGGCACGATAAAAAACGAGATTCGCTGACGCTTCGGAATAATAAAGAGAACGTAGAATATTCTGAAGAGAACAGTAAAAACGGTCGCACAAAAAGAAAACGATAAAAAAAAGGTTGAGGGGTTTTGTGTTGTCCTAGAATAATTGAAGTACAATGTGGGAACGGGTTGCTTCGTTATGATGTTGAGGTTTGCATCGTTGGAATGCAAAGAAATGTTTTTTTTTCCAGAGTTCCAAAATTTCCTTCGACAGATTTAGGCTATGAAAATCGTGCGATAATTGTTTAGGCTTCTTTTTTAGCGATCTACAATTCAAGTGTACAAAAGAAAATTGTTGCATTCCAACGATGCAAAGTTCAAGCCCATTGCTGTATTATTTTATATTGCATTTATATATACACATACGTGGGTACATGTGGGGAAATGTGATTTTGAAGACATTCGACTTTGAGGACTCTCCGCACAGTAGTCTATTTTATTCACACTCAACGTTATATGAGCTCCAATTAATTGACAATCATCTTTGGATAAATGTTACCTTATGTAAAGGTCATTTCAAGAAAGGTCCAGTCTCCAAACATGACGATCCGTTTTTTAAAATGTGTAAATACTTTTTTTTACTGTGTAAATACTTTTTTTTAATGTGTAAATACCTTCTGCAAAACAGCCAGATGTGATGACAATCAACATTACATATATATAGAGGATTCGAAATATTTTTTCGTTAAATATAAATACAGGATGGACCGGAAAGTGACATCCAAAACTGCAATCTAGATACCTCGTAGTACCCAACCGCATCACCCCCAAATTTAAATACCTCTTATATCCATCCAAATCACCCCATGTGTGTTCTGCGATCTTTTCAAGTTTTCGACGAAAAAAAAAACATTTTTTATTTTTCTCTTTTGTGTATGTACTTTCCTCGCGATTTATTTTCAATTGCATTAGCATTCTAAAGTGCACTAAATGCAAAATAAATCACCAACTGAACGCTAAAGTAAAGTAAATTGAATTTGGATAAAATGTTTTACAAAATTGGTTTCAGAGGATCAGTCACTAAAGTTGAGGCGTTAAAAAAAATACTCACACTAGTCTGAATGACTACAAATTGCGTGTAAAAACTTCTAAAAGTACACGCGCCAAAGAAAACAAAAGAAAAACGTATACCTTGGAAAAACGAGAAAAATATGCGCTTTTCTCGAAAACAAAAGATCGTAGAAAGTGCACTACCGGCCACAAGTTTGCGGACATTTCAGACAATTGCAAAACTTTCGATCACTTTGGATAATTGCAAAATTATGTGAGAATAATATAATTCATTAGACAGTGCTGTATAATATCTTCGTAAAATAATAAATCAATTGAACTATATTATTCTAACATTATGTGGCAATTATCCAGTTATCGAAAATTCTGCATTTTTCTGAAGTGTCCGGAAACTTTTGGCTGGTAGCGTACATAGGTGTGATTCGGATATGTAATGATACGAGGTCTCTAGATTTTCCTTTTAAACGTCAATTTTCGGGCCGTCCTGTATATGGTTCTATATATGAAGTAGAAACAGCCATGCTGGCTGGCTCGATCGTCCACACCTCCACGAAAGTTGATGACCAACTAAACACTAAAGTAAATGCCTTAGTTTTTGATAAAAAGTTTCTAAAAATCGGTTCGAGAGCGCCAGTCACTAAAGTTCATATGATTAAAAAAAATACTCACACTAATCTAAACGACTACTAATTGCTTTGAAAAACTTCTAAAAGAAAAGTACACGCGCAAAAGAAAAAAAAGACGTATACTACGGGAAAACAAGACAAAAAAATAAAAATTCATTTTTTTCGAAAACTAAAAAAGGTCGTAGAACACACATGGGGGTGAATCGGATAGGTAATGACACGAGGTGTATATATACGAGGGGTGAATCGGATAGGTAATGATAGGTAATAATTTTCCTTTTAAGGGGTCACCCCCACTTGCGGTTTGAAAAAATCGATTTTTTTTATTGCATTTTTTTGAAGTATAAGTATCTGAGAATATGTCCTGAAAATTTCAAGTCGATCCGAACAAAATTGACTGAGATATGAGCGTTGAAAGAGAAGAATCCGTTGTGTAAACGACCGGAAATTGAAACTTTAAACGCGTTTTTCTCAAAATGGCATTTCTGAAGTCGGTGACCAAGATTACTCGAAGACTAATGAACCGATCTTCTTGAAATTTTGCAGGCTTATTTAATACATAAAAATGTAGTCTTCAATCGTTCGATTTTTTTTTGAAAAAAAAAATGGCCGTTTCATAGCCAAAAAACGGCCGTTTTTTTTTCGTTAAAATCGAACCATTAACTTTGACTGTCCGCCATTTTGTGAAAAATGAATATTTTTTTAAATCCTTCGATTAAAGACTAGTTTATACTTATATTTGACTAAATCCATCAGCATTTTTTTTTTCAGATGATCCACTTCGCCGCAATGTTGGTCACCGCAAACCGTGTATATGAAAACATTATTTCATTGACGGCCATTTGCCACTAAACAATGTAATATTTTTCAATAAAAAAAATTACTGAAAGTTCTTCAAGATGTGTTCTTTAAGATGGTATATTGATCGATTAAAAAAGTTTTGTAGTTTTCTTTTAAAAAATTCATGAAAAAGGCCGTTTTTTTGCGCTACAAGTGGGGGTAACGCCTTAAACGTCACTTTTCAGGCCGCCCTGTATATATCTCTATATATGAAGTAAAAACAGCCATACTGGCTGGCTCGATCGTACACACCTCCACGAAAGGGCGATAGCGTGCGGTGGATTGAAAAATTCTCTTTTCACGAATTCAACGATGCAACGGAGCGTTCACGAAACGAGAAGCTTTTGCTCGTGTCCGTGGCGGGGGTTTGGGGGCGGGGGGGGGGGGGGGGTGTACATAGGTATGAGGATGAGTGGAGAAAGGTTTTGGGGTAGAAGTTGTGGCATCGGAAGGGATGAGAGGATTCGGCAGTTTGCGAGCAAAAGTCTCGTCTCCTTCCCCTTCGCGCCAAAAGCGCACGGGCCCAGCCCCGAAAAAAAAAGCCTTGAATCGTTGGGCCATAAATCGTCGGCTCATCTTTTAAATATGTGAATGGAAATATTTGAACTACGGTCGAGTGAGCTGGCGTGTAACGCGGCCCGGAAAATAAGAGAGGGGATGATATTCGGCGTTTCGCAGGGTCTGCACATACAGAAACGACCGAGGGACGTATGGATGGCGGACACGGACGCGAGGGCACTTTTCTTCCGTTTTTTCCCCTTTTTGGCCTCTTTTTTATACGGCCTGAAGAGAACGGTCTCGAGGAGAGCGAAAGAAGGGATGACGGCAGGGGTGAGTTGCAGGCTGAGAACGGAAAATTCAGCAGGAAACCAGCGCGTGCTTCTCTCGTTGTAAAGATGCCATCTCTCGGAGGTTCGAGATATATAACGTTGCGGGGGCGAAAAAGAAAGGATGCCCCGCCGCCCCATTCAACCCCTTGCATCCCTCAGCGAATTCTCGTAAATTACTAGGCAAATAATTGATAGGCGCGGCCTCGATGTTTCTATTTTCTTGGCATCACTTGGGGGGGAAAAAAAAGTCGAGGGTGTGTGTGTCTGCATGTATATGGGAAGACGATTTATTCCAGCTCACCGCCTGTCTCTGTCTTCTCACTATACCGTACACTTCCTTGCGCCACTATAAATGGCCGGCTGGCTTGGCTATGTGTACAGCGAGACACGCGCTTCCGGGGGTTGTTTCTTTCACCGACGAATAGCAAGATGAAGAGTTGCTTTTTTTTTCTCGTTCGTTGTTTCTTTTAGCTCCGGGACGTACCGAATGCAGAAATTCTGCATGTATCCACTCACGCCTCGAAAATGAAATCGCATTTCCTCTTTTCTCGTACGCGCCGCACATCCCTTCCGTCCTGAAGATTCCCTGCTTTTTCAACGGCCTGCGGGCTATTTTTAGCTCGATTTTTTTTCCCCCCATCATCGTTTACGCGAAAATGGTCGCTATTTTCTCTCGACTTTTTACTTGGGCGAGAGGGGCAGAATGAGAGAGTACAAAGGGGTGGGAAAGGGGTGTTTTTTTTTGCTCCATTCATCTTTTGTAACGTCTTTCTCACTATGGCCATGGCGAGAGATTAACTTTTTGCCATCGAGCATGTCCACGCTAGGATAGTTAATCATGTTTTTTTTCCTCCGCTCGTATCCACTGGCCAAATTCCACAGGACGAATTTCTCTCCGTGCAATGTGATGGATTTTTCATTGCTTCGAGCTAGTCGCGACTCTCTCTCTCTCTCTCTCTCTCTTTATCTCTCTCGAATAAAACAGCCCTGTACGCGTACTCGCGTAAACTCGTTTGCAACTATTTGTATAGCGCGTTCGCCGCTGACGCAGAGACACCGATGTGACGCCTCGCGGTCCGTCTCTTCTGTCGCACGACTTCCGGCCACACGAGGGATGGTCTTCGCTCGAGTGGGCACGTACGATTCACTTAAGGTATTCCTTTCATGTACCCGAATATTTAACAATTAACCGATTTTCGTATATAACCAAGCAAGAATATATCCCCAGTATAGTGGTAAATTTTTCCAATCAAGCTATCGAACCTTTAAGAGGCCAGTCCATTTTGAAAATTTCAATAAATCGAAAGCAAGCAAGACTTGGAGAAATCGACGATGACGAGCATGCAGAAGGGAAGGTACGGTGCAGGAATTGCACGGAGAGAATTAAAAAGTAATTTTTGTCGTGAATTTCACGATAAAAATTACCGTGATATATTTCAACGTAGTGACAAGTGGGAAAAACATAATAATTCGTATGCGACAAGTTTTTTTTTAACTCACGTTACAGAAAATTTCAAGTACGTAGCTAAAATTTTACCTACTGTCGGTTAAAAATTACCAATCGCACCGTACGATATTTTTGACGGTACTGCACAGTAAAATTTGCCTGCGTCAACCTCAGAAGAAAAAATTCCTATAAGGCTGGTAAAATTTATATATATCATTCCCCCTTCATTGTGACCGTTTCTTTTCTCTACTGTTTTTGTTTACCCTTTTTTTCTCCACCTCTCTCCCTGTTCCCCCCCTCTTGCGGCCCAACCGACTTTTCTCTCTCTGTCATATTTCGCCGCGAAATGCGGAAGAAAAACATTTCATGACGAATGTACCGCAACTGGGTTTTTTGAACCCGGGACCTCACGGTCCGCAGTTTCAGAGGCGAGCACGCTAACTACTCGACCATCGAACCGGTTCCTTAAGGGGTTACCCCCACTTGAGATTTTGAAAAAATCGATTCTTTTTTTATTGCAGTTTTTTGAAGTATAAATATCTGAGAATATGTCCTGAAAATTTCAAGTCGATCCTAACAAAATTGACTGAAATATGAGCGTTGAAAGAGAAGAATCCGTTGTGTAAACGACCGACTAATTGAAACTTTAAACGCGTTTTTCTCAAAATGGCATTTCTGAAGTCGGAGACCAAGATTACTCGAACACTAATGAACCAATCTTCTTGAAATTTTGCAGGCTTATTTAATACATAAAAATGTAGTCTTTAATCGTTCGATTTTTTCGTTAAAATCGAACCATTAACTTTGACTGTCCGCCATTTTGTGAAAAATGAATATTTTTTAAATTCCTTCGATTAAAGACTAGTTTATACTCATATTTGACTAAATCCATTCGCGTTTTTTTTTTTTTCAGATGATCCACTTCGCCGCAATGTTGGTCACCGCAAACCGTGTATATAAAAACATTATTTCATTGACGACCATTTGCCACTAAACAATGTAATATTTTTCGATAAAAAAATTACTGAAAGTTCTTCAAGATGTGTTCTTCAAGATGGTATATTGATCGATTAAAAAAGTTTTGTAGTTTTCTTTAAAAAAATTCATGAAAAAGGCCTTTTTTGCACTACAAGTGGGGGTAACGCCTTAACAAAATGTATTTTTTCGTCAATGACTGGTGTGATAATAATCATGATAATAACCAACCTGTTTGTTTTTTGTTGGGAATTTTTTTCGTTCATATCAATTGGTATACTCAACAAACGGATAAAGAGAAAAATTTAATTATTAGAATTTATTTTTCATTTAATACTACCATTTTTTTACAATACATTTCGTACCACCGTAAGCTCGAGTGATGTGACTAATTTGCGCTCGTATTATTTTGTCATAATTTAAAATCGTAAAATCGTATTCACTCCTAAACATTTTATGAGCCGTTCATGTACGCAGTTTAGACAAATTTTTTTTGGGAACTCCCATCGCGCCATATAAGGAATAGATAGACCACTGAAACGCGACCGCGCACCCCTACTTAGCCCCACCACCGTACCATTCTGAAGTGAAAGGTATGAGGGGAATTTTTATCATGCAGTGCCTCAAAATTACCGTACCGCACAATACATTTTCCTATAACATTCATTAAATTTTATAATACATCTTAAAATAACTGTTATAAAGACGATACTTTTTCATAGACATTTTTGAAAGGCATAAAATAATAAAATGCACAGTAAAATTTCGCTGATATGCTATATTTTTTCAATTTAAGTTTTGCGTCTTTTGTTACACATCAAAATTTACTAGAAAATCTGGTAAAATTTTATATCTGAAGAAGAAATTTTATTTTATTTTCGTGAAAATCTGTGTTCTACCCAGCAATAATAAGCGAAGTTTCAGGGTTATCATCTGGTTACCGTTACTGCACGATAATTTTCAGCATTTAATTCTCTCCGAATGCCGATTGAGTTTAGGTAAGAGTTTTTTCATAATATAAACTTCAAACGCGTTTTTCTCGAAGCAACGTTTTCAAAATCTAGCTTCATCGTATCTCTGAAACTAATAAACCGATTCTCTTGAAATTTCAACCACATGTTGTAAACACGATTCGCAAGAAGATGACCCTCGATGGTTTTAAAATTTAGATTTTTACTCTTTTTTTGCGAAAAACTGCGAAAAAACGGGTTTTTTTACTTATTTCGTATTTCATCTGCCATTTTTAATTTTTTTTTATAAAACTTTATATCCGAGGATGATTTTGTAGCTGGTGTCATACTGAATCTAATGGACTTTGCTTTTTTTGTTTCAGACAAGCCGTTGCCGAGTTGTGATGGAGCTACCTAGCCCACCTACTTTTGAGCCGTTACGTTACACTATAGTTTTTGTAGTTAAAAATGAATAAATTTTTTTTTAAATGTATTTCAAGACTTTATTTATCAAGCCTCACAACTTTTATGTGCATATCTTTTATTTAAAAAATCGCGAAAATAGCCTTTTTCGAGGCTCCAAAGTGGACTGGCCCCTTAAGGGGTTAGGCCACAGTAACGGGTGTAAAATCTTGTGCGAATTTGCCATTTTTTTCGTATGGAAGAGTGATTCGCTCGTAAAATTAATTACACATATATTTAGTATGAATATTAAGCTGTTAGAAAAAATATATATATATATTTTTTTTTTACAAAATGCCTGACTACTAATATTTTCTTTTGTCATTTTTTTAGGCGCTCCGCGGCGTGACATTTCGCATCCACAATTTTTGACCTACAACAAAAAAAATTCTCGTCAATCTACATTAGAATACCTAGAGAAGTACATACGGAATTTAAATATATTGTTTTATTGAAAGATTGTGGGTATTTGAACTTACGAAATTTCACTGAAGAAGAATTTTTAGCGAAAAATTTCGTACAAAACTGCTTATAAAATGAAAAGTTTTCGATTAATCAGAAATTCCGTACGTACTTCTCTGCGAAATGCAATTAGGAACATAACTTTTAAATTTGAAGTATATCGAATGAAAATTGTTGAAGTTATTTGTCACGCCAATTGGAAAAAAGCTGTTTCGACAAAAACGCGTTTAAAGTTTTACATACTCTATGGCCGTGCCAGAGGTGGGCTTGCGTTATACGCTCAAAGTCGGTGAAAAAAAAAGTGTTGCTATAAATCGAATAATAACTTATTCTTATGATGATAAAACACCGTTTTAGCGAAAAAATTGATTTTTTAAAATTATACTGTGACCTTACCCCTCAATAGCATGTATTAGGAAAGTCGAATTTGTGCTCATTTGTTTTGTTTCCATGAGCACTTTTCATTACACATGATAACGAGAGTCTGATAATGGTGGTGGGAGACGGGAACTGAAATTGCCTAATGGCAAATGGAATTATTATTAATTTTTAAATCCGGCCCAATCAGGTGCGCCCGATGAGCCGGCGTATGTCGGTGAGCGATACGCGCATGCAGTGGCGACTGGCGGGAGCACCGCACCTACAGGCACCACTAAACGCGCGTATTGGCCCGCCTTTAAAAATTAATAATAATTCAGTGGTTGATCTGAGACCCAAACATGCTTACATCAATCGACTCAGAATGTCACCCCCAACGCCCCATTTCAGGCAACGCATTCAGTTCTGGGACACCCTGTATAGGTATGAATGGAGACGTAGCGGGTAGGCATATATATAGTCGACACGCGTAAAACAAAAACTTAAAAATTCCACATCTCGAAAACTATTGCGAGTCGCTCAAAATCCCTTTAGGGGTTGTCTTAAAATATTAAAAGGAAGGTTTGTGAAAATTTTTAGCTCGATCGGAGGGTGGCGGGGATGGTAGCCTTACCCTTAAAAACAAATTAAATATTTAATATCTCGAAAACTGTTGCGAGTCGTCAAAAATCCCTTTAGGGGTTGTCTTACGATATTAAAAGAAATGTTTGTGCAAAATCTCAACTCGATCTCAGGTTAGGAGTTTAGGAACCTTATCCGTATAAATTCGAATCAAATGGTAACATTTCGGCAATTGTCCCGAAACTCCTTAAACTCGTCGCCTACCAACTTCACGAGTAATGGATTGTCTTCCGCGTTTTCCCACAATCCACCTGTCGTCTGCCCCACCCGAAATTTCTTCACCGATACTTTCACGAACGCTCCTATATATCCTCGATAGTTTCCCGATGCCGATACAATGGTTTTTTTCGCTTTTGTCTTTCAAACGTAAGTGCAAAGGCGACGAAAGGCATTGAAAGCAAGTACTGCGACCCATTCCCTATCGATGTTTGTTTGCCATCCGGCGTATACCCGTCAGAACAGAAACGCCAGTTTTCCTTTTCTTCTTTTACGTTGCGTTACATCGGCAAATACGTGTGGTGCAATGCGTGCAACCTGAATGCTAATGCAACCTCACGAATATCTATGGAAAAATATCTATAGACATATGTGGACGGAGAAAGAGCGAGAGAGGAAGAGAACGACTGGCAAGAAGGGAGCGCAGGAGGTCGAGTATTCGCTTTCACGCACACAGGTTGTGTCGAATCTCGAATACGAATGTTTGCACCTCTATACATCACGTCTGTTTACAGTACGAGATGCGTAAGTGCGTGTCGAGGGTTCTCCAACTTTACCTCACTCTCGCTCTCTCCCTATATATATATATATATATATATATATATATATATATATATATATATATATATATATATATATATATATATATATACACACACATCAAGTTGAAAATGAAACGATATGTGCACGTATTCGACAGTTTGCACGTGTGAGAGAAGGCCACGTACACGAGATGGATAATGTGCAATTGTGCACGCACGCACTCCGTCTAAGCGTATATTTCTATTGAATATATGTATGTGTGTGTATATATATATATATATATATATATATATATATATATATATATTAGGGTGTGCGGAAAAAAATTGATACTTTTTTTTCGGTTGCATCCACCAAAAAAAGGTGAATTAAGGTAAAAAAAGAAGAATCCTCGAAGGAGAGCTCAAAAAAAAATTATTTCGAACGGCGCATTGCATTTGAATACTTTCCATAAGAATAACACAGGAAAATATTGGCACTTCTGAACGTCGTAGTAAAACTCTTCAGAAAAAAATCTCACAAAAATGTCATTAAGATATTCTGATAGAGAATTGAATTCCCTACAAAAAAAGTTCCTACGAACAATTAGCTTAGAACAACCGTTCAAGTGGTATCGCTGTCTGAAATTAAATTTTTTATTTAAGCGACGTGCGCGCCATGGCACACGCTGCGAGTGATTTTGCACTCGTAGTGCAAAATCACAAGCTTCACACTAAGGCCACGAACGGAAAACCGCTACATTTCCCCCTCATTTTGTCCTCGAATCAAGATCTGTTACTGCTACAAAATTTCATTCGTTATTGCAAAGTGAATCCTGTGGTAGGGGAGGCTGCCTCGAAAAAATTAGCTAGTCACTTGTGGTACTTTAACGAGAAAATTGTTGCTTTGTCGTTTTTTGACAATGCTGTGCCGATAAGTGTGAAGGCAAAAATGGTACAAGCTCTGCAATCTCGAGAAATATCCAAAAATCCTTCTGAGTGAGTAATTGTTAAAAAAAAAAAATGTTGGGAAATGGTGCTGAAAAAAGACATAAGCGACTTCGTCACTCAATAATCCTTATTTCTTTTCCAGCAATTAAATTTACCTCATGATTTTTTTAGAGTAAATATTGAATTATGGCCGGAAAATGGAATTTATTTAAGTTGCTTAGATTTTTTTAACCCAAAAATCGTTAATAACGTAGCCGAACGTCGTGTCACTTTGATAGAAGCATATAACGGTTTATTAACAAAAAACGAAGAGCAGCTACAATATTTATTGGGCGTAGTGCAAAATCATCGACAGAAATACCCTAATTGCAACAAACAGACTCTTAAAAAAAAGAACGATGATTATCAAGCATTATAATGTAAAAACAAATCATTTTATCTTATTAAACCAAATGAATTCAATAAAACTTTTCGAAACACGATCAATGATGGACGTCGTTTCTCTTATATTTCTTGTTGTACTTGATTCTTTTTTGTATCAGAGAAATATTTTGAGAACGATTTCATGCAAATTGTATGTTAGAGCAGAACATTCTCTACAAAAAAAAACCCAAAAAGTTTTTTCGTAAAGCGAAAAATTCGATTTTTACAGGCTTCTGAATTATTTTTTTCTATCAATTCAATTTCAGACAGCGATTCCACTTGAATGGTTGTTCTGAGCTAATTTTTCGTAAAACTTTTTTGTTGGAAATTCAATTCTCCATGAGAATATGTTAATGACATCGTTGTGTGATTTTTTCCTGACGAGTTGTACTACCACATTCAGAAATCCCAATATTTTCCTGGGTTATTCTTATGGAAAATATTCAAATGCAATGCGCCATTCGAAATAATTTTTTTTGAGCTCTCCTTCGAGCATTCTTCATTTTTTACCTTAATTCACTTTTTTTTGGTGGATGCAACAGAAAAAAAAAGTATCGATTTTTTTCCGCACACCCTAATATATATAGAAAAAGGTGACTTCGAGGACCGTCCTCGTGATTGCCCATTGTCCGCATAACCAACATAATGCAAGCCCCAATGACTTTAAGGGGCTATACCAGTGTGACACTTAAAAAAAAACGATTTTTCTGCCTTCTTCGACAGTTTATACTTTCAAGAATATCATTATCATTCATATCAATATCATTTTATCTTGCAAAAATCGATAGTTAAATCTTTAAGCGCGTTTTTCTCGATATGAGACTTTTCAAATTTGCCGACATTGTAACTCAAAGAGCAATCAGGAGCTCAAGAGTCCGATTGACTTGAAATTTGAACTGAGTACTCTTAAATATATTTACTTTACAATGACGTAGGATATTTTTGATTGGATGAAAATTAACGATTTGGCATTGAAAAAAATGACCATTTCATAGACAAGAAAACGGACTTTTTTCATAACTGCGCCATTTTGTTAGATTTTGATATTGGTCGCTTGGATCTCAAAACTTTTCTATGAAAAAAATCATGTAATATAGGTCAAATAGAGCCAAATATATTCTTCATTTTCCGAAATATTCAATTGAGTACTTTGCTTCCAAAAATTTCCAAAAATCACCCAAATTTTCAGCGTTCACACTGGTATAGCCCCTTAACACCACTTTCATATAAACGTACCCATATTATGGGGTTGACGTTTGCATCGTTCGAATGCAACGAAAATTCTTTTCGAATTTCTTATTGATTTTTTGTAGATCGCTAAATAATAATCCTAAAAAATTTAATTTTCGTAGCTCAAATTTGCCAAAGGAAATTTGGGGAATTAAAAAAGCATCATCTTCGTTGCGTTCCAACGATGCAAACGTCAATGTCATACCATATGGATACAATCGTCATTACAAGGAACGGCATATCTCCAAAATCTCAAAACCAAATCTCAAATCTCTAAAAATATATACATATATACACTACCGGCGAAAAGATTACGGACGAAAATTCAAAAAAATTCCGAAACGATTATTTATGCAATTTCGCCGATAGTTGACATAGCTGAATTTAATAAACGACATTTTGAAGGGGAGGATTCAAGGAAAACCTCGAGATAGTAAAAAGTTGAATCGGTTTTCGTTGAGTTCGCGAGAATTTTTTCATATTTTTTTCACCTGTTTTCGGTAAAAAAAACAGATGATTTAGTTACCGTAACTCGAGAACTAAGGGGCTTGTGGTAAAATTTCGGGAAAGGAAAGAATAGTATTTTTCTATTTTCAACGCAATATAATAATTTCAGATTTTTTTTGACATTTTTTTCCCCGTTAAAATTGTATAGTTTTCTAGCCACGTCAATCGATTAATTTTGACCGATTCTATTGCGTTGAAGATAGAAAAATACAATTTTTCCTCTCTCGAAATTTCACCACAAACCCTTTAGTTCTCGAGTTACGGTAATTAAATATTCTGATTTCTTACCGAAAATAGGTGAAAAAAAAATCGAAAAAAAAATCTGAAAAAATATTCGCTGCTTCAACGAAAACAGGTTCAACTTTTTTCTATCTGGAGGTTATCCTTGAATCCTTGTCGTTTTCGCGTTACACGATATTTTTCAAATTGTGTATTTTTTAAATAAAAATATCTATAGAACAAAAAATCGTACAAAGCTTTGAAACAAAAACAAAATTGAAGCTTGAGCTTCCTACTTTATGATTCCGGTCAAAGCAATGGATATAAGAAAATTTGTCTGTAAACGGGGTCCACCAGAAAAGGAACAAAAAAAGGCGAAAAATGGTCGTTATCGAAAAAAGGGTACTACTCGTAAAAATAATAGTAAATTTAAAAAACGCAATAGTGTTGAATTTTTCTGGTGTTGAATTTTCCGTTTATTAAATTCATTGATGTCAAGTATCGGCGAAATGGCATGAAAAATCGTTGCGGCACTTTCTTGAATGTTTGTCCAAAAACTTTTCGCCAGTAGTGTATATATATATGTGGAAAAAGGTGACTTCGAAGACATTCGAGTTCGAGGACCCCCCTCGTGATTGTCCTTTGTCCGCATAACCATCATAATGCAAACCCCAATGACTTTAAGACCATTTTCCTATAAACGTGCCCATTTTATGGAGTTGATGTTTGCATAGTTGGAATTCAACGAAAATCCTTTCGAATTTCTTATTTCCATTATTATATAAAATCATATTTTGCAGATTTTTCCCAAATCGCAAAATAATAATGCTGAAAAAAGTCATTTTCGTAGCTCACATTTGCCAAAGGAAATATAGGAAGTAAAAAAAGCATCATCTTCGTTCCATTCCAACTATGCAAACATCAACGTCATACCATATGGATAGAATCGTCATTGGCAGGATCGGCATGTCTCCAAAATCAACTAACCGCGTAAAAAAATTCAAGGATCGTCCTCAAGGGAGGCAGACGAGCTGATTATATATGCGTAACGTTGGGCGGACCGATGATATCGAATCTGTCATTAGGTACGTAAAGACGTTCATTCGTTCGGCAAACGTGAACACCTTCAATGGACTTGTGGTTGACTCTCGGTACTTCTTCGTTTCGCTTATTGTTCGTTATACTTTGTACACCTTCCTGCCTCAGGCCCGCCCGCTTCGTCTCGAACTCGCGCCTCTCTCTCTCTCTCTCTCTCTCTCTCTCTCTCTCTCTCTCTCTCTCTCCAATTTCACGCTTCCTTCGAGCAGAACCGGAGCAACGGAGCGAATTATCTTTCCTGTCCCTGACCGTCTCTATCTCCCTCCATCTCTTTGTGCACACGGTGGCAATCATCATCGGCAGCTGGTAGCAGCCGAGGACTACTCCCGAAGTCAAGCGATTTTTGTGGGAACTCGTGCTTTCATTTGGCTCACCAAGGTCAAGGTTCGTTCTACCTGTAAGGCTGGTCAGGAGAAGCTCCTGAAATCCTTGATCTTGGGGTATTCCATTTTTGGGTGAAGACATCCTACCAGGTCCTGATTCGATGATGACGCTTGATGGAACATCGACAGCGTGACGTTTGGTTTGGAGAAATGCGCTTTTTGGGGGTGCAGATGAGGGATAGCATTGACAAGTAGACCAACAGGAAGTATTGAATGGTTTAAAAGCTCATTTGCTGGAGTTCCAGACCTTTTTTTCCTCGTTTGGTTAAGGAATCATCACAGTGTAAAATTTTCAATTTTCAGATCGAAATTCGAATTATTTCCGACGCTACAGCCTTTCTTAGAACTTTAAACGCGTTTTTTTCGGAATGGTGTTTTTCAAAACGGTGGCCACTCTCAAAGGAAGAGCTTTCAAGCTATCCGTTTGAAATTTTAACAGAACATGCTGCACGTCATTCCTTGTGTTCCTATGGAGCTTTTTTTTAATCTTCCTATTTTTTTACGAAAAAAACTATCGCATAAAGGCTAAAGGCCATAGCCGGGTAAGTAGGGAAAAATTGCCCCCGCATTTTTTCCAGCGAAATTTGGAGTATATTCTGAGGTATGAGAAAAAAAAAATTCTGAAAATGTCATGCCCGTCAACGCAATGGGTTTAGAAAAATTAATTTTTCTTAAATATAAAAAAATTTTTTTTCCGGAAACGGTACAGTGGATCGATTTGATTTTTTTTTTTTTGGTACTTGTTCCGATCAAATGTGTTACGAAATAAAATTATAGAACATCTTGCGAAAGATTAAGGTTTGAAAAAAATAATGTTTCTTGTTTTATTATTTTTTTACTATAATCCACTTGGGGTACAATAGCAAAAAATTTTTCATATAATCTTTGGGCACCTTATTAGATTATATAATTTTTTCAAAATGATCGGTTTGGTACGCCACAGTGAAAAAAAAGACACACAATTTATTGATATATTTTAGTTATATAGATATATAACTAAAATATATTAATAAAGTCTATTTCTTTTTCTTCACTGTGGTGTACCAAACCGATGATTTTGAAAAAATTATATAATCTAATAAGGTGCCCGAAGATCATATGAAAAAAATTTCGTTATTGTACCCCAAGTGGATTATAGTAAAAAAAATTAAAACAAGGAACATTATTTTTGTTAAACCTTAATCTTTCGCAAGATGTTCTATAATTTTATTTCGTAACACGTTTGATCGTAACAAGTACCAAAAAAAAATCGAATCGATCCACTGAAACGTTTCCGGAATTTCATTTTTCTTTTATTAAAAAAAAAATTCATTTTTCCAAAACCATTGCGTTGACGGGGATGAAATTTTCAGAAAACTTATTTTTTTTTATACCTCAGAATATACTCCTAATTTCGCTGGAGAAAATGCGGGGGCAATTTTTCCCTACTTACCCGGCTATGGCCTTTGATACTTTTTGTTCAAAGCGCCGCCATTTTTTCAAATTCAAATTTCAAACTAAAAAAAACCTCCATAGGAACATAGCGGCTTTCCTATAGATTGATGATCATTTTAAAAATTTTCTTTTAAATACAATTTGCGGCCGCAATCTTGGCCACCATGGGACATCATTTTTTTCCACGCAATTTTCCGCAAATAAAAACCGTGTCGAACAATGAATAAATCATTTTTTTAAAAATAGTATTGCATTCTTGATCGTTGCTTCAATATGTAAAATAAAAATAGACCGATTAACTTATCCTTCCTATCCACGTAAAAAAAAGTCGCGAAAATCAGCTACTTTTCGGGCGGTAACACTGTGATTATTCCTTAATGACCCTCCGAGTTTGAGAACTTTGTCGTTGAATGAGACATGCGTTGTCCGATAAGAGCAGAAGCAGTCGTGGGCGAGCAGGAGAGGAAGAGTACGAGAGAAAGAGAGAGAGAGAGAGAGAGAGAGAGAGAGAGAGAGAGAGAGAGAGAGAGAGAAAGAGAGAGAGCAACGAGTTGAAAAAGGAAAATAGCAAGAAAAGGTGTAAGGCTCGCGAAGGGATTTATGTATGTACGTTGTTCGTCCAAGCACCACCTCAGAAACACGAGTCCACTAAATAAACCGGGCAAGGATAAGGCGCACCACTTGCTGCACTCTCTCTCTCTCTCTCTCTCTCTCTGTCTGCTTCTCTCTCGCTTTCTTTCTCCCTGCTATATCTCGCTCTCCTTTACTTTCTGGCCTGTTGGCCACGAGAACTTACGACGGAAACGTTATCCCATTCTCGCTACTACACGCTAACTGATCCGGCCCCTTTGCCACAGCTCTTACACTTCTCTTTTTTGCTATTCTATTACGTGCATGGATATAGATATATACATTTATCCTTTTTACAGGTAATTTAGGAGGCCAAAATCCTGCCGCTTTTCCCCAACCGATTTAGTACGTCCACGTTGACGATAATGTCCATAAAATTCGTTTCGCCTCTACGCTTTATTGCGTTGCTTTTCGATTGCTTAAATGTGTCAAGCTTAGACATGTGTATGAATACCGTATGGGCGAGGTTATAACGAGATAGTCCGAACTCGTTGACCCACTGCTGTAGAAAATTCAGGCATTATACAGGGTGTCCCACGATGACCTGACATTTTAATTTATTAATAAAACGTATTATTGATTTAAAAAGTACAAATATTTTTGTTATAATATAAGGTACAAACATAGAGGTTATGTGTGGAAGACAATATGCAATAAATGGCCGCCTCGTCCCTGTTTGCAAACGTTCACTGTTATGACGAAATTTTTAATAACATTTTGGCCTAGTTGCGGACTAATTTCATTAACGGTGCGTCCAATTGCTTTCTTGAGCTGTGGAATGGTCTGTGGATCATTGGCATACACTTTTCCTTTCAGAAAAGCCCGAAGAAAGAAGTCCAATGGCGTCAAATCGCACGATCTTGGTGGCCATTTCACATCGTATGCAGTACTGTGCAGCAACAATGCAGCAAATAACAATTTCTATGCGTCACTCGATCGTGTAATTCTCCATGACTACACCTCAATACTTCCTGATGCCAATTGCCAAGAATTATTACTCTATGTTCGCCACAAAAAAAATGGCGCGGAATTTAAAATGTCAGATCACTTTGAGAGACCCTTTAGTTGGCCTTCGTGATGCGCTTGTAATTATATCGCAACGAGATTTGACTACAGAATTAAAGAGAAGAGAACGGTGATATCATCACCGAATCCAATCCGAATTACGAGATTGCATCTAGTTGAAATTTTGGAAAAATATCGCTTTTGGGTTTTCAACAAATTCTCAAAATATAACATTTCAAAAATATTTTAGGAAAATGGCAAGACGAGCAGTTCAAAATTGAGGGAGTTATGGGCGTTTATAGGTAGGTTCCGCGAACCGGCGAACTTTAAACGTTCTCAAAAACGCGATACTCAAAATGGCCTTTTAAAAATCGGTGACTGCGATATCTAAAAAATCACTGCGCCGATCAACTTCAAATATCACATGAAATTTTTACACATAAAAAAACAGTGCTTGAATAAAGGCATTTTTTTAATGCATTTTCTTTATCAACATTTTCTCATAATCGAAAATAGAGCTTTTTCAGCGAAATTGTAAATGTTCACTTTGGACGGCCGCCATTTGATCAAAAACCAATATTTTATTAAGTCCTTTGTCCAAGCACCAGATCATTTCATACAAAAACTAAATGCGTTTGATTTTTTTATGTTGGTTGATTTGTTTTTTTTTCACCGGAATTGGACACTTTTATTTTGAATGGCCGCCATTCTATCAACAATCAATATTCTATTAAATCCTTCGTCCAAGCACTAGATAATTTCATGCAAAAACTAAATGCGTTTCATTTTTCTTTTAATTTCGGACGATTTGTTTACGTGCAGCACATTTATAAATATTCTTCAATACAAAAATTGTAAAAGATACTTAAAAGCATACTCTTTAAGGGGCCACTGTACATTTTTTGAAAAATCGATTTTTTTTTATTGGCTTAAAAAATAGTTTAAACCCTCTAGAATAAGAAAAAAAAGGTCCTGTGCGACCCAAACAAACCCAAACAAACTATTCGCAAAACTTTAAACGCGTTTTTCTCGAAACATGGTTTTTCAAAATGGCACGCAGCATAACTCGAACAATTTTCATTTTTTTTACTTGAAATTTTAACCAGATGTGAACATTTACATTATCTTGAGAATGTCGATCGGAATTTTCAAGAACTTTATTTATTGATTTTTTATTAACAAAAAACTTGCCGTTTTTTTCGTCAGAAATCAATTTTTTTTTCAAACGCACGCCAAATCCACAAAAATTGATACTTTTTAAAATCCGATCGACATTCTCTAGCTATAGCCCTCTAGATTAATGGTTTTTTTTTTGTTCTAGATTCAAAAGTGCACCAGTGGTGCTGCGTGCCGCGGAGCCCTGGAAGCAAAACATGTCCCGGGAAGATAGCTGTGGAACCGCCATTTTGTTTTTTTTTTTACTGTAAAAAAATTTTATAATAAAGTTTAATGTATGCCCGATAACACCATTAAAAGTTTTTTTTCAAATACCTTCAATTTCGGGAGCAAAAAATTAGTGAAAAAACTTTTTTTTTTGGGCCGTTACAGTGGCCTTACCCCTTAATGTAAACCGAAAAAAGAAACAAAAAACCTGCACACGTTTGCCCAGAAAAAAAAATCACGGAAATTCCGTTTTTTTTCGGCCACGCGTTAGGTGTAACCCGTCAAGTGGGAATACCACACGACTCCAGTGGTAAAGAAATTCGTGAAACATTTTCCGAACTTTTCTCGAGAGCAGCTGGACCGAATGACTCGAAACTTTCGGAGTCGACATCTCGTTATTAGAGGAAGACCCTGTAATCCGGGAAGTCTTTGAAAAAAATTACTCGTCTACCAAGGAGAAACTGTAACCGAAAAAGTTTGGGAAATGAACTTTTGGCTGAGCTGATGGCAAATCGAAGAGAAACTTGACCTAGCCATGGTAGAAACACGCCTTTTTACAAACGTGCCATCGCATTCTGTAAGAAAATGACTGAGAAAATTCCAAAAAACTGTAGTGCAGCTTATCGTCGGTGACATGTTTGGGCGACATCTAGCGGTAGCCGGAGGCATTGTGTCGCTAATAACCGACGGAGGAGCAGAAAAATGTCTCAGCTTCTGTCTTTCCATCTTGAGGCGCCAAGACATCTTAACAGGACCAGAATTAGTTGTTTTTTGTTGGCAGAAAAACGGCTTTGGGGGTGGAAACCACCCCTCAAAGAAAGGCGTGTCACCCCTTGATTGGATTTTTTGCAATACTTCTGCAGTGGACTTTTCATCGCTTTGCATTAGAACAATTTTGGTTTTTGTTTCATTCAAATTGGCTGACTGCTTGTGGGTGACACTGCGAAATCATCCCTATACGCGTATTTCTTTAAGGGGCGGTTTCCCCTCCTAAAATCGTTTTTCTACCGATAAAAAAATACGTGTCTAATAGTTTTCAATTTATTTATCACACATACCGTAAAACGGCGCTACTCTGAACAGGTTTTAGAAGTTTTTTGTCGGTAACTTTTTTAACATCGTAGATACAAACTTTTCTTGCTCCAATATGTGTCCTTTGGCTATCAGATGTATAAGAAAGTCAATCCCTCACAATTTGACATATACATTTTTTAAAGTGTCAAAGTAGCCCCGTGCTTCTCTGACGGGGCATTGAAATCCAACTTATGTCAAAGATTAAGGGTTTCTGTGGAATCATTTTGACAAAAAATGTAATATTTTATGCATTATACATGGAATTAAATGAAAAACAACATTTTTTTATAACCAAATCGTCATCGTTATTAAGGTCGCAGAACTCGAACAATTTTCGTCCAATCAACTTGAAACTTTACCTCTAGCTTCTTAGATTGCTTTGACAGTCAAGTACGAGCGCTTTTTTCGATGGATCGAAAATTATAAAAAATATATTACTTTTGAGATGTAAATGATGGTCGAAAAAACGAACGTTTGTTCAAACTCGTCTCTATTTTTCTTTCAATTGGTTTTTTTCAATCCCCCCGTACTTGACTGCTAAAAATAATATGATTAACGAATATAGTTCACTCTTAGTTCCGGGACTAAATTTACTGACTAAAGTTCTACTGCGTGCCGCGGAAAGGGTTGGCTGAAAAACTTCTAAAATTAAAAATAAAACTTATAAAACCTAAAAGCTCTTTTGAGCACGTATTTTATTCCTTCCTTGAAAAAAAATCCAAAGAAAACGTTCGAAAATGGGCAGTTACATTGGTGCCCTTAAGGAAACATTTTCCATAAAAATATCAACTACCAGGGGTGATATTATAGGCACTTGATGAGTCTTATAATTGTCATTGAGGTCAAAATCAACTCGAGCAACATTACAATCAACTTTAGCAACATTATAACAAACTTGAAAATTAAATTGTTGTTCAAGTGTATTCCCCGCACCGGCCGCCCGCCACAGAAGTCCAAGCGAGCTCGCTGCGCACACATTTAAAACATATTTTGGCGTTCTGTCAAAGTAGCCCCAAAAACTGTCAAAGTTACCATGAATGTCAAAGTAGCCCCTAGTTTTACGGTATGAGTTTCAACAAAATCGAAGGCGGACACTCAAGTCATGTTCCTTGTTAGCCACCAAGTCGCTAGACAAGTGCCCAAGAGACAGTTACTTTCCGCTTGCCTATTTTTTGTACCAAAACTCTGACACTCCATAAAAACAAAAAGATAAACGACCTGCTCTGTGACAAGGACGAGGGTCGAGTGTTTCCTAATTTTTCCAACGCGTCAACCGCCCTCAGTGAAAATTGCTCAAAGGAATCAGCTGGTCTATCGTTCGGCCCAAATTCGAATCAAGAATGTCTACTCGAGTCCAAATTTTCAGCCTATTTTGCCCCTCCAGATCCTTACAGTAGTAGGATATAAAGGCAGTAAAGTAGATTCGCATTCAATATAGAATGAGCTTCGACTCATCGCTTAGAACGGGAACAAATTTCCCTTTTCCCCGTTCGGAAATTGAACTAGGGCTTTGGTCGAGCCCATATAGAATTTCCCTAATTATAATAAGGCCCTAATCGGGTAGCTTCACATGGGCCTTTAGTGGCCGGTTATACTTCGCTACTGAGGGGCATTAAAGTCAGAATATTGAGGACCTTCAAGGATGCCTGATCAACGCCTCATGTAAACCATAGTGTGCCCATAAGTTATCCCTGTCAATGGCTCCCGTGTGTGTAAATGCATGTGTTTCTACGTATATGTGTCCATTTATATAAGGTCACGATACACTGCCAATTTTTTTTTTAAATTCTAATAGAGGATCTATTTAAATGAGATAGGTTTTTCCTTGTCTCACAGCCTACTACCATCTTATTTGTTTCAAAGATATTTTTTTATTCGTTTCAGCTATTCTTTTTAAATGTCAAATATATTCAAATCGAATAAATAAAGATTCGATTCAAATAAATCTTTATATGCTTACAATGTACACTGTAAATCTAAGTATACTATGTGCATAAAATATTTCATAAATCCAAAATAAAATTAAGCACTTAATTCAGAGCTTACCACAATGATTTTGTATCGTAATTCGTCATACGCTGGTCTTTCGGAATGATTTCTTTCGAAGAAAATATTTCACCTATATGGGTATTGAACCTAGTACCCACGTACTCATAGCTACGCACGCTGCCCCTATAGTAGAAATTAGAAAAAAATATTCGGATCCAATCAACGTCTAGAATCTTTTTTGTTGGAAGGTAATATCTGGAAAACGAAAACTAATCTATTGACTTATCCTACACAATCGGGTAACGTTCATGAGTGAAAAATATCATCAAAATCTTCGGAAGAAATAATTTTTCATATGGAAAGTATTCGGCGAAAAATGATCATTATAAAAATGTTTTTAAAAAACCGAATGGGATTGTTCAAACATACGCGCTGGCATCACTCCATGGGTAAATAAGGCAATAAGAATAATATGTATTTTTTTGAAGGATTTCTAAATGTAATATATAATAATTTTTAATGCCTTCACGTTTTTATCCTATTTTTACCTATTATCGAATAATTGACTGTAGTAATTAAAATACCACAAACGATTTAGTCCAAGCTATGTATACTGGTCCATTTCCTATAATGCCCAAACCTGGCCCTATTGTGGCATTCCCTGTCGGGATTGCCGTAATAGGACCCGCAAAGGCCCTTATTATGCCAACCCCTGTGGGGATTGCCATATAAGGGCCTTCATTTTTATAAGGGATGCCCTGTCAATTTTCCGCGCGGGTCTCCACTTGCAGGCGCTAAGGAGGACGTCGAATGGCACACTTATACACGCACACGCATACACTCTATTACGCATATAGAGATACATATGCCTGAATACGCGCATGCGTAGACACACGTATATACCAGCGCACATACATGCCTAAGCATACACCAACACACGTATACTAGTATCTGTACGTATGCATGCGTGCCTGCTATGGTGATCGGCGTATACATGCATACATGAGGGCAATTCCTATCAAATCATTGTACTGTTTACCCAAGATCCATTTCTTCCACTTTGGAGAGTTACTGGAGCTGCAGGGGCAAGTTTGAAGCGAATGCGAAAGGTTCGCTGGGTGGATATAATGGAAAGTCCATTGGAAAAGTAGGCCTCCACGGCGAACGCGCGGTCCTACCTAGTTCAACGCATGACGGTTACTGAAAACTATCAGACCCGCTCTTTCGAATGCGACCATCCCCACCCTCGTTTCCTCGAAGCAGCCAAATGCACCATAGGTCCAAACGCAATCAAAAGAGGAGCTGCAACGACTTCGGCAAGGTTAGGTAGGAGTACAAGGGCCTATGCCGGAGGTAAGCAGCAAAGGAAGAGCATGTTAGGACCCATAGCAGGACTTCTAGCAGCAAAAGAGGAGCTACAATGACTCCAGCTAGGTTAGGTAGGAGTATAAGGGTCTATGCAGGAGGTAAGCAGCAAAGAAAGAGCATGTTAGGGGCCCATAGTAGGACTTCTAGCAGCAAACAAACTCAAGTGAGGCTGACACAGGATCAAAGGCCTTTAAAATAGGCTGAAAATTTCGACTCGAGAGGCCATTGGAAAAGCTTCTACGGCGAACGCACGGTCCTACCTAATCCAACGGATGATGGTTACTGAAAACTATCAGACTCTTTCGAATGCGATCATCCCCACCCTCGTTTCCTCGAAACAGCCAAATGCACCATAGGTCCAAACGCAATCAAAAGAGGAGCTGCAACGACTTCGGCAAGGTTAGGTAGGAGTACAAGGGCCTATGCCGGAGGTAAGCAGCAAAGGAAGAGCATGTTAGGACCCATAGCAGGACTTCTAGCAGCAAAAGAGGAGCTACAATGACTCCAGCTAGGTTAGGTAGGAGTATAAGGGTCTATGCAGCAGGTAAGCAGCAAAGAAAGAGCATGTTAGGGGCCCATAGTAGAACTTCTAGCAGCAAACAAACTCAAGTGAGGCTGACACAGGATCAAATGCCTTTAAAATAGGCTGAAAATTTCGACTCGAGAGGCCATTGGAAAAGCCTCTACGGCGAACGCACGGTCCTACCTAATCCAACGGATGATGGTTACTGAAAACTATCAGACTCTTTCGAATGCGATCATCCCCACCCTCGTTTCCTCGAAACAGCCAAATGCACCATAGGTCCAAACGCAATCAAAAGAGGAGCTGCAACGACTTCGGCAAGGTTAGGTAGGAGTACAAGGGCCTATGCAGGAGGTAAGCAGCAAAGGAAGAGCATGTTAGGACCCATAGCAGAAATTCTAGCAGCAAAAGAGGAGCTACAATGACTCCAGCTAGGTTAGGTAGGAGTATAAGGGCCTATGCAGGAGGTAAGCAGCAAAGAAAGAGCATGTTAGGGGCCCATAGTAGGACTTCTAGCAGTAAACAGACTCAAGTGAGGCTGACACAGGATCAAAGGCCTTTAAAATAGGCTGAAAATTTCGACTCGAGAGGCCATTGGAAAAGCCTCTACGGCGAACGCACGATCCTACCTAATCCAACGGATGATGGTTACTGAAAACTATCAGACTCTTTCGAATGCGACCATCCCCACTCTCGTTTCCTCGAAATAGCCAAATGCACAATAGGTCCAAACGCAATCAAAAGAGGAGCTGCAACGACTTCAGCTAGGTTAGCAACAAAGGAAGAGCATGTGGAGGCCCATATTAGGACTTCTAGCAGTAAACGGACTCAAGTGAGGCTGACATAGGTTCAAAGGCCTTTAAACTAGGCTGAAAATTTCGACTCGGGTATGTAAGCCCGTGCAATAAATACGGCAAAGTAACACAACCGTGTGGGACCACGAGCTGGCTCGCGCCCGAGAGTCTCCTCGCACGGCGTGCCAGGAGGGTGCAACAGACCTCCCTGGCCGGCAGGTCTGCGAGGTTGGTCCGTGGCCAATCCGTGGCGAATGAATCGCCGTAAACGAGCGGCTCCCGTTCACGGGCGATTGACAAACGCGCGGATGGAAATTTTTCGATAGTTATATGCGTCCGGTTTTGGATCGTAAGCCACGGGAAGTTTGCCTCATCGACGTGAAATCTGGTTCTTGATAATCGTTTTCTGGCGCGGGACCGAAGCGAGTTCACTCGCTCGCATTCGCCAACTACCAGCCTCGAATAAACTAATTTCCGTTGGTAATAACGTCTGACCGACTATCATAATTCGACTACGCTAAATGGCCCCGTTGCCATTGAGGCACCTATACGAGTGGATGCAGGGGATGCTGCGTGGGTCGCGGTACGTTGGGCGCAAGCTCATCCTCAGCGTGCACCCCGAGCTATCCCCGCGGTGCTTCTCGGACGGCTCGTTGCCCCGAGTCGAGCATTAGAAAAGTAGTTGCGGTCGCACATTACGAGGCTGAATGAGACAGCGGGAAGGAGAGCACGATAGAGGGAGAAAACTGTTTGGGCTCGTAGCCAGCAGACACGCCCCTCAAACCCAAGCCATTCTCTGCTGTAAAGTCGAAGGAAAACGACACACACCACCCTCTCTCCACCCTTAGCTCGCCCATGCACTTCCCTCGTCTACTGGCACTTCTACCCAAAACATCGCGTTGTCTTTGTACGTCTGGAGTCTCGGACCCCTGTGCCAAGCCTCGCCCCCGGACAACCCTCCGAGCGTTCGTCGCGAGCAACCGGCCCTTCCGCGTCTTCATCGCGCCACCCTCACCCTCGATCTCTAGTGTACGTTCGCGCAGCTAGACCGTCAATTTAATAAAGGTAATAACGTTAAAGGTATTTTCGTTTTTTTTCCCCCCCGCTGAAGATGCGAGAGGGCGCGGAACACCGAGTTCCAGCGGGGCTTGTGTATACCCGCGGCCCGTTATAAATCGCCGAAAGGGAGGTTGGCCTCAATGGGTGGATTGCGTTCGAGGGTGGAGCGAGAGAAAAGCCACCCTTTATACGGCATTATAAGAGGACGAAAGGTATGGAGGGACTAACGAAATGTGGCGGCGGTTGGGCGGACTTCCAAAAACGTCCTTCCTCGAGGAAGACCCTCACCCAACTAGTATTTTTCTTCTCTTTCTCTACCGATATCTCTCCTCATCTCTATCACTTCGTTCCTCCCTGCCTCTCTCTCTCTCTCTCTCTCTCTCTCTCTCTCTCTCTATCTCTCTCTGCCTCTATATCTTCGAAAGCCTGTTAGAACCAGGCGAACACTACTGCAAGGTAGAATAAAAACAGAGAATGTGAAAAATCTTTCAGGAGCCCTGCTCTCAAGGCATTCCTATTCGCGAGAGGCAAGCCAGCTTGCGATCACCGGCATAGACTCTCGCGAATCGCATACAGATAGACGTGTCAGTGTGCATATATGTCTGAGCAGGGAGGCACTTTTGCTCAATTCAAGTGTACTCGAAGAGAATCAACGAGCGAGAAAAAATCCAACCTCTATATATACCTCCGTATAAATGTGTGTGTGTGGATACACACACACACACACACACGCACACGCACGCACGCACGCACGCACACACACACACACACATACACACACACACACACACACACACAGACACACACACACACACACATGTATGTATGTATGTATGTATATATATATTAGGGTGATTCGTTTCAGGGCAACTTTTTTTTCGACCCATCGTGCCCGAAAACCTTTAGCTGGTACCCAAAAACAAACTTTCATGAAAGGGGGGTGTTGTCAAAAAATATTTAGAGGTCGCGAATCAAAATTGAAGGTTTCCCATTTGATTAACATTGAAAAAAATGTTTTTTTCATTATTAGTGTTACCACTCCGCGAATTTTGATATCGCGATATTTTCCAAGTGGGTTCTCATAGGAAATATGATACTTTACAATAAAGTTCCTTGAGCCATGTCCGTAAGTTCAACCGTTTCAGCGGTATCATTATTTCAAGTGAATATTGTATGAAAAGATCTATTCAAACGGCTAAGCTTTTAGATATGAAAAGATCTATTCAAACTGAAAAGATCTATTCAAGCGCCTAAGCTTTTAGATATATCGAAAAAAATTCAGATGAGAACTTTGTAGAGAAAGTAATTTTCTACAAAAAAGTCTTATAAGCCGAGCCCGAAAATTCAACTCTTTCTCAGCTATAGGTGGATGAAGTAAAATAAATAGATTTCTTTTAAACAAAAAAAATCTATTTATTTTACTTCATCCACCACAGCCACCACACACCACACTTCATCATAGGTGGATGAAGTAAAATAAATAGATTTTTTTTCTTTAAAAAAAATCTATTTATTTTACTTCAACCACCTATAGCTGAGAAAGAGTTGAATTTTCGGGCTCGGCTTATAAGACTTTTTTTGTAGAAAATTGCTTTCTCTACAAAGTTCTCATCTGAATTTTTTTCGACATATATAATAGCTTAGGCGTTACTGAACTTTATTGTGGAGTATCATATTTCCTATGAGAACCCACTTGGAAAATATCGCCATATCAAAATTCACGGAATGGTAACACTAATAATGAGAAAAACATTTTTTTCAATGTTAATCAAATGGGAAACCTTCAATTTTGATTCGCGACCTCTAAATATTTTTTGACAACACCCCCCTTTCACGAAAGTTTGTTTTTGGCTACCAACTAAAGGTTTTCGGGCACGATGGGTCGAAAAAAAAAGTTGCCCTGAAACGAATCACCCTAATATATATATATATATATATATATATATATATATATATATATATATATATATATATATATATATATATAGCGGCGTCTTGAAGTACATTTTTTATGATTTTTATCTGTGTCAATATATCGGGTGTCCCATTTTAATGTTACACCTGATTTATCTCGAAAAATACTACTCCGATCAAGTATTGAGTATAATAGAACTTCTACGGTTCAAAGGGGGACGTTCAAAAGAAAAATATTGTTTGGTCAAGAATTCAAAATGGCGATGTTAAGGAGTTATACCAGTGCGACACTTTCAAAAAATCGATTTTTTTTGCCTTTTTCGGCAGTTTATACTTTCAAGAATATCATCATCGTTTATATAATTTATATCAATATCATTTTATTTTGCAAAAATCGATGGTTAAATATTTAAACGCGTTTTTCTCGAAATGAGATTTTTCAAATTTGCTGACATTGTAACTCAAAGAGCAATTATCCGATTGACTTGAAATTTCAACTGAGTAGTCTTGAATATATTTACTCTACAATGGCGTAGGATATTTATGATTGGATGAAAATTGACGATTTGGCATTGAAAAAAAAACGACCATTTTATAGGAAAGCAAACAGACTTTTTTTTTAACTACGCCATTTTGTTGGATTTCGATATTTTTCGAAAATCCTACGTCATTGTACAGGAATCATGTCAGCAGTGGAGGAACTTTTCTTTTGGCGCCTCCGAAGGCAGCGCATAGTCGCTTGGATCTCAATATTTTTCTATGGAAAAATTATGTTAGATAGGTCAAATGTACCCGAATATATTCTTAATTTTCCAAAACATTTAACTGCGTACTTTTCATCAAAAGAATTCCCGAAAATCATCCAAATTTTCAGCGTGTCCACTTGTATAGCCCCTTAAGTTGGCCGATATGTTGTTTTAAGTGGGATCATAATTTTTTTTCTTTAACAAAACATTTATCAGGCTGGAACTAATAACTTTTGTAAGAAAAGTTTTTCGATAACGTTCATAATTTTTAGGTTAGAATACGATTGACTATTTTTGTGCTATCCAGAATGTACCACGAGGAGGTAAAGTCTTCAATATCCTTAGTGGGAGTGTGCGAGTGTGTGTGGGTGTGAGTTTCTTTGGGTTTGTTTGGGTTTGTTCGATAACCCAAACAAACACAAACGAGGAATAGGTCTCTGCAGCTCACGACGTTGTCAATTCGTCTCGCGTCAATTAAGCAAGCAAAAAATTATGGAAAACCATTAGACAACGTACTAAAAACAGTTCATGTAGTCATCGAATGGTCTGGAATGCTCTGTCTTTATAAGCAGGTGTAAAAAGATTGTTCGAAAACATACGTTTGATGTGACGATTATTTTATAGCCAACAGTTGGTAACAGTCAATCGGCCCCATGGATGGGCATAGAGCGCTCCTCTCATACTTCATCCCCGATGCCTAGATTCTACAACAGCCTTAAGGGGGAGGGGGAGATGCCTTTAGGCGAGAAAAAAATTTGCCGATTTTCATAATTTTTTAAAAAGAAAGGATTTCTTCGCACATTTTCGAGTATATTTTATTACTACTTTTGGCTGTTACATGGTATTTTTTTGTTAATCTTTAAAAATGTCGGTGCTATGGGATCTTCTAAACTGCATTTTCAAAACTGGCGTGACGTATAGCTAAAAAACTAATCGACCGATTCTAATGAAATTTTGTATAAATCTTTCTAACCTCATTGTCTAAAACATGACCTTAGATGGTTTGGAAAAGTAAAAAAAAAAGTATTTTCTTGTTGCAAAATGTAGCCAATTTTTCGGAAAATTCAATCTTTCTGTTTCAAAGCGTACCATTGAATCGATTTTCAACATTTCTTACTTTTTCTTGGTTCATATTCCGCGTATGTATATTAATGAAAAAAAAATCTTCGTTGATTTTTTTTCAGATTAATCCCGCCGATGTGTGACCCCTCGAAAATTGGGGTATTTTTCGTTTTTCGTCGATAACGTTTCAACGATACGAGATACGAAAAAACTTCGAATTGCAACAATGTTTACTTTTTCGTGTACTATACATTGGAGATGAGAAAGATAACGTTATCAACGAAAAACAAAAAAAAACATTTTCGAGGGTGCGTTTCACCCCTTAAAAATCGGGTTCCGCAGATATAAGAAAATACGTGTCGCCTATTTTTACCCATTCTACAAGCATGCTAAATTTCATCGAAGTCAAAAATAGTGGAGAAATGTTTATTTTTAAAAAATCATGAAAATCAACATTTTTTCCTCGTCCAAAATTTAATTTTTACCCCCTTTTCCTTCCCACGTACATGAAGTCGAATCCACATCGATTCTTTATTTATTTTTTTCATTGTTACATATAAACCTTCCATTAATGCTCACGTACCTTTCCTCATAGGCCTACATAGCCATTCTTACCTATTTTCACTTGTTGTTAGTTGCTGCGACTTTGCATGGCATCGCTCTGCTCATACGTGCCGGACTCGATACGTGAATACTGCGAAGCATGTGTTTATACATAGTATGTGAACCATTTAACGAAGCATTGTTGAATTGCGATCGATCGATTCGCCACCGGCGAGATGTGGCACGAGAGAGATAGAGAGAACAATAGATAGGGGATCCGTGTTATATATTTAGGTGTGTTTTAATAGGTGGAAGGATGGTCTATATAGGTTGATCCATAAATTGCCGCACGTGCCCGCATTGCGGATCATATACACACGCGGTCATAACGAGGCTGGTGTACCCGCTGCTGGCGTCGATGTCGGAGCTTCTCCTTCCGGTACACGTATGGGACATTCCGGGCCATTTTGGACAATTCTTCGAAAGAAAAGATCATCCCAAAAAACAATAGCCCACCAACGAGACACCGTCGAAAGAGGAAACGGTTTTTTTTAGCACTTTCACCACTCTTTTCCTTATGTGGAAAACTACAAATGGAAAGTAGGATTAACTGACCAATGAATGGACAAGAGATTATTTATATTCAAAATCAGTAGAATCGTCGACAAAAGCGAATTGTCGACAAAAACTCCAATCACAATAATTTATTTTTAAAAAATCACAGCGTTAGTAGAGAGTCGACAGTGGAGAATTGTCGACAAAAACTCCAATCACAATAATTTATTTTTAAAAGTCACAGCGTTTGTTAAAACCGATTTCTCAGTTCAATATCAAATTTTGACGCTACATGGAATTTTTCTAGTTTTAGTACTTGCACACCGCGCAACTCAGTTACGATTCGGCTGTGCACGGTAGGTGTTTAAAACGCGAACACAATAGTTTTTATAAGTTTTGATGGTTGAGCGTTAGTTTCATTACTTGAGAAAGAATCAATCTTTGATTTTTTGCAAAATTTGTAAAAGAAAATCGTAATAATAGGTCAGAATTAGACATGTTTATTCGCTCATGCTGTATTCTAACCTCTTTTCAGTGAATGAACATATGGGTTATGTTTTAATAATTCTTAAGGGGTCTTATCACTTTAGACGCCAAAAAGGCTATTTTCATGGATTTTTAAAAATATGTTTATATTAAAGATATTGATAGAAAAGTTGATACACTTAACAAATACACTTTCGAAATACATTTAAAAAAATGTTTTTATTTATTTAAGTCACTATTTATACACGAAAATGCTAGTTAAAAAAATATCCTAAAAAATTGTAAGTCCGCGCTGTTGATGAAATCTCGGAGATGGATCATCCGAAAGAAAAAAATCAAACGGTCTTAGATTCAGTATGTTAATGGCTATAGCGCATATCATACGATTTTTGATACACTGAGAAAAAAAACATCCTTGAAACAACCAAATCTCTTTAGGTGATATATAAGTTGATTGATTCAACTAAAATTTGCTTACACTAGATGAGAATTAGTTCGTTCATGGCAATCATTGATATTTTTTTTTATTTGTATGAACTAAATCAGTAAAATCAATTTTTTTGTTGAAAGGACTGGAAATATTTGTTTGTTCATACTTTATTCAAATATATTTTTATTGTGTATTTGTTTGAATACCAGGTATCAAAGTATCTAAACAATTTTGTTGAAAATAACAAATATTTTTTGTATCAAATCGGATTGAAATATTTTAAAAAACTAAATTTTTGTTGAAATCAATGTATATAATTTAGTTAACATTATTTTTTAAAGTAACAAATAATTTGGATAGTGGGATTTTGTTTTATATGACTCAACTAAACTGCATCGATCGCGTACTAGATCAATTGGTGATACCAATGCCTAAGAAAATCATTTAACAATTTAATTTGGTCGTTACAACTATTATGATTTTGCTATCCATAAGTCAAAAATCGGTTGCTTTTCACACTACATTTAGTAGTTTAGTAGTACATTTAGTACACTACCTTTTATAAACAGCGACCAATTTGGTTTCTTTGATGAAACTAGATGATTTCTTTATTGAACATAATGTATTTCTTCTAATAGACTTTATGAATAGTCTATTCGATAAGATCTACACAACACAATCTAAATAACTAATTTTCGTAAGTTGACAAAATAATTTGTCTCATTTTAAACATATTTTTTAAAATCATTAAAAACATCTTTTTGCATCCATTTTGATATTTTTGCATATATATATATGCAAATATATATTTGCATATATATATATATATGCAAAAATAACAAAATGGCGGACATTTTATGAAAAAACAAAAAAACGGGTTTTCCAGCGTTTTTGGCAAAAAAAAGTAAATATCAATATTCAAAACAATCCCTGATATGCGCTGTAGCTATAGTTGTAAAGAATATGTGGTTAAAATTTCATAACGATCGGTTCAGCAGTTTCGAATATTTTATCAATAAGCCGTCGAAAAACCTTGTTTCGAGAAAAACGCATTTACACTTTGTTTGGGATACATAAATACATAAAAAAAAAGTTTACAAATATATTTCGAAAGTGTATTTATTAAGTGTAACAAGTTTTACATCAATATCTATAACATAAACCTGTCAAAAAAAATCATCAAAATAGCCTTTTTAGCGTCTAAAGTGAGAAGACCCCTTAAAGCAAAGTAAAAAATGTAGCTTATCTGCTGAAATTTGCTAAATCAAATATTATTAAGACATGACAATGTACATTTCATTCAATGTTGTCATAAAATCAATTTATCCGTTTTTTTTTTGTATTTTTGGCAAAATTTAATTTTCTATTTCTCTGTCCAAACAAAACTTGGTAATTTTTTTTGAGGATTCAGCGGCAAAAAAGCTTTGTGTATTTTCTACGAAATTGTAATAACGAATATAATACTCATATGTATAAGAATATTATAATGATTGTGCAACACAGTGAACTCCGAACCTAGCGTTTAATAAAAATAAATCGTTTTGCTTGACAGCGTTTATCTACACTAAACGTCCATTTACTGTCAGTTGAGCGTCCATTTACCGGTAATTTCTCTCATTGACTGGCGATTCAGTCATTTCGCTACTCATCTATCAATTTCTTCGATATTATTTGTTGCAATTACTTCCAATTTTTTTTCTACCATCAAAATAATATCTATAGCCATTGAAAAAAATCGGTTTGATAATATTTTCATTTTCCAATCAATCTGAATCCCACAGTGTCGTTGTTCGTCCATTCGCCGGTCAGTTTACCCCACAAACTTCGATGCATCTTGGGTGTTTATCGGTGTCTGGCTTTTGGAAATTGGAGCATGAGATCCCTAATTCATCGATCGAAGTGGCAAAAACGCCCCGAGTACGACGCTCCTTCTTTCTCGCTTCCCGTCGATTTTCGCTCCGCGGAGCTTTCTAATTTCTCGATGTACTTCGACTGTGCTTTGTTGCACCGGGCCCTGTTGTTTCCTCTCGCGATATGCTCGTGTTTGTTTTGCCATTATGCTTTCTCGCTAACCAGGACAAAGTACGCGTGTGTATGTGGCCGTGGATTTTGCACGGACACGTAATTGTTCGTGGCAGACACATGCACTTGTATTTACGGAGCGGTATATGTATATTGATGTCTGGGGAGTATCGGCGTGGCCAAGGAATCAAAGAAACAGACCGGAAATGAAAGTTGAAGGCGAGGTGAAGTAAGAAGAGACGATGCTGAAGAGCTTCGAGAAGAACCAAGCGAAAGGGAAGAGTGCTTTTCTCTCTTTCACCATTTTTCGCTCTTTCTCTCTTTCGAGCTCTCCATCCCGCTGTCTTTCTTCATGAAGTACATATAGAAAGTGCAAAACGATAATAAGAAAGGAACGAGGCGGCGAAGAGGCTGAGAGCAGCCTAGCGTTAAAGGCGGCTATGAAATAACGGGCTTCTGTGGAAAACCACTTTGAAGGCCTGCCTGTCAGCATGGAATATGACTAATGCCACTGCGAACCTCTGACAGTCTTATGCATGTATCCATATATATATATATATATATATATATATATATATATATATATATATATATATATATATATACATATACATATATATTGATATTTAATGCACAAAGAGCACTACTATATGGTGTTTTAACGTTATGAAATTTCCACCCTTGGTGATTTATCGACCATAAGCACCGCGAAATACATTTAAACGTCGAGTCAAAGTAGGTACGAATTGTGCCTCGACGACGAGTGCTGAATCATTTCTCACAAGCTCTCGTCCCGATTTATCGAGCAGCGTAGGCACGGGATTGAAGAATCAAAGATTTCTCATATTCCGCGTGAAAAAAAAAGGAATCGTGACGATTTTTTCATCATCGAACAAATGATGTAGGTTGGAACGTTAGCCACGATCCAAGATTGAAAAAAAATGTATGTTATCGTCAAGATTATCGTGGGTATTTACGATTTTGTTGAAATTTGACACGACAAAACACCGGAGATAAAAATAGATCAATGTATGTAATTTTACATGCGGTCAAATGGGGAAAACGTTCACACTACGGGTGTTGTAATTCTTTTGGTTGTTTAGCACTAAGATTAACTTCTAACTAACACTTTTAAGAATGGATTAATGGATTAATGGGTTAAAGAAAACTTATCGTGCCCGTCGTAATCCAGATGAGGAGCTGGCGAATAAAACCGGACTTGTCCACGCTACGTCAAATGTTTGAAGAAAAAGTTGTGCCTAAAAACTACCTTTCCATTTGAAAAAAACAGTTTTTGACCAATTTTGAGGTGCTTAGGGTCGAATTTGATTCGAAATGTTTCGGGAGCTAATGAAGGTATGCTTGAAAAGCATGCAAAATTAAAATTTAAAAATGGAACGATTGGGGACACGTCCGGTTTTGTTCGCCAGCTCCTCATATATATTCAATATTGAAACTATCAACGTTGGATAAAAGATTACGAATCTTGGCTGGCAAATGAAGAGCATTGCTGCCAACCTGAAAGTCCGCGGTGTTGTCTTATTTCGCACAAAAATTAATGTTGATTAATGGTAATAATAAATAATCTCGTGACATAAATATAAATAGGCATAATTAGAAATTACTCAAAATTTCATTCTAAGTTGTATAAAATATTCACTGACGCAGTTTTTAAAAATAATAATCATCGGTAGTGTAATACTTTTTCACGTTGGTAGTAACACAAGAGTTGTTCTTACGCACGTCGTAAAAATACTGAAATGCATAATTTGCTCTTTAATTGTATATGTTATGAACAATTAGCTTCTATAGAATAAATCCATAGCTCGTATGCATTTTTTTGAGGTTCATTGGAAAAACAATCATTAACCGACATTTAACTCAACTGGACCGCTCCAGCCTTTGTAAGCTTGAGAATCGAAAGATTATGACGTTATTTTTCATTTCTTTACTTTTATCATTATTGAAAGTCTTTTTTTTCGAAAATTGCCATCGTAAATCTCTGATGAAAATACATAAAAACGTTTGAATGACTTTCACAGCCTAAATCGGCCAAAAATAATTTGAGCAATTGAAAAAAACATCATTTTTGCTGTGTTCCAACGATGCGAACGTCATTATATTATTCATATGAGGAAACATGATTTCGAGGACATGCGAATTCGCGAACCGTCCCCATAGTCGCCATTTTGTCCCTTCCTCAACATTACGTGAATCCAAGAGTCTTCGAAATCCCCCATTGGATTAATCATTAAAATAAACCATTGGATAATCATTAAAATCAATAATTGGATTAATCATTAAAATAAACCATTGGATAATCGTCAAAATCAATCATTGGATTGATCATTAAAATAAACCATTTTTATACAAGAGTAATTTCAAGCACCGATTTCCAAAATCAGCGATCCGATAAATAAAATTTTACGGTCCGTCCTCAAAACAGCCAGATGTGGACTCATAATAACCTTTACATAGATATGATGGATATACGAGATTTTGGTGAACGATCGTTCGAATTACGTGTGTCATTATCGTTGATCCATAATGTGGCATGGGCGAGTATGCAAACACGCGATATCGAATACCTCTATGTACGAACAAGTGTATATCGATCACTGAAAATAAGAGGGGCGTAATTTACGATATGACCAGATGCAAAACTGGCCCGGCGAGGTCCTTTCTCGACTTTGCTAATCCTGCACGCGCAAATCGAGCACCTATCGTCACAGGGACGTATCTCCAATGATTGGACACGCGACGGGATCTATTTAACGCCATATTGATACAAAATGAATTCATGTATCCATATCTCGAGTCGTAGATCGCGGTTTCTCGGAAATACATCTATGTGGCTTTCTCTCTCTCTCTCTCTCTCTCTCTCTCTCTCTCTCTCTCTCTCTCTCTCTCTCCCTCTCTCGCTCTCTTTTTACATATCTATCTTCCTACAGATCTATACAGGATGATTCACAACTATTACAATGTTTGAAAAGAGTAGAAACAAAAGGTACAGAAGGGAAAACCTTTTTAGAAGTTTCTAGCGACAAAAATTGAGAAATATTAAATTGGGATGAAAAGTCCCACGCTGACTAAACCATGGTAATGAATAGTAGCTCACGCGCGATTTTTTTTTCCTTTAAGTATTAAATAATAAATAGAAAATGTCTCTTGGCCGGAAAAAAGAGGCAGATTCGTGTTTTTTTCTTGGAAAACGCGTACAGTTTTTCCATTTTATTTTTACATTAAAGAGTATGGTTTTAAGTACCTTTTACAATTTTCGTATTGAAAAACATTTATAAATGTAGTAGATGGAATGGTTTGTGCAGACCGCTGTTTGAAAAACGTCTTTCTGCTGCTCAGAAACAAATCATCCGGAATAAAAAAAAAACATAAAACTCATTTAGGATTTGCATGAAATTATCTACTGCTTGGCCGAAGGATTTAATAATATTCTGATTTTGGAAAAAATGGCCGGTATCGAAAGTGAAAGTATGGAATTAAAAAAAAAACGTTCTATTTTCGTTGCTAATAAAACTATGCATCGAAAAAAAAAATCCTCCATTCAAGCACTGCTTTTTGACATGTAAAAGAAGCTTGTAAAATGTAAAGTTGATCGGTGCAGTGATTTTTGAAATATCGTCGTCACCGATTTTGATTAAATAATTTCGAGAAAACGCTCTTACAGCCTCATATACCTTTAAAAAAATTATCGTTTTTTAAAAATTGTTGTTAATAATGTATAAACATTCTCAGAATTATATCGTTGATATATATAAGCAATCGCAAGGTGGGGATGAGTAGTGGCATATGGCGGGGAATGTAAACGGTTCGAAATAATTTTAAAAAAATCTACGCGAAGCCCCAGCTATGTCCGTTAAGAGGAAGGCGTGCCTGTAAGCATGAACTTAATTTAAATATCAATTTTTCTTCATGATTGAAGAAATATCGATTTTTTAAATCGAGTTTATTTGTCAATTTTTAAACACGACATTGCTGTGGTTTAAATAAATAAATTCGTACTGAACGAACTAGTATCGATATCTTATGTGTACATTTTTTAAATATTAACTTTTTTCGACCAATTGGATGAGTTGCGCGAATCAAAAATTTCTTTGTTTTCAATAAAACGAACAAGCTCGCCAAGTTTAAAATGTCCCTATGCATTTTTGCGAATGTAATTTTCAAATACATTTTTTATCCACAGCACTGGAAGTCTGATCTCAGTGAAATATTAATATGTTTGTATCTCAGCACGCAAGGAATATTTCTAACAAAATTTTAAAAAAAACAATTCTGGCCCATCCGGAAGTTCGATGTGAATAGTTTATCGTAAATTTATATCCTTCGTACTTAATAGATTTTTCTGACAACATGCAAATTTTAAGTTTGATTTTGATGTGATTAAAAGCGTTCGACAGCAGCTAAATCGAACTGTTGTTCCAAAATAATAGGATGGTAAAACTGAACGCTCATCAAATCTAGTATGGAGGACCTTATTGTTTGATCTGTATATTGAATACCAATATACAATAGCTTCGGAAAGTAAAAAAATTGACAAATAAACGAGATTTAAAAAATCGAAATTTCTCCAATTATGAAGAAAAATTGATATTTAAATTTAAGTTCATGCTTACAGGTACGCCTTCCTCTTAACGGGCATAACTTGGGCTTCGCGTAAATTTTTTTTATTATTTAGAACCGTCTTGGAGGGCGGCGCGATTAATTTTTTTTTACCCATATCAAGGGCCACCCTAATATATATATATATATATATATATATATATTGTAACGTTGCCTTGCGAATATCGAGACTATCCGAGAAAGGTGTGGTAAGCGGGCTGGTGTAGCTCAGTGGTCAGAGCAGTCGACCGGCAACCGAAAGGACCCGGGTTCAAATCTCGGCCCAGAAGCGCACCGCATTCTTTCTCGGACAGTTCTCTTACAGTTTTATCGGGGGAATACAATATATAAAGATCCCAAAAATTACATGGTGCGAAGAAAAATGGTTTCAGAGATCTAAAAGCCTTCTTCTTGAAACCATGCTTTCAAAATCGGCCAGACTCCGTAGCTCCTGTAATTTTCAACCCATTGACTTGAAATTTCAACTGCAATTTCTCAGATAGATGTTCTAGCCGAAGTACACACAATTTTAGGATCGATTAACAACTACGTTTTTTATTTTTTTAAATAAGGTCGTTTTTTAGTTTTAAATGCTCCGTTTTTTTTTTCAAAACGGTACCAAATTCCCCAAACATCAATACTTCGTAATAACCGTCGGGACTTCGCTAGCAAAGGTCGTGTAGATTACGAAAAAAAAAAACATTTTTCTTTGTTCTGCTACTCGGACTTTAAAAGCTAATGACTCGGTCAATCGTTGTCGTATAACATTAAAAAAAAAAAAAAAAGAATCCTACCCGCAACGAGACACCGTGGGTGCTTACAGGGGAACCCGAGTAGTTGTGAATCACCTTGTACATGGCGCGCGTAAGTAACATACATGCGGTAACGTTTCCACGTCAGCGCTACGGTAAATTCAACGGCTCCGATGGTTTCTCGATGGTATCACATGTAAACGGTTTGCAAGAGGAGTTCAGCTAACCGAAAGTCCACATGACAAAATACATCGAAGTTTCCATTTCGAGAAGCTCTCTCGCTCTATTAATAGTAGAGCCCCGTGTACGATCTATGATCTCGGACGGCTTTACACGTGCGCTTAATTATGCGAAAGCAGCCTTAATGAACAACGTGCTCGCGTGTTTCGACGTCTCGGACATCGCGTTATTTTTATTCGATATTTTCTCTTTCGGTTAGTCGCGTCGACAGAGCGAGAGACTCCAAGCCTCGATCGAGTTTCAAGCAAGTCTATATGAGAGAATTATTTCTGTTTTTCGATAATAGCCTTGCTGCTTTCCTTCCTGAAGCAGTATTCTAATCTAGGAATATGAAAAAGATCGATTTTTTGGCAGTTTCTCAAAATATTGACTCTTAAAAATATGTCCGCGAAGGGAAATTCCGAAATTCCCAATATTTACGCCAAAAAACGAGACCGGAATAGAATCGAACGGTCTGAGCTACGAACTTCAAAAGCTTCTAAGGAAGCTATAATTACTTGCAGGGAAGAACTAGCTTCGGAAAATCATGATTTCGAAGTTGACCCTTCGTTGTCACCCTCGTCTGCACCATGCTTGTCACACTGGGTCAAATTGACGCAGTCCATTTTCAAACTGTTGGTACACGAAGCCTATCAGTCGGATTACCATGAAAAAAATCATGAACGTACTTAAGATATTGCATAATGCGTACCAAAAAATATTATATAAAAAATAAGATGGCAATATGCAAAAAAAAATCGTAAAGATGAGGCAAATAAGGACATATATTTGGCGCTAAAGTTGAACGCTGGAACGTTCAGACCCACAGTGACGACGAAGAGTTAAGGAATACACGATTTACGAGGCAGGAATGGCCGATGAATATAAGGACAGTATAACATGACATTATACCACTTAGATAGTTGCAGTTGTCTGAAATTGTACTCGAAATTTTAAACGCGTTTTTCTCGAAACTACTTTTTTCAGCCTGGTTGGCATTAACTCTCGAGTTCTATTCAACCGATTCACTTCACATTTGGTATAGACCGTCAGTTTATATCCTTCTATCGTCCCTACCTCGAGCATTGCAAAGTTATTATTATTACTATTTTAAAAAATGTTGAACTTTGAAAAAAAAATTAACCGAAAAAAATGTTAAACTGTGAAAATAATGTTAAACTTCGAAAATAATGTTAAACTTTGAAAATAATGTTAAACTTTGAAAAAATCGTTTAACTTCGAAAAAATGTTATACTTTGAAAAAAATGTTAAACTTTGAAGAAAAAACGTTAACCTTTGAAAATAATGGGGCGAAAAGTTAACTTTCTTTAGACTGTCGCCAATTACATTTTTTCTTCGTTAGTACCTGCCATAATGGCATTCTTATTGATCAAGAAAATTAGTGTTATTTATGTTTCAGATGAATGGGAACTTCGGAATCATCAACCGCCGCAATCCTTTTTTCACGGCCATATTTAGAGGCCCGTAACCTTCTCAATTTTTAGTTACTTTGCATAAGATTTTTTTGTAAGTTCTTAAACCATCAATTAAAATACTGTAAAAATTCATTCCAAAAAGATTTTTAGCGTTTCAATCAAGACTAAAAAAATGCCTGAAACTCAGACCTCTAGACCAGAATACTGCCTTAACAATTTATTCAGTTTTCCCTCATTTCATTACTTCAATATATCTTTACAATTACTTGTATCTCGTTCTTGCACAAAATTAATATCGTTCGCTATTTCTATTCATTCCATTTCATACATCGCTGTATTGTCTTGTTTTTAAACCTTGCGTTATATTTCCCTGGGCAATTTTTCAAAATGATTAGCAAAACCGCCCTCTTAGCTGAACAATTATAAATATTATCGATCCTTCTTATTATTCTCATAATTATTATGATAGGTATATTATATCGATCGATGTGATGGTCATGATTAATATTATTACTGTCATTACAGTAACGTCATATGCCCATTATTATCACGACCATCATTATTATTATCATTATTGATCATATTATCGAGATCAACGGAACGACGATCGCTTCGCACGAGGACTATCCTAGTTCGCGCAGCCCAGCAGAGTCAATGATGTAACGGGAAACGCGACCGATCGCCGTCACGCTCGGTGAAAGCGTCGACACGCATCAGGCGCGACGATTCGGTGGGGGACAAAAAAATATTACAAAAAAAAAGTAAAAAGATCAAGTAACGATAGGGAGACAAATTGTTCAATCAAGTACAGAACGTGGGAGTTTGGGAAAATGTATCACTCGTCACGATCTCGTATACTTGTCACCCAGAGGGGTGAGAAAAAAATATTTGACAAATCGTAAAATACTTTTTTTGGCATTTTTATGGAAGTTCGTGCTTGATGGGAGGGCGTAAGGCGAGAAGCTACTCTCGAATCTGTCAGAATCCTCATTTGATTTGCCCTCCTCTTGTCTTTTTCCCTTTTTTCGTCTCCCATCTTTCAATTGTGGCGATTTACTTTTTTCACACGGTCATTACGTGTCATTTTCTCCCGATCGCACTCCCCCTCCCGGTCTCTCCAGCCGTCCATCCGTCTATCAGGTCGCCGTCCTCCACCAGCTTCCATCATCGATATCTTTCTCCGTCGTGGTGCCACTGTGAATCTCCCTTTATTCAATGGGCCAGGAGTTTGAAGAGGAAGAGAGCAGGGTGGGGAGCACGGGGAGGGTCGAGATAAAGGAGAGGAGCGCGGGATTTTATACTCCAGTCGAAGAATATAAGATGAGAAGGCAGAAGAAGAAGATGTGGATGGAAACGTGCTAAAGAGGAAAAAGAGAAAGAGGACAAGAGTAAGGGATTTCGCGAGGGTACACATAGTGAAGAGCCCTATATACAGTGTGTATATAGTGAAAACGTTGTTAACCGGCATGCCTGTCACGACTCTTTGCGCCGTAAAACGCCGAGGCAAGCGGCCTTTATGTGCCATAAATTCAAACAGCCTTTCCAGCCCTGGGTAGGAGAGTGCAGCGGAGGAAGAGTGAAAGACACGAATCAGAGAGAGGTGTAGGGGGAGGGAGAGAGGGGGAGGGAGGGAGAGAGAGAGAGAGAGAGAGAGAGAGAAGAGATAGAGAATAAGGCCCAACGAAAGAGGGAAGAAAGTGAGCGAAGGGGACGAAGAAGAATGAGGCTCGGAGGCATCGTGATCCCATATACACGTAGCTCCAAATTAAATGGACACTACCAAGATGCAAGTTGGAGGAACCGTCACTACGAAAAACCGTGTGCGAACAAATAAGACATGACAATAACCTCCTATCGCCTGCCAATTGTGTTTTTCAACCTTCTTGGAACGCGACCCCTTTACAAGTCAAAAAATTTTGGCGACTCCCCGAGCTGGCACGGGAAGCTTCGAAATTACCGGTGCCATTCGCCACTTCCTACCTATGTGAACTAATAGTCCAGTAAAAGAGACGAAAACCCAGCACTTTTAGCGTCGAATCAGAATTTTCGACTGAAGCTAGATGGTTGCATACTGAAAGTGACCCCAATGAAATGTTGCCGCTTACCTCACCTCAACCCTAAGAAAAAGGGGTTGAAAGCTTAAAAATCGCTGTATCTCGATAATTAATAGTCTGATCAAAAAAGGTTTCGAACAAAAGTTGCTTGGAGTAATAAAATACGTATAAAGTTATTCAATGTCCAATTTCCTATCTTTGAAAATAGCGGCTCAAAAGAGATTCGAAAATTCGGGGTTGCGTTAGAGGTGCTCTCGCGTTTTTGTGCCGCTGTTTTTAAAGATACGGGATTGGGCGTCGAATAACTTTATACGTATTTTATTATGGCAAACAACTTTTGTTTAATATATTTTTTGATCGGGCTATTAATTATCGAGATACGGGGATTTTTAAGTTTTCAACCCCTATTCCTTAGGGTTGGGGCGAGTTGAGCGGCAAAATTTCATTCGGATTACTTTCAGTATGCAACTATCTGGATTCAGTCAAAAATCCTAACTCTACGCTAAAGGTGCTGAGATTTCGTCTTTTCCACTGGACTGTAACGTTCTCTTCAGTGGTGAACATAATAAAGAAGAGAAATAGACCCTAATTAGAAAATGATTTGGTTATTTGCCTCTCAAAAATAGAACCACGACTTGAAAACTTAATAAAAATAAACAGACACACCCTTCTCTCTGAAATTGTTGTATTTTTTATTGTATTGTAGAACCTACAACCCTTGCTTTTACTTTTAGCTGGCTTGCTACCGCGACCCCCCGACCAAGACTTTGCGTCCCCCCTAGGGGTCGCGACCCACACGTTGAAAAACACTGCGGTAGAGGAAAGGAAGGTAATTTAGAGTACCATTTCGTTTTGGGCCTGCGACTTTTTTTCTGTAAGGTGTAAATAAATAAAACCTTCATGAAATTGAAGCAATATTCATATAGGGGCGAGTGGGGTACAATGTATGAAGGGGCACTGTGAGCTAGATGCGATTTCTCGGAGGTTTGTAGCTCGTGAATACCGAAATTTTTTGTGTTGGATCCCGATTTATATTTGGTTTCGTCAGGCCTAAAACAAAGTCTATAGCAACTCGAAAAGAATTGTTGAAAATTAAAAATTGATTTGAGGCTTGTAAAAAAAATATTTCGCTCGCCGGAAAAACGTAAAATATAACAAAACTTTCTGTAGCGGCTCGGGTTTTCGGTCCTAGTCGATAGTTTTATTATTCATGATGAGCTCAGTGAATAGTGTTTTTCCATTCGTAGTTTAATTAATAGTTATTTTCTTCAATAATCAAATATTTATCTAGTGGGGTACAATGTTTCGCCGAGATGTGGGGCACAATGCCTCGACTCCCCATGAGGAAACAAAGAAGTGACGACGCTCCGAAGAAACGCAATGTACCACGGGCCGCTGTCAACGACGTGCGATTTGTAGAAATGAGACGTTCCTGTGATATTACTGATTTTATACTGATACTGATATACTGATTTTGTTTGGGTTCGTCTTGTTATGTGTAAAAATCTATCTATGTTAGAAAAATATATGAATTTCAACCACCTCGTTGTACCCTACGTTTCGCAGTAGTTGACACACAGTACCCACCTATATGATACATCGTACTCCACCCATGGGGCACAATGAACGAAATCGCAATTTTTTTTTCGTTCCCATCATTTTGGTATACTTAATCTTTATGCAAAAAATATGAGAACTTCATTGTACGCCCAAAGGTCCATAAAATCGTTTATGACCTTTTTTCTAATGAGACTACCTTCATTAGCGTAACAATTCGTTAGAAAAAACGTGACACACTGTACCCCACCAATCGGCAAGCTATAAAAAATAACTAAACATCGCTACTGGGTACAGTTTTAGTTTGAACGCAAAGTTGTACAAATCCGTTGTCGAGAAGGGGTGCAGGTATTTTGGATTTGGAACATTCTAAAATATATTCACCGTGCTTAACGCAGTTATGTAGGCTATTATTATTAAGCCATTGTTTTAGAAGAAAACGTAAGACAGGATTATTTCTATAATCAGCTTTAATTAGTTTTTAATCAGTCTTTAGTCAGTTTTGACAATTAAATAAATGGGTTATTTGCAAAAATCGCAAAGATAGGATGCACGTTCATAGTCGGCACATTCACCATACACCCAAATCTCACACATAAAACACTGCACCCATTCTTCCCCCCTCCTGTCTTCACTATACTTTTCTTTACAGAACATACACTCCGCATCAGCTGCAGGGGGTCTTCTCCACCAAATGAAGTTTCTAGTTCTCCTGACGTATTTGACTTACGACTGTTATAAGAGTTGGAAGATTCCGAACTTTCAGTGCCATCATCATCGCTTTCAATGAATCTTCGTTTCTTGGTGTTTTTATCGTTTCTTTTTCCTATCCTGTCACATTTTGTGTTGGCCTTCTCCATTTATTTTGTAGTTTTTGTCTTTCTTTCTTTATTTTTAGTGTTTTCTTTTGCCTATCTTTTAAAGATTTTCTGATCTGACTTTTTCTGTTTTTCTGCTTCGGACATACTGACAGACTGACTTTTCCTTTTATACATTAGTGAGATAGACCTATATCTAGTTACGTCTACATCTAGTTGCTAAACTGATGGTAATTTGGAATATCTTATGATCAGATCGGGTATATCAAATTAGCAACAAGACGTAGTCGGGCATGACCTCTATTGTTTGTTTATAAATATACTAATCTTTAAAATCAATGCAATATGCAAAGTTTATGGTCTATTTTACGGTACACATAGAGCTAACCAACATAATCATGTGGAAATTTAGCGATTTTAACTCATTAGCACGTACCTTGAAAGTTTTCAAAAACAGCCCTTCACAATTCGATCTTAGAAAAGTCGCGCACGAACCGTGTCAACATATCGACAAATGACGCCTACTTTTAAGGGGTCTTCCCACTTTAGACGCTAAAAAAGCCTATTTTCATGAATTTTTTTGATAGGTTTATATTATAGATATTGATATAAAAGTTGTTACACTTAATAAATACACTTTCGAAAAACATTTTTTTTCAATCTTATTTATTTAGGTCACTATTTAAAGACGAAAATGATAGTTAAAAAATTGTAGGTCTGCGCTGTTGATGGAATCACGGAGATGGATAATCCGAAACAAAAAAAAATCAAACGTTTTTAGATTCAGTGTGTTAATGGCTATAGCGCATATTATACGATTTTTGATATATGCAAAAATAACAAAATGGCGGTCATTTTTCGAAAAAACAAAAAAAAACGTGTTTTTTCACCCTTTTTGGCAAAAAAAATAGTAAATATCAAAATTTGAAAAAAATATCCTTCATATGCGCTATAGCTATAGTTGTAAAGAATACGTGGTTAAAATTTCACAAGGATCGGGTCGCAGTAGTTTCGAAGATTATGACAACAAGCCGTCGAATAACGTTGTTTCGAGAAAAACGCGTTTAAAGTTGGTTTGAATTACATAAATACATGTAAAAAATTTAATGTATTTCGAAAGTGTATTGTTTAAGTGTAACAACTTTTATATCAATATCGATAACATAAACCTATCAAAAAAATGCATCAAAATAGCCTTTTTTAGCGTCAAAAATGAGAAAATCCCTTAACATTTCACGGCCATAAAACCGAAATGGCGCTACTAGTTTCCGTCAAACCCTACTATTCCAAATGACTAGCAGTATCCCATATATCCTACCTTTCCTCTACCTAGATCCTCCCAGAGTCGCCGTACAGTCACCACACCCACGCGTTTCCCAACGCACCTTCCCACAAGGGCACAGGGTAACTGAAAAAATCCCAATTTCCAATATATAATTCCCCAGTGTATCTCTGATCTCGACGAGCAGTTTTCATCTCGCCCAACGAAAGACCGGAAGCGAGGAAAAATAAGAGCGTGTACGGGCCGCCATCCCTTTCATTCTTCCACTCGTTGCAAGAATCGCCTAATCATCGGGTTCGCAAACGGACCGTTTTCTCAGTTCCTCGCCCGGTAACGAACTTCGTAGATTTTCCAGAAGAGGCTTCCGCACCCTCCCCATTGTCCTCATTCTTCTTCCTCCGTGATTTGCCAGCAGTGAGTGCGCTCCCGCTCGTCATATTCTCCTTTTTTTTCTTTTTTTTTTTCATTCTCCCCTTTCTCCGCACATTTTCCCCTCACCGACGAGTCGACACTCCGCCGGAAGTAGCGCGCGAGGATCGAACGGGAGGGTTGAGGTAGGGCGTGAGGGAGCTTTGCAAGGCGAGAAAATATCCGAGGCAACGACAAAATCGCTCTGCAACGAGGCCACTCAGTTTCATCGCTCTTCCTTCGAGCCCTCTTCACTCTGCCGCCTGTCGCCTCACCGTTCACTCTCCCCAACTGTATACTCAGGAACGATTCCACGATTTTACGCCGCTTTTGCGGAACATTCCCGTTCCAGCTGTGCCAGCAAGGTATGCATACGCCGTCGGCGCAGAAACAGACGTAACAAACGACAATGACGGAAGAACAAGCAGGCGAGGGCGCAGGATGGAAGACAGAGAGTGCGAAAGAAGAGGAGGAGGGGGCGGCAAAAGGACGAGGAGATTCAATCTAATTATCCATAATGCGCCGGAACTCGGAAACGAGGGCTTGTCGACGGACTCACACCCCTTCCGGTCCGACGTTCACGGCGTTATTCATTTGTTTGCACGAAACGCGAATGCTTTTCCAACGCTTTCTGCAGCACTCGCTGAATATTTTGCACCATCGCTCGTACCGTTCTCTCTCTCTCTCTCTCTCTCTCTCTCTCTCTCTCTCTCTCTCTCTCTTCGCGTGCCTGTTTTTCTTGCTCCCTTTCATTCTCCATCGTCGGGAAGATCTAGACTGTCTAGATCGCACCACTTGATCCATCGTCCGTTACGAGCTTTCGACAACAGCGGAACAGAGATTCATCGTGAAAGTGGTCCCCACGATGGAGAGCCAATATTCGCCAACAATATTTTCGTTTTTCGAACTGGGTAACTCGGGGAGGGCTGGAGTTTGGACGAATTTGGGCAAATTCGTGTCTTCTCTGTACAACGCAAGCTGCTCAAAGCGTTCTCAGGGGAACTGGAGTCGTCAACGTCACTCTTAAGAAATAACACCACTCTAGCGGCAGAAAATAACGCCTAACTTTGACAATCTATTTTGGGAGTTTCTTTAACGTATTAAAGTATTAAAGTATTTAAAAAAAATGTTTATATGATTTTCATAGAAAATAGCGGCGATAGAACTCATCTAGAAAAACGTGTTTTTTTGCAAATAACTTCACCGGAGGACGGTTTTCTCGTAAAGTATAAGAACTGTGACAAGAACCAAAAAAAATATATAATCTATATATTATTAGCTATGGGACTACGTAGGGCTTATTTTTATCAAATTTTGAAAAAAAATGGCGCACTTTGAAAGAAAAAAAATCGATTTATCGCCCAAAAAATAAGCAGTAAATTGTTTCTAAAAAAAAGTTTACATTTAATGAAAAAACGGCTAAGTAGTCCCATAGAGAATGTAATTGTGAAGCTATAAAGTAATAGTATTAAAGTATGTAATTGTGAAGCTATAAAGTAAAGTATTAAAGTATTTAAAAAAAATGTTTATATGATTTTCATAGAAAATAGCGGCGATAGAACTCATCTAGAAAAACGTGTTTTTTTGCAAATAACTTCACCGGAGGACGGTTTTCTCGTAAAGTATAAGAACTGTGACAAGAACCAAAAAAAATATATAATCTATATATTATTAGCTATGGGACTACGTAGGGCTTATTTTTATCAAATTTTGAAAAAAAATGGCGCACTTTGAAAGAAAAAAATCGATTTATCGCCCAAAAAATAAGCAGTAAATTGTTTCTAAAAAAAAGTTTACATTTAATGAAAAAACGGCTAAGTAGTCCCATAGAGAATGTAATTGTGAAGCTACTATAAAAGTTTCAAATTGATCCATGCAAAGGTGTTTGAGTAATCCGTTTAAAGTTGTACGAGGCGCCTGAAAGAAGTCTGAGGCGTTGCGGCAAAGTCGATAATTGAACATTTGAAAAAAATGTTCTCGCTACAGGTCCAATTGCATATTGTTTTTATGACCCATATTGTATTTTTGAAGCGAAATACGTTTATTCCAAAATCCTAGAGTGGTGTTATTAAGCTTCATTGGAAGCATGTTTGGCATGATCCGTAACTACTTATGGCGTTTGAAGTTTACATCGTTGGAATGCAACGAAGTTGATTTTTTTCCAAATCTCTTTTGGCAGGTTTGAACTACGAAAATCACGCAAACATTTTTTAGGATTCTTCTTTAGCGATCAACAGCTTGCTGGTGGGGATATCACGAGTGAACTTTGAGGAAAGGAAATGTCAGGTTTTCGATCCGTTGACATACATCAATCAACGATCTCATCAGTTGTGATCTCATCAATTTTTTCTTCCCTTTGTCAAAATAACTCGGCACTTTCATCGTTGAGATCATCGTAGCCACGATAGAAGATGAAAAAAACGCGTTGAGAAATTCGATATCGCTGTCGAATGGCCTCTGCCATTCGTCGTCGAACTTCAGGGTGAAGAAGTTTGTTTTTATTTTGACGCTCCGCAAACTGAGGCGGGGATTTTTTTAAAACTATTCGGACCGTACGATCGGGGACATTCTTGAGAAGGTTCCTTTCAAAAAAAGTCGCAAAAGATCGCGCTATTGGGAATAAGGGGACTAAAAGGGAATCTTTGGAAGACAGGACGGACTGTTGAAAGCATTGGGCCATCGCCGCGTATACGACGCTCAATAAATCAACGCGAGATTTACGCGTTTGACACTCAAATTAGGAGGGCTAAATTCGCGAAAGGGCAATCTTAACTCTCTCGTAAATTAATTGTCTCTGAACAATTCAGAGTCTCTCTCTCTCTCTCTCTCTCTCTCTCTCTCTCTCTCTCTCTCTCTCTCTCTCTCTCTCTTTCTCTTTTTTTCTTTTTCTGTCTTTCTCTTCCTCTCTTCCTCTTCTATTTTTGTCAAACCCCGCTGTTCGGGGTCCAAGCACAGGCGATCTCTATTCAATTTACAGACTCTCGAGTACACTCGATCCAACGTCGAGCGGGCATATAGTCAGAGGCGTTTATGCAGCGTGTCATCTTCTCCTCGGCGTCTTTGTGACGGCACTGCTGACTGGCCTCGACTATCGCACTACGGCCTCGGTTCAGCACTGAATGGGTCCGTCCCCTTGGAATACAGTTTTTTTTTAAGTTTTTTATTCTCAACTCATTTTTTTTTATTTTTCGACCCATTTGGTTGTACAAGGTCGTATGTAATTTGAAACTGCTCGATGGCCACTACGTTTTATGGAAGTATGTGTCGTTAAAGAGAAACATTTTAAATCGTTTATTTTTTCACTTCGATTTTATATATATATATTTTTTCAACTTGTACTTTGCCCTGTTTTTTTGTACTCCAATGTTTTATTTCATGTTCCTTTCTTTTTTGTCAAATTTCATACTCCAATTTTTTTTACCTCACTAGGCTGCATACTGGCCTAGTGCGGAACCATTCGATGGCTATCAACGTTCTATTAGAATGAACCAAAGTTTTAAAAAACCGCGTCTCAAATCAAACGCTTTTATTTTTGCCTCTGTTTTTTGTCATTTCTCAGCCCACTTTTTTTACTTTCCATTTGTCACTTAATTTTGTCGTCTTTTTATCGTCGTTCGGCTTGTTCGAGGTTCGATTCCATGGATGACCGTTTAGAGGTCCCCGACATTGTATCGAAGTGAACTCGCTGGAGTGAAGAATAAAGATTGAAAATCAAATGCCAGGTGCAATATCCTGAACTTCCGGGTTACGTCAGCCGTTCTGAGAACACCGAGGTAACAGTGTACCTACCCGGTTAATAATTGCCCGATGTTCCTTTCAGTTACGCAGGCTCAACGGAGACTTAGTTCATTAAAGTTTAGAGCGATTTTGCTGGCTTAGGGAAAGTTGTAGAGTTATGCACCATGGGAGTCTACTTTTCAGCAGCATTCAGTAAGAATGCAGGAGGAAAGTTATGCAGTATGATGCGCTGAATTGAAGTCTCGTTGAGAATCTCGAATATCGCGAATTCATGATGTTTGAGATTCATGAGAAATTGGGATGCTTGATACTGCGTTACATGCACAAGTAAAACTCGATTATTTACCTCCCAGGCGGTCTTTACTCTTCGTCTTCTGTGCTCATCCTTCTCATACTACTCGTGCACAACTCTCGCCAGCCCTTCTCTCTCTCTCTCTCTCTCTCTCTCTGTCTCTCTCCCTGTCTCTCTCACCCTCCCTCTCTCTCCCTCTCTCTCCCTCTCTCTCCCTGTCTCCCTCGCCCTCCCTCTCTCTCTCTCCCTCTCTGTCTCAGAATCTGTAACCATTACGTGAGAAAGGCACCAATGCCCTGGTTCTCTGGTCATAGGTCACTCTCAATGGGCGCCCTCCCGCCGAGCAGGAATCAGAATAACCAGTGAAGTATGAAGGACGAAGGGATGGGGAGGTTCCACTCGATTCTCCTGCTGTTGCCACTGCTGGTCTCCACACAAAAACATTGAGAAAAAAAATTCAATATACTGCTGGTTTTTATCGAAAATCACATACCTGCCTAGTCAATATCGCCAGTTCAGTCTTGATTCGTCGTTCTTCAAGCAAAGTATCATACGGACCTTAAAAGCGGTCGTTGAGGGTAAAAAAACCCTATATTTCAATTTCATCGTGAATTCGGAAAATTGATTTTCCTTTTTTACACATTAGACGCTGATTCAGTGAACTTTTCGAACAATCTTTTTGACAAATTCCTTCGAAAAAATCTCACATGGAGTCGCTTAATTGAAAAGTCCACTTTCCTTTCGTCAATACATTCTACAAAGAAAGCGCAACCCCATTCTCGATCGGCTGCCGGTCGTGTAAATCTGAGACGTCTATTAAGGGGCTATCGCTCTATGGAAACTTCAAAAAATCGTTTTTTTGCATATTGTTATAGTGTGAACTTTCAAGAATATTTTTAACACCAACCGGACAGTAAAAGTCTAAAAATTAACGAAGTTACACCTATAGTAGTAATTTCCGGTTCACGACTGCATTTTTTTCATTTGGACGAATCATTTGTTAATACCAATGACTTCAACATGCTGTTTTTCAAGAGAAAAATGAGATTTTCTTTGGAGAAGCTGTGATTTTGCGAAATTTCGAAAAGTGCAACGCCATCTGCATCACCACGAAAACTTTGAAAGATTTACTTCCGAAACAATTACATTGTAACCACAAACATGTGTACAACATGCTAGGAAAGAATTAATTTATTCCAACCAATGTGTTACTAGAAAAAAATGCATCATTTTGACCCTTCAACTTGGGCTTCCGGAGAGGGATACCCCATTAACAAAATCAAAGGTGGACGCAAACATTTTCCCTCCTTTTTCGCTTTTCCTTCATTACACATGGAAAATCACATTTCCGACGACCTGGTACGTATTCTTTTTGTTTTTCGACGATATCGCACGGCGTCGTGTGGTTCATCGCAGCGCGAAAATTCGTTGAGGGAGCTCCATGTGGAAACTGAACGTGCATAGAGGGAACTCGCGATGGAAGCAGGAAAAAAGAGGCCGCGAGGAAATGTTCCCTGAATTCGTAGATTCGCAGATATTGCGAGGCACGAATTGTACCAGTTAAATATAATAATAGTGCGGTGTGTTGAATCCCAGAATGGGCGGTGAGGAAGAAAGAGAGAGAAGTAGGGGGAACGAGAGATCGTTGAATTCGATCGCGGTGAGAGGTCGAGTTCTCTCGTACCGAGGAAATTGGTCGGTCTATCGAATGAGAGAGGGAGATGAGACGAGAAAAGAGAAAGAAGTCTAAAGCGGAAAGAGAGAGAGAGGGGGGGGAGGAAGTACGAGAATGACTCCCTGCAGGAAATTAAACGAGTCACGTGTTCATAATTATACGTAAATTCCGCGGGCTGTTGGGAGGTGTGAGGAGAGTTCGAGGAGCCCCGGGAGAGTTTGTAGAAGGAAAGGGAAAAGTCTCTGACAGAGTTGTCGCCTATAACGACACTAGATTATAACTATGTACATTGAAAAAGGTTTCTCTTCTCGTTTTTTTTTTTCGTTCCCTCTTTCCTTTTTTTCTGGCCAGAGATAAAGAAATAATAATACAAGGATGGAGAGGGGAAAACTGTAGAGTTTCAGAAGGCGTTGTCGGCGACCAAGACGCGAGGCAACATAATGAGGGATGAGGAGGGCAAGGAAATAAAAAGATATAAAATGGCTGGGTGCAGCGGGGCGAGGGGTTCGGCGAGTTTGTAATAATAATTGTTGCGAGAACGTGAGACGAATGTACATTGGAATGTTAGCGGGATTCTCCTGCAATGCGAACACGTCAAGCAAAAAGAACGACGAAAAACCACCAACGGAGAGGAGGATGCGAAGCTGCAGTGGAAAGGAGAAGAGAGAAACGGAAAGAGCCAAGAAGAAATTACGAAGATGAAGGCAAAGGAAGAGAAGGAAGATAGCGAAATAATGACAGGAGGCAAGGAGGAAGAAGGGAAACATGATGCAGCAGGTAAAGAAGGTGGAGCGGAGGAAGAGGACCAAGCGGGAGAAGCAGAAAATCTGAGAATTAAGGAAATAATGAAGAAGGCAAAAAAGACTCATGGAAACAGAGGAAGAAGAATATACGACCAGATGAAAAGATGGAGGAGGAGAAAGAGGAAGAGAAACATTTCTTCTGTAAAACCGCAAAAGCTAATAGTAGTGGAGGAACTGGTTTCCATCTGATTTTTTTTCAGTCTATAGCCATCACGTCTTCGGCGATTATGTTGTTTTCTCTTTCTCGTCATTCCGTTATCCACCTCTTTCCCTGATTCTCTCTTCTCTCTCCCTCTCTATGCTTTTCTCATCTTCCTCTCCGTTGCACATCTCTCTGCATGTCGGTATCTACCGAACAAACGGTAGATACAAAACGCCGACAGGCTCGAATGCCCTCTCATTAGCGCCTCTATTAAGATTTGATTAGTCTCGGCTGTGCTGTGAAATGTGGGCTCACTCACCAAATAACATCCCTTCAGCAGCCTCCTCAACTCACGCACAAATCTACACACAGACCTAGCCATAATGTGGAGATTCGTCGGATTTCCAGCCTTCTCACTGTATCCTTCCCGCGAAAACTTACCATTGTAGAAGCAGCTTTTCCTTTTGTGCCATTGCACCTTCTGCATGTAGCACGACGTCTCCCTCCCTTGCAGTTTCCATTCCGATTCTGAATTTGGACATCGTCTGCCAGCCAGTTTATTGTAGTCCAGTAAAAAAGACAAAAACTGAGCACTTTTCGGCGTACAATATGAATTTTTGACTAATGGTAAATGATTGCTTACTGAAAGTAACCCCGATAAAATGTTGCCCCACATCGCTCCCCAACTCTACGAAGAAGGGGTCGAAAACTTAAAATAGCCGTATCTCGATAATTAATAGCCCGATCAAAAAAAGTTTTAAACAAAAGTTGTTTGGAATAATACAATTCGTATAAAGTTATCTAACGTCAAACTCTCTATCTTTGAAAGTAGCGGCACAAAAACGATTCAAAGATTCAGGGTCGATGCGTGTGCGAGCGGAGTAGACATATCGCTAATATGATTTTGTGCCGCTAATTTCAAAGATAGGGGATTGGAGGTCAGATAACTTTATACGTATTTTATTATTCCAAACAACTTTTGTTTGAAACCTTTTTTGATCCGGCTATTAATTATTGAGGTACGGCGATTTTTAAGCTTTCAACCCCTATTTCTTAGGGTTGAGGCGTGATGAGGGGCAACATTTTATTGGGGTTACTTTTAATTTGCAACTATCTACCTTTAGTTGAAAATTCATATTATATGCTAAAAAGTGCTCGGTTTTCGTCTCTTTCACTAGACTATTAGTCACGTGCCAATTCGTTGCGCAGGGTTGAGGATGGAGTTGTTCACGATTGACCAACGAAAACATCAAGTCCTGAGACTAACTACGCAAATTTCGCTATGCGACTCTTAGATTGATAATCTAAGAGGATAATCTTAGATTATCTGTTGGAAGATAATGTAACACGTGACGAGACCTTGCTGTTTACAAATCTTTGGGGATGATGATGAGGCTCATAGTGGATCCTTTCCACAGTCCTTTTAGTCCAGGCAATAAGTATAAAAGTAAGCACTTTCTATATATAAATACCCAACATTTATCGAAGGGTAATCGGATATCGCTGAATCGAATAGCGATAATGATTATGCTATCAATCCCCGAGAAAATGTTTTTAAATGTTTAAAACCCGTTTAATCCGGAACCTAATAATATTATCGAAAAATGTGTCAGACAAAAGTTGTTCGTGACATAAAAGTACGTGAAAAAGTATTAACCATTCATATTTGTATGTTCCAAAATAAGGGGAAAAAACGAAAAATCATTCAATTGGGAGACGAAAACCTCGAAGTTTCAAAAAATAAAAGAAATATCAAATTCGTATATATGCCGGATCTTTTTTTTAAATATTGCTTTAGTAAGAGTTAATCTAACTTTCTAGAGATTGTTTTATTTTTATTTATTGTAGAAGTATTAAAAATTGACGACTCAACATTGATAAAATTACTGGTTGAGGATCACTGTCAGAAAGAGACGCACTATATGGCTATGCCGTTTGCACTCATAGGAGGTTCTTTCTATCGTTCCGCCACGCATGCGCGCAACGCGCTCCAACGATTGCGTCGCTTACACGCCCAGTGGTGCTTAGGCTGCATAGCGATTGTGTCTTGCAAACAAATTTTCATTCCTATTTTTCTCCCTTACTTTTTAAGATACAAAGACGAAAGTCGAATACTTTTTTACGTACTTTTATGTCCTAAACAACTTTTATTTGACATACTTTTCAATAAAATTATTAGGTTCCGAATTAGACGGTTCGTAAACATTTTTAAACATTCCCTCGGGGGTTGATTGCAAAAATTATTATCGCCATTCGATTCAGCGTCATCCGATTACCGTTCGATCAATTTTGCGTATTTATATCTAACAAGTGCTTACTTTCGAATTTTTTACTAGGCTGTTCGATCGCGTTTCGCAGAGTCCCAACTACATCTGACAGCTGTCAAAGTCCGATCAGGAATGATCTGACTGGAAAAATCCCGCGTGATTCGAGCTCTCGAACACAAGTACATTATCAAAATGACTGGCATAATTTTCGGTCAATCGATCAAGAATCTCAAATGTCCAATGCACATCTCTCGCGCTCCAGAATGGAATAAATAAATGTAACCTATCGCAGCTCGAAATGGCCCAATTCGCAATTCCGAATCCGATCGAAAGGTTTTTTCTTCGAGCTTATATGGAGTCCTTGATTACTCGTGCAACGGCATATTTCGAACTCTCTCGTCAATGAAACATATCTATCCGCGATGAATACCTTTTCAATCACCCTATCGGAGCCGAACTTCCACTCGAATAGTCCGGTATAACGTGCAATGACAATCGCATTCAGATTCTATCATGATCGTTGTCATTCTCGATAACTATCATACGAACGAATGTATATGAGTATATCGCCGATTCGTTGTAAAATTTAGTGTTACGAGACAGAAGGGTGGATGAATGGCGATCGAGAGGGTTTAATGACGGCGAACAGAGCAGGGGAGAGGGAAGAAGATCGAAGGGAGGAACACTTCGATCGTCATTAATTTGAGCCAGTATGAGCGACTCGTGGCTAGGAAACAAAGAGGATTGCGACTGTCGTGGTCCACTTTTCCAAATGCCAACGATAGTAATGAGACAGTGAACAAAAAAACAGACAGACAGCGGAAGAATGAAGCATCCGTATCAAGGATTGGGTGAAGTGCAGAGTGCATCTCCCTCGAGCCCCGGGATTTTATTATGCGGCGTTTAAGGGGTTACCCCCACTTGCGATTTTGAAAAAATCGATTTTTTTATTGCATTTTTTTGAAGTATAAGTATCTGAGAATATGTCCTGAAAATTTCAAGTCGATCCGAACAAAATTGACTGAGATATGAGCGTTGAAAGAGAAGAATCCGTTGTGTAAACGACGGGAAATTGAAACTTTAAACGCGTTTTTCTCAAAATGGCATTTCTGAAGTCGGTGACCAAGATTACTCGAACACTAATGAACCGATCTCCTTGAAATTTTGCAGGCTTATTTAATACTTAAAAATGAAGTCTTTAATCATTCGATTTTTTTTCGTTAAAATCGAACCATTAACTTTGACTGTCCGCCATTTTGTGGAAAATGAATATTTTTTAAAATCCTTCGATTAAAGACTAGTTTATACTTATATTTTACTAAATCCATCCGCATTTTTTTTTCAGATGATCCACTTCGCCGCAATGTTGGTCACCGCAAACCGTGTATATAAAAACATTATTTCATTGACGGCCATTTGCCACTAAACAATGTAATATTTTTCAATAAAAAAATTACTGAAAGTTCTTCAAGATGTGTTCTTTAAGATGGTATATTGATCGATTAAAAAAGTTTTGTAGTTTTCTTTTAAAAAATTCATGAAAAAGGCCTTTTTTGCGCTACAAGTGGGGGTAACGCCTTAAACTTTATCGATACGCTATAACCCGTTAGTCGGGCAACAACGATCATGGCGCGAAACAATTGTCCCCTATGAAACCGAGATATCCAAAGGGTAGGCCGCCCAAGAGCTCGAAAAAAAAAGCAAATACGGTACGATCGCGTCTCAAAGGGACGAATCCCTTTTCGGTAGGTTATTCGTGATTCGTAGCGAGGCCAACTCATTCGTGTTCGTCCATCGAGCACTGAGGGTAATAAATAAAGGTGCGAACTTGAGACTGCAATTATTTATCACAGCGATTCAAAGCACTTCCCTATCTCGAAATTATTTTATTAATATCGGGAGTAGAAATAAGTCTCCGCCGTTTGATAAAAGATGGCCCTACCAAGAGGTTATGGGTGAACTTGTCGAATGTAAAACATCATATCGTAAGGTTGGCCATCTGGCAAGACCGTAACCTTGAAATATTAGCGATGTTGTATCAGCATCACATGATTTTTTTCGTGCGAAAATGTCGAGTTTTGAGCCGAATAAGCGTCTTTTGAGGGAACTTTATAACTCTTCTTTACTTCTTTAATTTGAATAAATCTGCAGCTGAGGCGCATCGAATGTCTGACGAAATTGTTTACTTTCCATAAATTTGCCTAAAAAATCGTTAGAGAAATTTAATAACAAATGCACTATGCAATACAAAAACAAATCCTACGTACTTCCATAGACAATGAGTTTTTCAAGATATATTCAACATTTCAAGTGAATCGGTTGAAAATTGTCTAAGTTATGTTTCCGGCCAACTTGAAAAATGCAGTTTTGAGATAAACGCTGCACAGCCGCCATTTTGAAATTAATCGCTTGAAAAAAATTACTGTATACAGTCACTGATATGTATGGTAAACACCCTTTTTGTAATCTCGATTTATTTTGTAGTTTTTCTGAAAAAAATCCCTAAAAGCCTTTTTTCGGCCTCTAGAGGGGCCTAAGGCCTTAATTGTGCGTCGAATTCTGACCTCCTTTTCCCAACAATCACATCAGGAAAAAATATTTTAAATCGACCTGTTTTGGGCCCCAAGCACAGTTAACGTGAAATAACTTCTATATAAATTTACGTATTAATTTATGTGACTTTTATATACATAGATATACGTAAAATAATATACACTAAGAAATAAAAAGGGTTTGCAATCGGGATCTCATATCTTTTCTCGTCATCTGTCACGACCCTCGATCGTTCGTTTTTCCCTTTTTCAACCCTCTCTTGAGTCTCTTGACCTAGGTTGACGTTGCAGTGCGACAGAGGGAGAGAGAGAGAGAGAGAGAGAGAGAGAGAGGTAGAAAGACGTAGAGAGGCGAACGTTCGAACAGGGTAAATCCTCTCGTAAATCCGGGATTGCCATAAAATTCACATCGTACCGGGCAGAGTGAGAGGGGCGATCTTATTCTGTTCCCTCGCAGCGTGGAACGAGAATTTCTCACCGCTCCGAGTATCTAGCGAATACTCGAGACACTAATAGGAGAAATTTCTCCTTCATTCTTTGCTTCTTCCGAGCCATTTAGAGAAGATTATCAAAGCAAATAATCCTTCGAAAGAACGGATGTAATTCTTGCAATGAAGATTGTCATTGGTAGATAGAGTTATCGTAGATAATCATCATTTGCACGGATTGGCTTCGGACAATTATCGGGAGATTGTATTTGAGAGAAGAAAGATGGAAGTAAATAAAAACCAATTTTTTCGCATTTGCTATGAATGTGATAGCGTGGAAAAATGTTTAAGGGGGAATCCTCCATCGGTCAGTGAAGAGAACCAACTCTGATCCTGTGAGAGCTTCAACTGTCTGTTACCTGAGGTAATAAATATTTCAACGGATTCTAACAAAGAACATCACTAAAGATCCCGCCTGTAATTTCGGCGAAACTCACGTATATGATAAAGCATTGAAAACTATCACACACGTATTTTTATTTCTCGACAAAAAAGACGGTTTTAAGGGAGGAAACCACCCCTCAAAGAAGGGCGTGACGAGGGGTGATTTTGCAATTTCACTCACAATTAGTCCACTGATCTGAATTAAAAAAAAAAAAAAATCCTTCTTGTGTAAAACATTCAAAAATGCACTATAGAAGTATTTAAAAAAAAACAAATTCAGGGGTGGCAACCCTGTCTTTGAGGGGTGGTTTCCCCCCTTAGAACCGTTTTTTCGTCGACAGCAAAAAATACGTATCTAATAGTTTTCAATGCCTTATCACATATATGAGTTTCAACAAAATCGGAGGCGGATTCTTGAGTGATGTTTCTTGTAAGATGTGTTGCGCGTGAGTACGAAGTTATACAGTCATCGTCGGAGCTGCAAGAGCCTTCCTCGCGGTTTCTGTGTATATTCACGTAGCAATTCCGGTCACGGAGTCTCCCACAACGCATCGAGGTCGTCCTGGTGTACCGGATGTTCTCTCTCTCTCTCTCTCTCTCTCTCTCTCTCTCTCTCTCTCTCTCTCTCTCTCTCTCTCTCTCTCTCTCTCTCTCCTCTCCTCTCTTCCTCCCTCTCGCCCTTTACCTTCCGCCCTCTGTCTGGGCCTCCCTTTCTCTCCCTTTCTCTCTACGAGTATCCCGACGGTTACACCATAGAGGACGTCGTTGCTCTGCGTCCTCTCAGTTTCACGTTCCCCTCCTTCGGAATGTCGCGAGCGTTGCAGCATGTCCCACCCAGTTGCAGCAATGCACACCTCGTGTTTTGCAAACACGAACCACGGTATGTAAGGAAAGCAATATTGATTGTGAGACACGGGAGGGGTAGATGAAGGGTGAATGCGCGTCCAAGGAGAAAGGACATGACGAAGGAGAGGGCCGGAAAAAATGAGGGTGAAAGGGATGGAAGAGGAAGAATAAGAGAAAGAAGGGTAAAAGAGTGCAGAAAGGGAGAAATCTTTACAGGAACGAAATCGAAAGAGTAAGAGTGAAGGAGAGGGTGGAGGGATGATACAGAAAATTGGAAGTGGGATGGTACAAGCGGAATGCAAAAGAAAATACTTTAACGGGTTAGATCTACCTAGGTGGGTAAAAAAATTCCATTTTCCGTAAATATTTTTTTCGATAATATCACCTTTTCGCTATATTCCTCGAAAATGTAATTGACATATTCCTAAAATTCTAAAAGTCGGCCAGACGATCGGTAGCAGCACTATCGCGTGTTTCTCGAAACACTGTTTTCAAAGTCGGTGGACATGATATCCCAAGAACCACTTGATGGATTGTTTTCAAATTTACAGAAAATACGGTGCGAGATATTTAAAGGTCGTTGACGATCTCACTGATTTCAAATCGATCTTCATTTTTTCATACTTTCGTAAAAATGACGACTTTTTTCATAGATTTTGTATGCTGGAGTTTCAATTGGTCGACGCGTTGTTAAAAGAAATGATTTTGAAAATCGACGATCGTCAACGACTCGTGTCTATTGTTAACTTGAATAACCCGCCTGGTTTTTTGATTTCGGATAGACCGTTTAAGCTGGCGAGGGTCCACCACCAAATGTGGCGAAAAAAATTGAATCTGCCAGCGACCATGTTTTTGTTTTTTTTTTTTCTATTTTTTTAATCTCTCAATATACCTTTGTGTTTTAAGAAAATGCGTTTCTTTTTCACCAACCGTTTACCAGAAAAAAATCGAAATTAGGCCATTTGTTCGAGCCTCCAGGTAGACGTAGGCGCTTAAGGGGAGAGTGAAGGCGGCGAAGAAACGTGCTCGAGAAGAGAGTCAAAGAAGAAAGTAGATAAAAGACGAGGAATATGAAACAGAGAAAGAAAGAGAGAGAGAGAGAGAGAGAGAGAGAGAGAGAGAGAGAGAGAGAGAGTGATCGAAAAAAGCAAAGAACAGGGAAAATGTAAACGAAGGAATAAAAGTATGGGCGCATCAGAATTGCGAAGAAAGGTCGAAAGAAAGATGAAGAAGGAGCGAAGGACAAAAGGAGAAAGATGGAGATCCGCGTCGGTGGGTACCGCCATCTTAGTGATTTATACACTATCGCCAGCGCACCAGGCATTGTAGAGAATGGAAGAGTGAGAGAGAGAATGAAGAGAGCAAGAGAGAACGAGAGAATAGTGTTCCCATTGTTTAACTCTAAATCCGCGAGGTAAAGGGCAAACGAGATCCTCCGGCAGACAGTCTGCCGACCTTCACCCACGTAAGCCACGTCGAGCGTCACATCCGGCCCCATCGGACTCCAGGACGGTATCGTCCCGGCAATAGACTTCCATAAAATATAAAATAATACAATACATTTAATTATTATTTACTGGTGAAGCTGCCAACGAATAACATCACTCAAAAAGCATCAAAATATTTCATAAAGTAAATATACGAAACAATGAAATACCATTTACCTTGGATGTCAATAATTTATCAAAAATATACATCTGCAATTGTCGACAGGCCAGATCATGTCTTACTATATCTGGAATTTCAGTAGTAAAAGTCCCACGGTTTTCGAGTTTATGGGCTTTATGTTATTTAAAAAAAAAATCATCCGCCTTTGGTTTTTCGCATGCCATTTCTACAAATGATATGAATCGACAATAACTGAGCAACGTTTTAAGGGGCTATACCAGTGGGAACCCTGAAAATTTGAGTGATTTTCGGATTTTTTTTTAAGAAAAGAACTCAATTAAATGTTTCGGTAAATGAGGAATATATTTTACTTAGATGACATAATTTTTTCATAGAAAAATCTCAAAATCTAACAAAATGGCGTAGTTATGAAAAAAGTCTGTTTTCTTGCCTATAAAATAGTCGTTTTTTTCAATGCCAAATCGTCAATTTTCATCCAATCAAAAATATCCTACGTCATTGTAGAGTAAATATATTCAAGAGTACTCAGTTCAAATTTCAAGTCAATCGAATAATTGCTCTTTGAGTTACGATGACGGCAAATTTGAAAAATCTCATTTTGAGAAAAACGCGTTTAAATCGATTTTTGCAAGATAAAATGATTAGAAATACAGCCTTGAACTTTTTACAGGAAATTCTTGAAAGTATAAACTGTCGAAAGAGACAACAAAAATTGATTTTTTGAAAATATCACACTGGTATAGCCCCATAAAGTAATTGGCACGATATGCGTGGTTCATTTTTTTTTACACCGCAGACTATCAAAGTCAGATATTCGAAATGGTTTGCATGAAAATTCTGCATAAGATCTTTTTTCACAGTTTCCTTAACATTTAAGGTTAAAAAGAAGACCTTTCTCGATAAAGCAAATAGCCAAGTGTATTTTTTTCAAACCGCGTAAAAAAATGTTATCATTTATAAAAATGGCATGCGAAAAACCAAAAGCTGACGATTTTAATCTCGAAACCCGTGGGACTTTTACTAAGTAGACATTCCAGCATATAGTAGGACACGATCTGACCTTTCGACAGTTACAGGATTATTCATTCATAACAGGACACCCTGTATAGAGTACAGATATTATGTATCACGAGTTATTCCTATGTTGTTTTGCGTTAATTTATTTGAATTATTTCCCATGAATAATTGATCTTTTTGACTACATGTTTGATGATAACTTCAGTTAGTTTTATTTATTAATTATAAACTGAAACGAGAAAGTTAAAGTATGCAGTAAAACTATTATTTGAGGTTAGGTTGAGAAGCGCTGTGCACATCGGATACTCGGTGCGGTGACCGCTGGGCCTTGCACCAGCTGACGCATCAATCAGTGAGCCCAAGGCCAACACTTCTGAGACCTTGGTTTAGACACTTGAGTGAAACGTCTGTGCACCAGAGAATCGGAAGAATACGGGGCCGTCTATACCGATACGCGTTTTCCACAGTTTCCCTGTACCCTCGTCAAATGCAGTATGGTGTAGCTTAAGGGGGGAGATCTCTTTAGGCAGCCTAAATTTAACGAATTTTCAATCATTTTTTATGTCGAAACTATTAATACATAATTTAAATTTTATGAACACATTATTGCATCTTTTGATTTACTGAACATTTTTTTCTCTTTTTAATATTTCAAAACGGCGGCTGTACGACTGAATTGTTCCACGGCCGCCTGAATTGTTGCACGGCGTACAACCTAACATCTGCTGCATTGATCTGAAGCAACAGAGCCAAGAAGTTTTAGATTTCTAAGGACCGCACGCTCTATGTGAACCGAAAAAATGCAAATAAAAGTTAATATTCGAAACATTGTACGTGTTGCAAAAAAATTGTTCTATTTTTCACGAAATGTTTACCGTAGCATTATTTAATGAACAAGTCGTTTTTCAAAATAATTTTCAAGAAAGTTTAGGTTTACGTAGACGGCAATCATGTTATCCAGAATTTTGCAATATTTCAAAATTATCGCTCCGATAGTTTTTGAGTTATCTTGTACGAGATTCACGAGAAAGTGGTTATCAGGAAAACGCGTTCAATGTTCCAAGACTCAAAAATGTTGTGACTAAATGACCTACAGATTAATCTGTCATTCCAGGGCCATAAAGTAGTCTCTCAGCTTCCTGGTGGAGTTGATTTTGGACCTTAAGCTCTTCTTGTAAAGGGATTAAGGGGCCCCTTTAAGATGACATCGGGCGCAACGGAAAGTAGGTCAGATTAGCGACGAGCGGGTAGGGAGTGATAGGAAAGGGTTCTATTGGGAGCGATAATACGTAAAAACCCTCTAGGGTATAACACTGGAACTCGGGAAATATTATTGGCCACTGACGATTCTCTACTCATTTTGCATTAAAACAAAAACTATTTTGACGCGGTGAAAATTATTTTTTTAACTCTTCGTTGACACACTTATATTTGGCCACGATTTTGACACACACGGTCAATTTAATCCGGATAGTACTTCATCCACCTGCCATTAACAATATCTCGGTCGGTTTTGATATTTAAGAAATCAGGAATATACTCTTAACACTTCTCAGCCACCTCGATCGCACATTTCCGCCACGAACCTCTGACTGCATATGGGGTCGATCCGACCCCAGACGTTTTTCAGACCGTTGTATTTCGGTAAATATGCATTTTTTTATTGTAGAGACGTTTTTGTAGTCAATGATCCTTATTTCATGGCCCAAAATTTATTTTTTAGAAAAAGAAAAACCAACTGCCCAAACATTCGTTCAAAGTGGGGGAAGCATTGAAAAATACGTATTTGCAGGAAAAAGATCATATTTTTGTTTTTCTTCAAAATCTAAAAAAAAGTCCTTTGAGGTCTTTGAAGAGAAAGATTTGTAGATACGACAAAAAAGACAGTGTTGAGCGTCTTTTCAGAAAAGTATATTTCTTCGGAGGTTTGAATTTGAGTATTTTTAGGGTACTGAAAATTGGCAAAAATCGACTCCTTCGGTAGATTAGTTTTTGTAAACGTATATTTTCCGCATTTTTTTACTTCAACGACTTATTATTATTCACATTTACCGCAATCAACGCATAAGTACATTTGGTGCTCGTTGCACATAATCCTGCATAACGGACACTTATTTTTAGTTTTGTAATCGGCATTCTAAATACATAATTTACAATAATAGTGCAAATAAAAAAATATCTATGAGCATTTTCTATCGTAACTTACTGACATGTAGCAACAAAACACCAAATTTCACAAAAAAAAATGTTTTCACTTTCACCGCACTACTGCATAAACGGGGTCGATACGACCCCAGGTCCGTTTTCGACAGCTGTCCTTAGTACACGGGCGGCATGTAGGATGAGGGCCGAGTGTCTACCTACAGAGGTGGGGGAGCATCCGAGCGCCGCACTGCGGCCGAATAGATTACCCCGTTTGGCGATACAGTCGATTGAAAAAAAGTGGGGTCAAAATGACCCAGTGTGCAGTCGAATGGATAATATTTCGGCATCATTAAACTTCGGATAATATAAAATCTAATTGTGGTAAAAAATTATTGAAAATGTTTTATTTCTGAAAATTCAGCATTCTATTTAAGGTTGTTATGGGGTTAAGTCAACATGTTACCATCGAGCTGAATTTTTTTCGGGCCCTTTATAACCTCTTTGCTGATCATCCTATGCAGTTTTAATACGATCTACAGTACCGATTTTTAGAAAAAAAAACTGGCAACTCCCCCCATGGAAATTTATATACGCAAAAATATACTGCAAATTTATTTGATTAATAATTGTAATATATGTGAAATGTATGCCATATATTGAAAATATATGTTGCATATATGTGCCAAATTCGAATTTTCGTAACGTTTTTATGTATGAGATGTATAAGCGTGGTATTACTGTATATCAATGATATATGTATCATTTACCCTGCATATGTACCACATATATTTAGCATATATTTTGCATACACACTGCATACATACCACATATATACTGCATAAATGGTATATATATGCCACATATATACAGATATGCGTAGCATATTTGTAATAGTGTACTTCAACTGTGAGTTTTTTTAAGTTTAAGTTTTAATTTTCATGAGGTTTAACTGTAATAGTGTTTATACACAGCATATATTTCTTGTCAGGAATATGTATCAAAAATGTATGCGTCATATATGACGCATAAATGACACATATATTAGTCGTATATGACGCACACATTTTTGATATATTTTTCTGACAAAAAATAGATTGAAAATATATCGAAAATGTATGAGTCAAATATGCGTCATATATTTGGTGCATATATACTGAATATATACGTATTATTCTATTTTTCGTTACTATATATGCGACCGATATATATATATATATATATATATATATATATATATATATATATGTGTAGCACATACTTTCTGCACATATTTTACATACATACATTTCCATGGGGGTCGACGTATTTCGTGCGCTAATTACATTACGCTTATGAAAAACTCCCGATCATTTTTCAGTACATTATTAATATGTGCTAAGTGAATGTTACAACGAAGCTGAAAAAATAGGTACGGTTCGACTAATTATCGGGCTAACCCTTGATACCGTAAAAATGAGGATTCGCAGTACCGTTATAAAATTATTTGTTTTGCATAGGGAATTTGTGCGAAAATCAAGTACACAAAAGATTAGACTGTGCAATCATGGCAACGTTGTAGACGGCACAAATGCTACCTATCTTATCGGTATTCGGTAATTATGCCCGGGAACCTCAAACTACTCGGTCAGAATAATTGACAACGAATATTATCGGTACTTATTCTCTTAATTAGTAATAATTACTTAATATTAATTTGATACCTATGTTCAGAAGTTATACATTTCTAGACATTTCTAGGCAAAGACAAAATAACGCGGATTTTTTTCATACATAGACTTTTTTTTTAGGATTTCGGAAAATGATTAAGGTTTTCGATTTCTTCAAGATTATGGACAGAGATTAGTACACACTTTTTGTTTCCAGCGGAATTTTTTTACTCCGACCGATATTCATTTTTGACAGCTCCTTGGGCCGATATTGAGGTTAACGAACGGGGCGCATATGTCTCTAACTCCGCGATACATTTGCCAACCGGGGCATTATGATATACCACGATTCACGACGTTGCCAATTCGTTTCGCGTTAAGGTATTCCTTTCGCGGAGGGCCGTATTTTGTGGGGGCATAAGCAGGGCCTTCTGAATCGTCGGTAAATCACAGTTGCGCTTAATATAAAAATAAGTTACAATGAATTATTATACACAACAATAAACTAGAATAAAAAATTTCGTGCAAATTTAGTAGATTGGGACGTTTTTAAATTTATTTGAAACGTCACGGCTACGAAAATTCTTCTGCAAGTCACATTTTTCCAAGTTTTAAGATTCATATTTTCTTTAAACGTTCGGTGACCCTCTGTTTTAATCGTTGTTACGGAATCTTTAGACTTTTTCACACCTGTGAGCAGTTTATATTAGGCATCTAGAGTTATTTAGTGTATAAATTATTAGATACAAATGTGGCCAGCGTGACATGTCCATAAAGTGCCGTATAAATAAGACGATTTTTAGGGCCGTAATTTTTCGTTAAAGGTTCGGCAACATGGCTTGAAATTTTACCAGTATACTGAGATGCATTTTTACTTCATTATAGACGAAAATCAGTTAAATGTAAAATATTTAGGTTCGTGAAAGAAATACCTTAATTGAGCGAGAAAAATGTGTAGAAAATAATTATACAAAGTAATGAAAACACTTGATGTAATCACCGAATGTTCAAAAATTCATCTTTTTACAAATAGATGTAGAAAAATAGTTTGAAAACGCTCAATATGACGATTATTTGAAAGCTAACAGTTGGTGACAGTCAATCGGTTCTGTGCATAAGTACGGGGCTATCCCCTCGTAATTCACCCCCGACAGCTAAACCCCATTGCACCCTTAAAATTCGTCTGGGTCAGAATGACCCAGTGTGTCAACGTAGGGTTGACATATCAACAGTGTTCCATTATAAAGCTCCTAAATGCCGCCATTGGACGCAGAAAAAAGGACGTATAACAAATTGCACTGTACAATAGCAGGACTATTGAAATAATGATCGTGCTGAAATAAATAAGAGAGAGAGAGAGAGAGACCGAAAAAGAAAAGACGTGAAAACGGAGTGAGAATAACAAGCGGTGAGGAGAATCCGTGCGAACGAGCTAACGGGATCACGAGGAAATTGCACGGTTCGCTATTTTCATGCCAAAGAGAAGAGCAAAGTTGCCTTCCTTGCACTTCCAACTATAACTCGACTCCCGGTCAGCCACGAATTTTCGTCCAGACGAGAATCCCGCAATAACGCAAATAGATGACCTTAAAAATAAAAGTAATGGAAAAAAAGCCGAGAGAATTTTCTTGTCGAACAGCCGGTGCAAAAAAAAAGGCAAAATATAGAATCGATCGCAGCTCCATTACTGGAACGAGCGGTAATTCGAGAAAGACGAGCGCACACGAGCGAAATTTGCCGGCCGAAAGTGAACGGTCCAGTGCAAAACGTGAGGGGAATTCGTTCCCCGCTATTCATTGCCTTGTTTTGTCCCAGCAAGATGAAAATTCCCATTTCCCATTTCAAGCACTGAACACCGAGTTGAAAACTTTGCGTAATTATCAGCAAATTGGTGCCCGCACCCATTATAAATATTACTAGATAATTGATAAATAACGTTTCGTAATTATGCAAATGAAATATGATTGTTTTATCTTTTATTAAATTAAGGGCGGAAACCGTTGTGACGGACCGAAAAAGCTCGTTTTTGGATAATTTTTTGCCTCCTAGATTACTTAATTGGTGTTTGGGAAAAAAAATATATGTTATTAAGGGCGGGGTAAAGTATTTAAATTTTTTTTTTCATTTTTTTTTTCATTTTTTAAATGAATGCATAATATATCAAGAATATTGTGTTAAAATTTCAAGTCGATCGGAGTAAAATTGACGAAGTTATGAGTATTTGAGCGTCTATTGCTCCATGCCGTTCTCTTCTCTTCTGCGTTTTTCAAACCGTTTTTCTGAGACTTGTCATATTTGAAGTCCGTGTGCACGATAACTCAAAATCTACTGGACCAATCGCTTTGAAATTTTGCACAGTACTTCTTCACATAATTCACCAGGTATTGTCGAGAGCTTTTTTGTTTTTTAAAATAATTACTAATTTTTCAACAACAAATTAGCCGATTTTTTTAGCGAAAATCGGGTTTTTGGCTCCCAAGTGCTACGAAAAATCGAAAAATCGAAGAAAAAAAATTCTCCCGTCATTACCTCGAGAAACATCTCCTTTAACGAATGCATTTTGATTTTTTTGTTACAAATGATTCTGTTGCGAGTTATGGTGCACACCGCAAACCAACTTTTTTTCGAGGCGCCTCCGGGGTTTAATTTTCACTCGCTCAATTTTGAATATTTTGCAATGCAAATTTGGGAGAATGTTGTCCAAATGTTACTTTATTATATGTAAATTTTTCAATAAACGAACACTATTCGTTATGCCAAAAAAAAAATCTTAAAAACATGCCTTTTTTTCGCCGAATTAACTTTACCCCGCCGTTAAGCATACATTGAACTTACTTCATGTAAATTTTTATTTCGAAAACATACAAATTATAAACGTTATTGAGGTAAAGAAGAGCCTCTGTATAAAAAATGTGGCCCAACGGCCGCATCGATAACTTGACAATGGTTGGTCTGAAAAATGGAAATAAAAAAGTCTTATAATGTATATAGATGTGGTTCTCGAAGTATGTAGCCGTTTTTCTGAAAAAAAAATCACAAAATCGCAAGTGTTAAAAAAAGTATAATATTGGCGAAATTTTTACTTATATTCGGGGGCTTAAAAGTACTAAAGTACTGAATTACGAGTAAAACGGCTGCGTACAACGATAATTACTGTAATTACGAAGAAAAAAAATTGAATTGAAAATCGAACCATTATAGCTAGAGTTATTCCGGTCAGGTCGAGAAAAGTCGTTTCGAAAAAAAACGTGATTGAAATTTTTTATTATACGTAAACCGTTGCTCTACCTGCTCTCACCAAATCGTCTGTAACTTGGTGCATTTTCCCTTCAACATTTTTCACGTATTCATGAATATGTATACTTCGAGAAAATGCAAAAAAAATGATTTTCCCCCTTCACATTGGTGTCTCGCCTTAACAAAATATAACATGTATTTTCATTATTATCATAAGTATTTTGATTCTTAACTCAGCAATAATATACGAACAACAACTATTATCGTTGTTGCCATTAGCATTATTTTTATTGCTTTCGTAAGAGTGGTATAATAATAACAATTATTATCATTGCTGTAATGGCTATAAATATTGACTTGCCGATATTAACTTGTATTATTATAAATCATTGACTAATACATCACATTGTTTGTTGAAAATTATAACAGTGGTATAATAATTGACCACTGTTATTATTATATCATAATGATTTAATAATAGTATTATTATATTTTATGGTATAACAATAACAGTGGTATAATCATTTAAACAAAATCGTTTGTTGAAAACTGTAATAGTCGTATGACAATAACAATTATCATTAACATTGCTATAATAACTCGAATTATTAGCTCAGTGGCCTTAAATCGTATTATTATCATTCATTCAGCAATACATCAAATCGATTGTAAGAAATTGTTGACCCTTTGCCCTATACCGTCTTACCCTTCGTAAAAACCTTTCCGACTCGTGGCACTTCGAAAATAGAAATATCGAGGATTCTTTTAGCATTACATTCCCGTTCTCCCGTTCTTCTGAATAATGTCTGAAGCTTCCGAAATGTTTCAAAAGCGTCGCCGAACAATAAAGTTCGAGCTTCCCTATTTCTCTCCCTCTCTCTGCTTATCTCGCTTCCGTCCTCTTTTTTTTTATATTCTCCAGAGCTGTACGGAGTTTTACTTGGCCGGAACATTCATGGACCAACGATCACGACTACGGGAGCTAATGCTTTTCCTCCAGGGCAAAAGGTACGACACTGCTAACTGCACAAACTGTACTAAAAGCTCGTGGACCAAGATGAGGACAGGAAAGAAAAAGGAGGAGAAGGAGGAGGAAGCAGCCGCGACATTTACCCAAGTCCCCGATTGGCCAAATAGCAAGATAAAGAAGAGAGAAAAGGACAATAAAAAGGCCGAAAGGCAGAGGTTGTACTTCTTGTCACAAAACTCTTGCACTGTTTTCATCGTCCTCCACATCACTCGTAATACTTTTCGTGACACAACTGCTGTACCACGAGTAAAAACCGTGCACTACCTACAAGTTGCCGCCTTTTTTGCCAAGATATTCTTGTACGAGCTTTCTTGTGTAAAATCGACCAAAAAGAATAAAACAGACATTAAGGGTCTGCACGGTGAAAAAATATTTTACGTTGACGAAATATTTTGGAACTGATCTTTACACAATTGTCAGTGTATATATATATGTATTCGGGTAGCCCTTGAGATGGGTAAAACAAAATTGATCGCGCCGCCCTCGAAGACGGTTCCAAATAATAAAAAAAATCTACGCGAAGCCCCAGCTATGTCCGTTAAGAGGAAGGCGTGCCTGTAAGCATGAACTTAAATTTGAATATCAATTTTTCTTCATGTTTGGAGAAATTTCGATTTTTTTAATCTAGTTTATTTGTCAATTTTTTTTACTTTCCGAAGCTATTGTATATTGGTATTCAATATACAGATCAAACAATAAGGTCCTCCATACTAGATTTGATGAGCGTTCAGTTTTACCATCCTATTATTTTGAACCAATAGTTCGATTAAGCTGCTGTCGAACGCTTTTAATCACATCAAAATGAAACTTTAAATTTGCATCTTCTCAGAAAAATCTATTAATTACGAAGGATATAAGTTTACGATAAACCGAACTTCCGGATTGGCCAGAATTTTTTTTTTTTTTTTAATTTTGTTAGAAATATTCCTTGCGTGCTGAGATATAAACATATTAATATTTCACTGAGATCAGGCTTCCAGTGCTGTGGATAAAAATGTATTTGAAAATTACTTTCGCAAAAATGCATAGGGACATTTTTAACTTGGCAGGATTTTAAACTTGGCGAGCTTGTTCGTTTTATTGAAAACAAAGAAATTATTTATTCGCACAAGTCATCCAATTGGTCGGAAAAACATAATATTCAAAAAATGTACACATAAGATATCGATAATAGGTCTTTCAGTACGATTTTATTTATTTAAACCACAGAAATATCGTGGTCAAAAATTGACAAATAAACTAGATTTGAAAAATCGAAATTTCTCCAATCATGAAGAAAAATTGATATTTAAATTTTAATTCATGCTTAGAGGCACCCCTTCCTCTTAACGGACATAGCTGGGGCTTCCCATGCAGAAATTTTTTGGGGACTCCCCAGATCCTACCAGATCCCTATGGGGATTTGATAGGGACGCCCCAAGTAAGGAGTCCACACTGGAATCCAAATAGATTCGTTGGGGATTCCCCAGGTTCTACCAGATCCTTATGGGGATTTGATATGGACACCCCAGGTAGGGAGACCACATTGGAATCCAAATGGATCCTGGCCTGTTTCCAGATTAACGCGGTTTGAGAATTTTTTACTAGAAATTATATAAAATGGGATTTCGCGACGCTCTGTAAAAAATTATTCTTTGATGGTCCCGTGCACAGATTTGCTTAGGAGTTTCAAGATGCACCAACGTGTTTCTAGGAATTTGTTAGGATATCGAATAATACAATATATAATTATATTCTTTAGTAACTTCTTTACTTTAGTGCTTACCCATATTGTATATTTATAGTTTGTTATGGGCTAGTATTTGTTATACGAATAAAAAAGCTTGTTATAAATTTTAATATGCACACTTTTTGAATTTTTAATACTTGTGCGCATAAAAATTTGTTTTGGACGTGACGGCAATCGGGTTACGACTGCGTCTGCGGTTTATCGCTGTGGGTGTGGAGTTTTGTTAGAGCGGCTTAAATGAGGTTTTAAAAGAAAGTTAAATGTAAGTATGAAATCATATTTTTATAAACACGATATCTATTACACATTCGCTTAAGTTTGTAGCCCGTAACATCAATTTCCACCCGACCCGGTGGATTTTTCATCGAGATCCAATCGGGATTCCCCATCGGGATCTAACAGGGATTCCTTGTCGGGAGCCAATAGGAATTCCCTATCGGGATCCAATAAGGATTCAGAAAATCGCTTCCGACAAAAGAAAGACGTCGGGCGATAGAACATAAGCGGCGCAGGGTACATATATATTCGTGTCGTCGTTGAAAAGCGCGCGACGATCGAGTTACTGCGCGATCGTAAAATCGTATCGCGATCGTAAAATTTATTTACTCCAAACACGCATTAATGTTTGTTACATTCCAATGATGCAAGCATCAACCTTATTAAAGTGTTTAAATTTTATATAATATGAAAATTATTCAAAGAATATCCCGCCCATAACTGCACAAGTATTTTTGCTTAATAATAGTATAAAAATTGTATAAAAACTACGTTACAGCATAAGAAGTATTTAAAGTATTTTTAAAAAGTTCATAAAGTATAAAAAGTACTCGAAGATATAGATATAAGATATAAGTATTCGAAGAATACTATACAAAGCACTATAAATATTCAGTATGGGTAAACAATTAAAAAAAAACAAAATAAGTATATTGTGGTATTCGATATGTACTCCTTTGTAAACAATAAATTGATCTCTTTAGTGTATCGATGCTTTTATTTTTTGTAGCATTTTGGGCTTACAGACTGCGATATGATCGATCAAGCATCGTATCGGATTCCGTTCAATACTGTGGGGAAGCTTTAAGATTCTTACATTGGATTCCGATGGGAAATCCCTATTGGATCCTAATAGGGAATCCCTATGAAATCCCTATGGAATCCCGATAGGCATCCCTACTGGATCCCGATGGGAATCCCTTTTGGATCCCGATGGGAATCCCTTTTGGATCCCGATGGGGAGTCCCTCTTGAAATCCAATGTACGAGCGTGACGTTTCCTGATAGGGATCCAATGGGGTGTCCCGTTGGATCCCTATCAGGGAGTAGGGAGAAGTAGGGGAATCCTATAGGATTCCAAACACAATTTCTACCTGGGTTCGCGTAGATTTTTTTTAAAATTATTTCGAACTGTTTTCCAGAGCGGCGCGATCAATTTTTTTTACCCATATCAAGGGCCACCCTAATACACACACACACACACACACACACACACACACACACACACACACACACACACACACACACACACACACACACACACACACGCGCGCGCGCGCGCGCGCGCGCGCGCGCGCACGCACGCACGCACGCACACGCACACGCACACACACACACGCACACGCGCGCGCACACACACACACACACACGCACACGCGCGCGCACACACACACACAAACACACACACACACACACACGCACACACACATACATATATATATATAAATTTCATATTTTATAAATATAAAAACCCCTCTATATATCCCATCAAACATTGTACCGCAATATACTTCCATTTTGCATTCGCACGAGGGAATAGGGAAACTGTAAAAAACATGTACATTACCATTAGCAACTCAGCAATACTGCCTCCCGTGCAATAATCAGCACGCAGCGGAAGCTAAGCAGGCACCCATCTGAGTATTGAGTGAACCTTTGAGTTTATTTTTACCAATGAAAAATAATCGTTCGTGCGAGTTAATATTTTTCAGGACTTTTAAATTCGAAAATTCGCAAAGTAAATTCGTTTTCGATAATCTGTAGTTTCTCAATTGTTTTTCAGCTCACTGACGAGTGGGCGAAAAAAGAAAATTCAGTGGCAAGTAAATCAGGTGATATTCGAAACGAGCTAAGAAATAATGCTTCATAATAACGCCAAGTTTAAGGGATCATCACAGAATTAAATTTAAAAAAATCGAGTTTTTGGCATTATCCGATAGTATAAACGGTTATAAACAATGGAATTGGCATCGCCGTTGCGTCGTAAGTAGACGATTTATATGAAAATTCCGCACTCGAAACTTCAAACGCAATTTTCTCGGAATGTCATTTTTCAAAACGGTGTACACTCTCGATGGAAGAGTTTTCAAGCTATCCGTCTCAAATTTTGACACAACATTCTTCACGCCATTCTTAATCTTGCTATGGTAGCTTTTTTTTAATCTTCATATTTTGTTTAACGAAGAATCGTCGAAAAAATAGGCCAAATCCGATACTTCTTTTCAAACTTTCTGTGTAATTTGGTATTTTTGAAGCCCCCGAATATGGGTAAAAATTTCGTCAAAATTACACTTTTTTCAACCCTCACTATTTTGTAAAAATTCTTTTTTTCGATAACCGGCTACGTCAAACGGAAACTACATTTATATACATTATAACACGTTTTCGTTTTATTTTTCAGACCAACGATCGTCAGATTATAGATCCAGTCATTGGACGACATTTTTTTATACAAAAGCTCTATCGTAACTGAACACGTTGTTAATTTCTCATTTTTTAATAAACATATATTATTTGTACAAAAAAATAATTATAAATAAAAATGTGCACGAAATAAGTTCAATGTATGCGTGAGGGAAGGGTAGGGGTTTCAGCGTGAAAAAAAACACGGTTTTCCGATTTTTTTTCATGTATATGGATCGAGTAAATTTATTGAAATCTTTTGTATATTGTTAAGTGTCATTTCAAGAACATTTCGTGAAATTTGTACGCGTAAATATCCACAAACAAGTCGGTGACAAAGCTTTTCCAAGAACGCCTTTGGAAAAACACGATTTGCGGTGTTCACTGTATCTCAGCTATAAATTATCTGAAATCAAGTACCATTAAAATGTAGTCAAAGTGTCATCAAACCCTCCCTCCAACGGTCTTTGATATTCTTTTCATTTCTAATTTCTTGATGGTCGTGTAGAGTGCAAAGTGCTATTTTTCACGAAAAATTCCGCCATTTTGGGGGTGGAAAACCCCCTCAATGTAAAAAAAATCTCATACTAACTGTTGGGGGTAGGTATTTTATATGTAGAAAGTGTGTACCAAGTTTGAAATAAATCGGTCATGCAGTTTTCAAATGGCAGTGAACACGGACTTTGAGAAAACGCGGCACCGGCTTGTTTGTAGATATTTTCGCGTACAAATTTCACGGAATGTTCTTGAAATGATACTCAACAATGTACAAAAGGTTTCAATAAATTTACTCTATCCACACCAATGAAAGAAATTCGCAAAAAAAAACTCCAAAATAAATAATCTCGTAGACAAAAAAAAATCGGAAAGTCGCAAAGTCTTGATGCATATTTTTTTTTATTAATTGGTATGAGAGAAACATATTTCCTGGAATAATTTACAAAATTATCGTATTTTTTTTCGTAACAGATGACGAGTAATATAAAATGAAAAATAATAATTACTAGGGCTTGAGCAATTCGGCGTGGAATATCCCGTAAGCTTTTTTTCGAAGGAAAATGCGGAAAATGAAAAAATCTCCAGGAATGCGAAAAACGGGGTGTAACGATCGCGGCTCTTTCGAGAGTTCGCCACTTTGAACGTACTCCAACCCGATCCCCTCGGCCCGGTCCAATCCTCCACATGTGCAAGAGCGAGATGGCCTACTAATATCAACTTTACGATTTCCCCCCATTCCTTCTTCGTCCTCTTCTTCCGCCACTTTCCTCGTCCAAAAGAATTGCTTTAGTCTCCCTCTAGTCTGCATCAAGTTCAAGTTGTACCCGTTAACGCCCCAACGCGATGCGATTAATTATTTTCCGAGTGCTTCGCAAGCTCACTACCCTCGCTGGATTTCCAGCTAACCAACCAACGTGGAACGTTAAAAAAAAAAGGAAAAAGAAAACGAGACACAACAAAAAAAAAACTTCAGATCGAATTATTGAAGAAATGAAACATAATTGCTAAAAAAAAATCAAATAGAAAAAAATGTACAAATATCAGGAGGCAAAAATAAAAGCGAAATAAAAATGGTTGCACGAATTTCCAGTTTGTCGGTCGATCGCGTGCGAAATTCCACGCTAATGAATACGAGTGTATCGAAATTACCACGCAACGAAAAACAAAAAAGAACACGTTAACGTAATAGGGCAAAAAGAAATAGTTCGTGACGCTTATCGCAAAGCGTTCTCTCCAACGATGCGTCAAAGACGCGATAATGTAACGTGTGGATGAAATGAATAAAGATGTTTTCTTTCGTTAAAACGATGGTGAAGTATCGTAAAGTATTTCACGATATAATAATATAAAAGCTTCTCATCACTCCGCCACGAGAGCACGGCCTGCTGAACTCCCGATCGACTCCTCGCTCACTTCTCTATGAATAGAACGAGATTCGAGAGTAGACCTCCCGTTGCTTCTGGCAGTTCTCATGCCATGCACTCTCATCATATCGTATACTGTCGTGCACTTCTCTTCGTCGTTCTTAAGTTCGTTCAAATTACCTATGCTTCGAGCCTCCAATCAAATTACGCAGGAATAATGATGACACTAATTACGATTACAGCAACAACAATAATAACAATTGTCAATGATAATTCTTGGAATAGACGTCTCTTGATTACAATGATCATTTTTGCCAGACGACTTTAAGGCGGGATATACATTTAAACAGGAAAAAATAAGCAATATTGAGTGATTTTTTGAACTAAGAAATAATTATTCTGCAATTATCAAACTTTAGGCATACTTGGCACGCATTTAAGGGGCCAGTCCACTTTGAAAATTTCAAAAAATCGAAAACAAGCAAGTCTTGAAGAAATCGACGATGATGAGCAATTAGAAGGGATTTTGTACGGTGCAGGAATTGCCGATTGCGCTTAGGTGAGAGTTTTTCATAGTATTACCTTCAAACGCGTGTTTCTCGAAACAGCGTTTTCAAAATCTAGCTTCATCGTATCTCTATAACTAATAAACCCATTCCCTTGAAATTTGAACCGCATGTTGTAAACATGATTCGCAACGAGATGACCCTCGATGGTTTTAAAATTTGGATTTTTACTCATTTTTTTGCGAAAAACTGCGAAAAACGCCTTTTTTACTTGTTTCGTTTTTCGTCTGCAATTTTTTCATTTTTTGATAAAACTTTATATCCGAGGGCCATTTTGTAGCTGGTGTCATGCTGAATCTAATGGACTTTGATTTTTTTGTTTCAGACGAGCCGTTGCCGAGTTGTGATGGAGCTACTTAGCCCACCTATTTTTGAGGCGTTGCGTTAAACTATAGTTTTTGTACTTAAAAATGAATAAAAATAAATGCAAATTTTTTTTAAATGTATTTCAAGACTTTATATATTTATATTTATATATTTGATATGAATATAAAAGCCGAACAATTTTGTATTTATATCTTTTATAAAATCCTCGAAAATAATCGCGAAAATAGCCTTTTTTCATCACTCCAAAGTGGACTGGCCCGTTAAAAAAAATCGACATTTCACGCAACATTTCTGTAAAATGTGGATTAAAAAAGTGGTTTTTTTTTTCAATTTTTCAAAAATAATTCCCGTCAAGTAGAAGATATCAACATTATCAATATTTCTACCAAGTGTCAACGCAATCGGCTTAATAGTTTTAGAGTAATCCCACACCCCAATTTCGAGAATGGAGTTTTGAGAAAAACGCGTTTGAAGTTCACGCCCGCTCCGCATCCGAGTGGTGAGACACAGCGTTGACGGGCTGTAACGTTTGACGTTTTTCGAAATTCGCTTTAAAGCTTTGGGAAAATATTCTACATATATAGCTCTATCGTTTAAAGAGAAAAAAAGAAATTGATTTTTTATCGTTGTAAATATATATCCCGCCTTAATTAATATGTAAATCAACGCCGAATAATTGCCTGATTATATCATCAGTCAACGATTATTATTATCGTTATAGTTTTGTTATTTTTGTTTTATTTTTAATGTTCCTTCGTATGTCCTTGGCGGTTTTTACGACTCCATGCCTAAACGTATAACTTCGCGATCTCCAGGTCCCTAGACAGCACTATTGTTGTCGAGGCATCCACCCAATTACTAATGCACTGCTGTATCGCATTTGCATTAGGCCATGTATATTTTCGCTGACTTGCAGTTGAGTTGCGATCGAAAACACAGTGATACTGCTTCTCAATGATGTTGAATTTTGCATCGTTGGAATACAACGAAAGTTCCTTGTCATATTTTCATTTTATTATTTTCATTGTTACATAAAATATTTCGTTGCAGATTTGCATTGTAAATGCCCACATAGACATCCAAAAAAAATATTCAAAAATGTCTGTAGTCAAAATCCGGGGAGGGAAATTCAAGCAGCACGGGCAACCGAATTTTCATTGCATTCCAACAATGCAAACTGCAATTTCACGCTTCCCAATTAGTAGCTTGCGGTCAGATCGGTACACGGCTGGGTGGTCACCCATCCGAGTATAGGTCCGGGCTGACGTTGCTCGACATGTTATTAATACATATGGGGCATTCCACGCTAAATCGACCGCTTTTAGACTTTTAAGACCCCTAATGATTTGGCTAAAATTTCAGTATGTTATGATTTCCTTTTAAAAACGAGTGTGTGATTTTTTTCAATTTTTTTACACAATCGGGAATATGTCGGTAATTTTTTTAAAAATCGTCGTTCTTTTTCAAACGCTTATAACTTTCCGAAAAATTGACCAAATAATATCTTTTTTTTTTCAAATTTTTTTGTTTTGAAATGTATTTTATAAAAAAAAACATTGAACATTGAAACATTGATTCAAGGTCGTCTTTGATATAATTTTTTTGCAAAAAAAACACGAATTTTTCAAAGTTCAACCTTTTTCATTTCCGATTTTTTTTTTTTGTAAAAAAAATATGATAAATCTAACGTTTTTTGCCGCAAGACCCATCATGGTAAGATTTTTCTTTCCATTTTTTAACAATTATGTCAATTAATAAAATCTATGGTCAAAAACAAATGCAGTGTACTATTTCATTTGGATTAATGTTTTACTCAGTAATTTCACAAGTGATATTCGAATTCGCCGCTAATGTGACTAAAAATTACTCAAAATTATTGGTAAACTTTAGAAATATATTAATATGATATACAATGTATTAAATATCATAGAATCAACCATTCAAAATGATATGATCATAGGGAAAAAGCGAAATTCTGGAAAAATAAAGATTTTTTTTTCAATTTGAACATAAAATGGAAAGAAAAATCTTACCACGATGGGTCTACCGCAGAAAATGCTAAATCTAAGATATTTTTTTACGAAAAAAAAATCAAAAATCAAAATGGTTGAGCTTCAAAAAGTTCGTGTTTTTTTTTAAACTAAACAATTATATCGAAGATGACTGAATATTTTTTAAATATTTTTTTTCACAAAGTACACATTAAAATAAAATAATTTGAAAAAAAATCTTACTTAATCAAATTTTGAGAAAGTTATGAGTATTTAAAAAAATCGATTTTTCCGGAAACTCACTACATATATCAGATTCCGTGATAATAATTGAAAAATTTACACGAGCCTTTTTGGTCGGAAACAATATCATATTTAAATTTCAGCCAAATCAAAGGGGGTTGGGTCTAAAAGTGATCGATTTGGCGTGAATTGCCCGATATATATATATATATATATATATTACATAGACATAGTACATATATATATACATATATTACATATACATAGTACATATATATATATATATATATATATAATTCTTGTGATATCATCATCATCGTTATAATAGTTGTTGACGGAGTATATTGTTATTTTTACCGATATCATTACTATTGTAAAATTCGTAGAAAATGAGAAAGAAAAAGCGCATTTATAGTGAAACATACCGTTAAAGTATCGTGGTTAATACGGAGAGTCTAGTGTGCACTACAGAGCCGATTAGACGAGGACCGGTGCAGATCCATTATGTAATTGTCGAGGATGTAGGGTAAATGAGCATTTGAGTCAATTGAGTGCGGCGGCAGCGTCGAACATATAGCACATCATAAAGCTGTTACGTCGACGCATTCGTTGCGTTTAGTTGCCTCGTACGCGGTTGCATGCCAGTCGCCTAGACGTATACACCGATAGAAAAATACACCCAATTGCCGCACCACAGAATGGAAGGAAAAAATTGACAAAAAAAATCGAATATTAATCAATTGACGATTATTCCTCGATGAGCAAATAATTTTACTCCAAAGGCTCGGAATTTCCTTATTCGCTATGGGGTCGCGAAGTATTATGAGAATAAATTATACGTAACGCACTTCATTCGAAGCTATTTATGGTTGCTGAGTGAGGGTAATAAAATAATTAGTGAACGGATGGAAATTGAATGAAAATTCCCATCAAGCAAATGGGTTTGAAGATTTAAAGAGGTTGAAGTTGAAACAAAAGATGTAGGTCCATTTTTTATCAATTGTCATCGGCTTTTTTGGGAATTTTTTAGAATTTATTTCGCATCTTGTTTTTTATTTTATATTTTCAAGTAGCTTTTATCCGTAGACTCGCTCGTGTACGACGGAAATTTTGGACATGCGTATGTTGGGGATAGATTTTAGATATTTGTGAATATCGCATTAAGGGCTATGTACCAATTATGAAAAACATGTTTTCTCAATACACACTCATAATCCCATCACGAGAAGGAAAAACATCGAAAATAAAGTGACAATAATGAAAGCTATTGAGACTCTACATCGAGTGTATATTGCAGAGCATCCTTATAAATGCTGAAGGATGACACGGGCCATTGTGCTTTGAACCTTCCGTCGGAACATTCATCCCTGGTCAGGATTTTGACATACCGGCTCGATCTGACCCGGATGGTACGCTTTGGTTGGTTTTTATTTTTAAAAAAGCAGGAGTATGCTTTTCACGTCTCCACTTGTCTGCATAATGAAAGTGCGGGAAATATGAAATTCAATTGTTGTAAAATAATGTTGAAAATTTTCGCTTTTGGAAAAGTGAGCATTTTATTCAAAATTTATTCGGTTAAAAATGACCCAGTGTGTCAAAGGAAGGTTGAAAGAAAAAGTGCATTTCCTGGGAGCCTACTTGACGAGCTCAGATGAAATAAAGCGCAGGGCATTTCTGGAAACGTTGACTTCCACAAGCCAAAATTTCAGGAAAAAAAGCCTCAGCCCTTTTGACTCCAAGTTCTCTCAAACAGACAGGCAACATTTTCAAAAACGATAAATATCGTATCTGCATCGACTACTCACCCAACCATCATAAGTTCAGCCTGAAAAAAAATATACTGACCAACACTGCAATTTCAGGGTATTGAAGTTTGCTCTGTTCGAACGCAATGAAAATTCTTTTTATATTTTTATTTTTGTTATTTTTCAAAATAATAAAAATGAGTCATTTTACAAAATAATAAAAACAAGGAAACGGAAATTCTTTTTTGTATTTTTATTTCCGCATTTTATCTATTTGTGAAATAATAAAAAGAGAAGATAAAAATATAAAAAATAATTTTCCCTGTAAATCCCAATCTGCAATTGGCGATTGAGTATCTCACTAACCCTTCACGGTCACCGGGCTTCAAAATGACCGCAAGCGCAACTTTAAGGAGGTTGGAGCGATTCAGTTGAGTCAAATGACGGTTTATTCATTTTTTTTTCAATGAACCTCAAAAAAATGCACACGAGATACAGATTTATTCTATACGTGCTAATTTTTTTGATATATAATTAAACGGCAAAATTATGCATTTTAACATTTTTATTACGTAAAGTAGAAAAACTTTTGTGTTACTACCAACTTGAAAAAGCATAACATTATCGATGATTATTATGAAAAAACTACGACAACGAATGTTTTATACAATTCACAATGAAATTTTGAGTAATTCATCATTATACATATTCATATTTACGTCACGAGATTATTGGCCCATGGTTTACGATGGGCAAGATGAGGATTTTTTTTTTCTAAATGTTCACAAAGGTTCAGTTTGCGTTAATCCGTTGTTAGAAATGGTTTATCTTGGTGCTAATTAACAATAAAAATTACATAACCTTTAGTGTGAAAGTCTTGCCCGTCTAACCGCACGTTAAATTACATACATTGAACTATTTTTTATCTCTGGTGTTTGGTGGTGTAAAAAGTTCAAAAAATTCTTAAAGACTCAGTATAGTGTAAACAATAACATGTATTTTTATTAAATTTAACCTTGAATTGTGGCTAACGCTCCAACCTCCTTAAGCTAAAATTACTATGATAAGTTGTTGGGGCCAAGGCGACTGGCCTGCCTTCTAGCGGTGCTTTGGTGTACCCGTTGTAAGTACACAGTAGGGTCGGACGTGGAGCTATTTTTTTCCTCAAACTATTTCTCAATGTGGAGCTATTTTTTCCCCTTAAACTATCATATCTCAAGATTACCACCCTAAAATTTTATTCAAAAAAATAAAAATTGCAAAAGTTATAATTTTTTTTAGTAAAAAGGGCTTTTTTACACCTCGACCCCTTTCTCATTTTTTCCCGTCATTTTAAAATTCGATTAAAATATAATACCGAGAATGCCACAATCTAGAATGTTCAGACTAATATCCTGAATTTTTAGGCGTCATTCGGAACAATACGGTCAACGCGGCAATTGTTTGAAACACGGCTGGGGTCATTGCGACCCCCATGACCAGAACGTTTGACCGAAAGAGCTGATATTAAGAAATTGTACTGTCTTGAAATACGCTCACTTGGAGCACAATAAAAATTCTTTATTATATTTTTATTTCCGCATTTTTAATATATTGTAAAATATCAAAAATGAAGAAAGAAAAATATAAAAAATAATTTTACAAAAGAAAGAAAGATGTAAAAAAATAATGTTCGTTTCGTTTCAACGATGCAAACTTGAAGATGCAATTTCATAATATTATTGAGATACTCAATTGTCAATAACAGAGTGGGATTCGGTGATCCCAGATTGCCCAAAAAACGACGCAAAATTGGATCTCACTCCACCAAAAACATGTTTCTATCTCAGGAATTTGTTTTATTTTCTTTTCAGCACAGTTATTGGAAAATTGAACGAGACTTTTTGCATCGCTCGCCCCCATCATTCCATTCCAGTCTTTTTCTCTCTGTCTACCCTATCTCTGTTTCTGACTCTTTAATTGTGGTTTTTTTTCTTGCTGTCCATGCCCGTGTACATACGTATTGCCGCTAGCTCGATATTCGTTTCTCGCGTTGTGCACGCGCGCGCCGGCTTTTCCGATCCGTACGAGTGGGTGAATTTTCCTCTCTCGTCGCGTCCACCGGTACGATCGCTGCAAACATTTTGCAGCCAGTGTTTTTTTTGCAGCCTCGCTTATAGCAATGAGCGAGGGAGAACGAGAACGCGGAGGAAGGAGTGCTCCAAAGAGAGAGGAGCGAGGGAGAGAGAGATGGACCTTGGCCACAAGGTTGCACCGAGTCTTTCAATGAGATCGAACTGCCTCTCTGTTACGGTTAAATTGTGCAGGGAACAATGCAACTAGGTCCGAGCTGCACTCGCACAAGTAGCAACGAGCAGGAAACTTCGAAATCACAGGTATAAAACGACATTCGAATGGACTTTTAGCCAGAGACGAAGAAACAAGTTTTCTTTACGAAGAACTCGAGAATATGCCAAGTTTCATAAATCAGTGCGAAGTTATGCGAAAATCTTATTCGAATTTGATTATAATGTAATTTTTTTCGTGTATCTATAATAATGCTACAATATAATCAGAATATCAGCATAATAGTACTTAAACTGTAAATTTTAGAATTTAGCTGGTATAATCAGTATTGGCCACGGCCAATATCTCGATGGGTGACCGCTTGACGGATTATACTCGTCGCTGAAAAAAGAGGAATTTTCGTGAATTTTTTTTTTTTGGAAAAACGTGTTCACGTTTTCGATTTTCTTTTGTTTTACATTGAAGAGTATGGTTTTTAGTATCTTTGACAATTTTTGTACTGAAAAATATTTATAAACGTGCGAGATAAAAATGGTTCGTGCAGACCGCTGCTTGAAAAAAGTTCTTGCGGTGACCACTACTGCACGGAAACGAATAATACGAATTAAATTATTTAAATTAAAAAAAAAATTAACCACGTTTTTAAAACGGACTAAAAAGTATAAAATAATTTCTCCGAGCTCCATGCAGATTTATAACCTAATACAGATTCCTAACCCTGTGCAGATTGTTATAAAAAATTGTGATTATGAATTTTACGAATAGTTCACCTAAGTCACTAACAATTTTATTGCACTGCAAATGATATGAACTGTTGTGTGAGTTTTCTCAACGTCAGCTACTCCCTACACTCCATCTATTGCATATGCCCAACGTTTTTTCGTTTTTAATCTCACAAGTATTTTTATAGCTATTAAAAATTCACAGTCACACATTTTGAGGATAATCTGTATGGGGTTAAGAATCTGTATTGGGTTATAAATTTGTATGGGACTAGGAGAAATTATTTGATACTTTTTAGTCCGTTTTAAAAACGTAGTTTAAAACAAAATTATTTAAATAATTTTATTTTCTGCTTTCTAGCCTAGTGTGTGAAATATTGCTTCTCCTTCTCTAGGCGTCGCTTGCGTTGGGGGCTGTCTCCTTGACCATCGTAGAAATTGTCACTAATGCACTATTCACTATTAATATTATTATTATTTTTAATTTTTCCTCTCGGACTAAAATATATTTTTTATTTCTTTATTAATTTTTTTCACATTTTTTTCTCTCTTTCTCTCGGTATGACAGACTTGCCTGTCTGTTGATTTGTCTGTCATCCAGATCTGAGCTATGTTCGGAGTTTCAAGTCTCTAGCTCATGCGGAAGTTAGTTCAAAATCGATTGTAAAATTTGTACCGAACAGACAAACAGACAACGAAGAAAGTGGGTTAATAAAAACGTGGTGGAAAATCAAACGATATTAGTTTTTGCATGAAGTGCTTGGTTGACGGATTTAATAAAGTATTCATTTTTGAAAGTAAGGCCGCTGTTCAAAGTGAAAGTTTCGATTTTCGATGAAAAAAAAACGGTTTAGTTTTGTCGATAAAAATGTAGTAAATAATTAATTCGTTCAAGCACAGAATTTCCATGTGTAAAAGAAACTTGTCAAATTTTAAGTTGATCGGTGCAGTGTTTTTCAAGATATCGTGGTCGCCGATTTTGAAAAAGTCATTTTGAGAAAAACGCGTTTGACGTTCATGGAACCTACCTATAAACGCCCATAACTCCCTCAATTTTGGACATATCGACTTGACATTTTCAGAAAATATTTTTGAAATGTTATATTTTGAAAATCTGTCAAAACCCAAAAATCGATATTGAAAAAAAAAAAAAAATTCAACTAGGTGTAAGCCCTCAACCGTATACCTGCGTCGCTTATTAGTATTTCCATTCTCCTACTCCGCTGTAGATCGAAATTCTTTCGCAGCATTTACGATGCCGAATTTTTGCGCAGAATAATCGAGAAAAAGAAGCAAATCTGTAGAGTCCACTAATTATTATCACCGTTGATTGTATGACAAAAAGAGTGGCTTCGCCCCAAAAAGAAATGCGCGTTAACATTTTTCGTCCTACTGCGTTTATCTTATTTTCTGCCTTTTTCTTATCCTCCGGGACTCGAGTCCTGGCCATGAAACGAGCGACTTCCGGGCCTATCGACCGGATCGAAAACCCTTCGAGTCCGCGTGGAACGCCGGCAGGAGGCGAGTTAAGAATTATTCGAGAAAAGGAAAAAAGGAAGTATAAATAAATCGGGATTCCAAAAGGAACAGCGAGCGGATAAAGGGGGAGTGAAAAGACAGGATAGTCGTGAACGAGAAGTGGGCACGCGAGATAGAGGCAATTTACATGGAGAAAAGCTGCTGTGGTCGATTCCTGTATAGATAGTGATACACGTACGTGTATCTGATGCATAAAGGGGTTAGGAGAAGAAAAAAAAGGGAATAAGGAGTTTTCAGGCTTACTTTTCAGACTTGCCTCTTTTCTATGCCATCGTCGGCCTTCTATTTTTGTCTCCCGCAGGAAGCTTCGCAATCGGCTATACGATCACAATTATCAGCCACCCCTCAGTAATGGGATAGCTTCTGCTACGTTCAACCCAAAGCAATTGTGAATAATTTAGAGGCTTTTCTAATCTACAAAAAAAAAACGTATGTACAAAAATAGCTATACGAGTGACGGTCTTTTCATTCTTTTTTGGACAAACTAATGAGTTTATGAATAAACTCAAGCTTACATAGCACTCCTTCAAAGTACTCTTCTCAGTACTCCGAAAAAAAATCGACTTTTTTTCTCGCGAAACTCGAGCTTACATAGCATTTCTTTGAAAATACTTGAAAAAGCACCTTAAAAAGAATGTGAGATTGAACAAAAAAATTCGAAAAATTTAGTTTTTGAATTTTATTTCTTAATGAAAAACGAAAAACTAATTTTTTCGTGAATCACACGAAATTATGAAATGACGATTTGCAAGCTCATTTCAGATTTTTTTATTATTGCATTTTTTGGTGTACCGGAGATATGAAGCGAAGTATAAATTTACAGTTCTCATACATGTGTGTCAGAAATAAAATAAATTCAGTCATAAGTGGCACCGAGCCGCAAATTTCAAGTTCGAACTGTTGATTTCGAATGATTGTTCATCTGTATTCTAAAATGTTTCTCATTAATATGAAAAGTTTCCTTTGCACGTGAATCACTAACACAAAAATGACAAATCTTTGTAACATTTTTTCATTATGCCTTTTCTCATAATATCTGAGAGTGAAGCAACCTATGAGAACGCGTGCGAACAGCTGCAATTTAAGAGGTCTTCTCACTTTAGGATTTTTTGATAGGTTTGTATTATAGATATTGATATAAAAGTTGTTACACTTGATAAATACACGTCCAAAATGGAGTTTAAAAAATTATTTATTCAAGTCACTATTTATAGACGAAAATGGTAGTTAAAAAAATGTAAAAAAATTGTAGGTCTACACTGTTGATGTAATCTCGGAGATGGATCATTCGAAACAAAAAAATCGAACGGTTTTAGATTCAGTATGTTAATGGCTATAGCGCATATCATACGATTTTTAATAAATGCAAAAATAACAAAATGGCGAACATTTTTCGAAAAAAAATAAACATGTTTTTTCACCGTTTTTGGCAAAAAATTAGTAAATATGAAAATTAAAAAAATCCTTGATATGTGCTATAGCTATAGTTGCAAAGAATATGTAGTTAAAATTTCATAAAGATCGGTTTAGTACTTTCGAAGATTTTATCAAGAAGCCATCGAAAATCGTTGTTTTGAGAATAACGCGCTTAAAATTTGTTTGGGTTACATGAATGCATTAAAAAATTTTTTTTAATGTATTTCGAAAGTGTAACTTAAGTGTAAAAAAATTATAATGTATTTCGAAAATGTAACTTAAATGTAAAAAAAATGTTAATGTATTTCTAAAGTGTAATTTAAGTGTAACAACTGTTTTAGCAATATTTATAATATCAACCTATCAAAAAAATTCATGAAAATAGGCTTTTTGCGTCTAAAGTGAGAAGACCCCTTAAAAGGATCACAATTCCTCAACGGGTTAGTGGATCGACGCGAAATTTTGCATACAGGCATAGGACAAACGAAGTAATAAAGCATCCAAATTTCCTTGCCATGCTTGCATTTCTATATGACTGTCATAGGTCTTTAATTTTTCCTCTTTTGTTTCTCTTCTTCAATAAAAAAAAGTCTTTCAGGCCACGTATATGCGTCAATCTCACATCCGTTTGTCTTTTAATCATGTTATATTTATTTACGAAATGCCAGAATTTCTGGGACTGAAAATTTCTCATACAAAGCGAATGATTTTATGCCGATCGATATATAAAACACAATCGGAAATTCTCGCGGAATACGAGCAGAGCTGAATTGTGTCCGGTATAAGGGGAGAATAAACCGCTGTATTGTTTAATTTCTCTTAGTCCTTTTTTGCACCGTACTTCGTCTCTCAATTTCCTGACCCGAGGCTCGAATGTTATGCGGTTTAACTATTTTTTGTTCGTTGTTTGTCATTTTTAAGGGCGGGGTAAAGTATTTAAATTTTTTTTTTTTCATTTTTTTTTAATTTTTTAAATGAATGCATAATATATCAAGAACATTGTGTTAAAATTTCAAGTCGATCGGAGTAAAATTGACGAAGTTATGAGTATTTGAGCGTCTATTGCTCCATGCCGTTCTCTTCTCTTCTGCGTTTTTCAAACCGTTTTTCTGAGACTTGTCATATTTGAAGTCCGTGTGCACGATAACTCAAAATCTACTGGACCAATCGCTTTGAAATTTTGCACAGTACTTCTTCACATAATTCACCAGGTATTGTCGAGAGCTTTTTTGTTTTTTTAATAATTACTAATTTTTCAACAACAAATTAGCCGATTTTTTTAGCGAAAATCGGGTTTTTGGCTCCCAAGTATTACGAAAAATCGAAAAATCGAAAAAAAAAATCCTCCCGTCATTACCTCGAGAAACATCTCCTTTAACAAATGCATTTTGATTTTTTTGTTCCAAATGATTCTGTTGCGAGTTATGGTGCACACCGCAAACCAACTTTTTTTCGAGGCGCCTCCGGGGTTTAATTTTCACTCGCTCAATTTTGAATATTTTGCAATGCAAATTTAGGAGAATGTTGTGCAAATGTTACTTTATTATATGTAAATTTTTTAATAAACGAACACTATTCGTTACGCCAAAAAAAAATCTTAAAAACATGCCTTTTTTTCGCCGAATTAACTTTACCCCGCCGTTAAAGCGTTGAAAAATTGCGATCTTTTTCTCTATTCAAGCATGCAATGGCTGCTTATAAAAACTTTCGCGGGCATTAATCAGTTCTCTTGGTCCGGGGAAAAAAATGTTCATACGCGAGGGGCCTGCAGAGGGATTGGAAAAATCCACAAATGAAGCAAAAAAGCTCAAGAAAGCAACGTTCATGTTTATTAGTTACAACATTTGGATTTTTTTTTGTCACATTATTATTACGTATCGTTAAAAATGTACAAGTAATAGCAAACATTTGCGCGTGTATGCCGGAAATGAAATTGGTTCACCTACAGCACGTTGGCCGGTCGATAATGAATTGTAAATAGTCGATCCAATATTCCAGGCCAATTTGTTGCCCGCAATGGCTTCGCTTTTCCAGGAAAAACGTTCATCAACTGTGAATGTTTTCCGATTTTATTTTTTCAACGCGTCAAACGCCACTCGAAGCTACTGTACAATTCATGAAGGCTCTCCAAACCTGTCAGCACGGAGCGAAAAAAAACGAATCAGTGAAACGTCCATTATTTTTTGGCAGAGAAGCTGAGGTTTTCTCTGAACGGGCCACAGTAAGATGACGGGATACTTTTTTTTCGATGCTGAAGCTTGCATCGTTGTAGCGCAATACAAATTCTTTTTAATTCAGAAAAAAAATATTTTCCGATTCGGGCTGTGAAAATCACTTGTACGTGCCTACGTATTCTTGTTGGCGATTTACAACCTCAATTTGCAAAGTTAAAGCTTTTGGATTGAAATAAAAATGGAATAATAAAAAAAACGTTGTTAAAAAATCGTCATTTGTTCGGAATATTCATGAATTTTCTGAAACTCGGACTAAAATGCGACAGTACAAGTAGAAAAATTTAACGGGTCGAAATCTTGCGTTTTGTTCCAGTGGGCCATCAAACATTTTCACATTAACATGCAAAAAGGTATATATAAAAGTACCAAAAACCCGAAGTCGATATCACGTCAGGTACAAAAAAACTTCAGGCATACAAATATGTATGCCGATACACATGAATGTTTGGGTTCGCGTATGGGTTCATTAAAAACACGAGCAGTTTAAACCGAAATCCGTTTGTTCAGCTGGCAAGGACGTGCTTTATTGGTCATCATATCTGCTGCTGACAGGCATGGTTATTCGAACGATTAATTATAAGCAACCGCCTAACAATGGTCATACGTAATTAAACTCCATCCTCCCCCCACCCCCTCTCTCTCTCCCTCTTTTCCTATTGCTTGTCTGTTTTCAAGCGAGTTCGCTCTTTTCCACATCGCCTTTCTTTTCCTGTTTTGCATCACCAACACTTCCACGCAGTGAGTTTGTTTAAACCCTCCCTGTATCGATGTATACCCATGCTGTGGTGTTTAAACATCAATACGTATCTCATCCCACCATTTTCTCGTCGGCCGTACGGCATCGAAATTTCAATTCGTTAGCCATTTTCACATTTCATTTGAGGTGAATAATTGAGCCTCCGCTACCCTGTCGGCTGTATTGGTCGGTTAAAAAACCAGTTAATAGATGCGTTTTTCACGCGCAAGAGAGTCGAAATTTCTGTGAACACAAAAAAAAAAACCATTCTACTGTGTCGGTGAATCGATCCCCCCATAACCCGCGTAATTCAACAAACAAAACTCGTTTATCTGCAATTTGTGAAAAAAAATGAAATCCAAATAAAAACGCATAAAAAACACTCATATGTATATATATATCTACCTTGGGCGATCCTATTTTATTTATAAAATTCTGCCATAATCTTTTTGCAACGTATGCCTCCACGCTGCTATTTCAATGCGTTATTTGGGGGGGGGGGGGCCTTAAAATTTGCCGTCCTTTCACTAGCATTGGCAGTCTGCTCTGCAACGAGCGTGCGGTCAGTCGTTTATTGCGTGTGGGTGAATACAAACGTGAATACACGCTAATCCCTGTGTATCATATCTCCGTAGCTGTCTATAAATGCTGGAGGATGAAATTGATCGTTATCCCGCAACGATTCTGCGAGCGGTAGGCGGAGAGACGAGGAGGGTGAGAGAATTTGGGTCGGTTCCCGTAGACTCTCGAATTTCAGTTTTGTCGCCAATTCCAATGTGCGCTAATGCTACGTATTATTACCAGCAACAGAAATGATACAGATAGCCTCGACAGAATATCAATCCAATTCGAATTGCACGCAACGTTCGATTTCGTTCCCAATGCGGCCTAGCTGTCTCATTCAAGCGCCATTTTGTGCAACGAGCAACGTATGCTCGGCTCTTCTCATGCGTCACACCAACACCAGATCTATCGCCGTGATCCATTTGACATCCATTTGACTCATTCAAGGCACTCTAGACATCCATTTGGCTCATTCGAGGCACATCGGTGATCCGAGAAGCATGTTAGATCTGACGGTTTCATTCTCTCTGATCTTTGCCACCGAAGATCAGTTCGCTGGATCACAACAGCTATCGTTGGATCAACCCACGGATCCCAGACTCGGCTGTGAACTTTTCCTAGAGCTTCGACCGTCCGCTCCAAAGTCCCAAAGTTGCAGCTGTCCTAGGCGCATCTCAGGCTTACCAGGCTCGTTGTGAGCTGCTGTTCACACAAATTGGTTATTATAATCATTGGGCGGCGGACTGAATGGAGGGGAATGCCTTGGGAGCGTGGAAAGCGTCTTCTCGTTAACGTCGGCAGACATGAGTATCCAAAGAGCCCAAAGACGTCTCTCGTAGCTGGAAGAAGAAAGGCAAGATGAGCTGAACGGCCATGCCGATGAGTAAATCAAGCGACGCAAGATCGGCTCTCTTGTGCGCGATCACTTCGAGCGGGCAAGACCAACAATGAATGCATTTCGCTGGGGGGACGACTCGCCCCCGATGCGGTTGATGTGTGTGCGAGCCGCGATCTCATCGTGGAGAAGTGGAGACCATCCTGCGAGACCGGTTCCTCAGCAAACAACGACGCAAGAGAGAGGGAGAGGGAGAGAGAGAGAGAGAGGGAGAGAGAGAGAGTTACAGCTCGACCACCAACGGGCCAAGGTATCCCGCGAGGCGACGTCGTCGCGACGATCGTTTGACTGGGAATCGATATATATCGGATTCGACATCCGCCTTCGGTCGCGAACCCTTCCGCAGTACTACAGGGATCGTGACTCACTGAGATCAAGGTAAGGTCACTCAAAAGTTAGTCTTGACGCAATTGTCACCAGAACTCAACGCTATGGTTGCTGCTTGCCATCGAAGCTGGTCGATAAACATGGCAGCATCGTCATGATGTTGTTTGGATTTGGTCAGCTCTTAACAGGCGGCTCCTCAGAACTGCTACGTCAATCAAGTGGCGCCTAAACTCATCTGCATATCACCCTCGATGGTCCCCCCCAATGGCCTTCCGTAAGGCTTTGTCATTAATCGGCGATGTCATTTCGATGTGCCGCTCCACGAAATCTTTGAGTCCCGCCTGAGGGCAAGATCCGATGATTTCTCGTGAAAATACCAAGAGGCTCCTGCAGGGCAACCCAATAACCATCTGTTGAGAATTTTCTTTCAACTTCGCCCTAGTGTATTAACTCCAGCGTGAAACACTCGAGGAATCGTTAGAGTGAAATCAGCAAATATATACAGCCAGCTAGGAGGAGATTTCTCCTTTTTATTCCTCAAAGAGACAGAGCTGAGAATCCACAGTCGCATGCTGACGTTCCCGGACCCACGGGAGACTCATTAAGGGGTTATTTCAAAAGTTAACTGAATCGAGTTGGTAGAGCCGGTCCTATCCTCTTAGCCGTGGGAAAGAGCGAGAGAGAGAGAGAGAGAGAGAGAGAGAGAGAGAGAGAGAGAGAGCGAGAGGCAAGACGAGAGAAGTTATGAAAAAGAAGGAGAGGAAGAAGAAGAGGAGGATGGAAAAAAAAAGAAAGGATGCCTTCGCGTAACGCGTTCGCGAACGTTTCTCCTTCAGACCCCGAGGGAATGGCACCGGAGAATTTTCTCTCCAGCGTGTGCCGTGCTGGTTCGGGAGCTTTTTACCGCATCGTGGTTTGAGCCTTCTCCCGACCCCAGAGAGCTCGGAAATATTAATTAACGTCATCTCCCTATCCCCTCACGACGAGAGAGAGAGAGAGCGAGAGAGAGAGAGAGAGAGAGAGAGCGCGACGGTGGGTCTCTGTATAGATATTTACAGTTTGTTATCTCCCGACGCCGCTCCTCTACCTATCCGCCCTCCAGACGCTTTATCTCCCCGACGACGTTTCTCCCGTCGCCCGATCTCAAGATCTTCTCACTTCTCTCCACGGCTGTGCTCGAATTTTCAACGACCCCGTGGACCCGATAAAAATCACTTTGCCACACACCTTATTTGGCCCGCGAGTATCATTTGTACGTGACGATCAAGCCCGCGCACCTGCTCGAGTATAATTCGCAACGGGATTGCCGTAGAGCGGTCGATAGATCGACGTTAAAAAAAATCCGCCAGGTGGCTACGAGCGGAAATGTTCTCGCAAGAGGAACCACACGGCCGCGATGTATATAAGGCTTCTCGGGTCTAAAGTATTGCTCGTTCCTATCGGCATATGCGAATCGGGAGATCCTTGACATTCGTGCTTCAGGTCAAACCTGACATCTACTCGATCCTTCTCGTAATTGGTACTGTTGCAAAATGGTCCCTCCAAGTGTGTACTCAATGCGTGAAGTTTCTCGAACGCGGTTGGTCACGTTTCACTTCCCTGTCACGTTTGATATTGTCCCCGGTGCGCTTCTGCTTTGCGACGCGATCTTTTCATTGTCAAAAGATTATCCGTTTTGAATACTCAGCTGAGTGGGGCGGCATGTACCGTTTGCATACATCACTGAATCGCTTCAAAACGTTTCGGGTACCGTCACCCGAGTGGAAAACGTAACTCATCACCGCCTAGCCACAAGCTAGTAAAGTGATGTTTCGAATCGTCATTAGCTGACCCTCTTAGCTATTGACTACCCTTGTAACGCTTTGGTCCTCTAGTGACTGAATACAAAAAAATAGATGGGGACTAGATGGAAAGAAAATATATCACGGCTGTATTATATTTCTGACCTACCCATGACCTAGTTTTTTCAACTACCGACTGGGAAAATGAATTAGGTGGCGATTGGATAAAAACCAAATTTGCGGCAATATATTTTTGTGATTTTTTTGCACATTATTTACATCAATGGACCCTTTTACGATATTCTTCGTTGTCCATTAATTAGGGTTATGGTATTTGCGCTGTGAATATATTAATGGTTCAATTTTAAATTATCTCAGACAAACGCTTACGCCGTAACGTGGTTTCGATCCCGGGACCTCTGGGTGATGAGTTGTGACGTTCCACTGAGCCAGTTCTACTTTTTTGTTTTTATGAATTTTCTTATCGTCTACATATGTTACACTACACAATGTCAGATTATTGAAAAATAGGTGGATTAAGAAATGTAAATAATATTATCGGACCAATGACTCAATTGCGTTCGTATTGAGAGCAATAATCGCATGGAATTACATAACCTTAAATTGTATTTGTCCGATCATTTGTTCTGGCTAGTGCAGCCGCAGTTGGAAAGTGTTGGCTAGGTCATCGCGAGATACCGACTTGGGATTTAATTCATTCGCAACGTCATCTGTAACTCAAGTTGCTTAACCAGCTATGAGCTAGTCGCTCGATGGAACTACATGTAGTCACATAACCACACTTTGTAATTTGTGATCAAGATCGGCTGGACAGTGACTAGCCAAGGGGTGCACAGCCGCAGTTAGCTGGCTAGGTCATGGCGAGATAACTACTTGAGAATTTTGCATTTGCAACGTCATCTGTAACTCAAGTTGCTTAGCCAGCCATGAGCCAGTCGCTCGATGGAACTACACGTAGTCACATAACCTTACTTTGTAATTTTTTATCAAGATCGGCTGGGCAGTGACTAACCAAGGGGCGCATAGCCGCAGTTAACTAGTGTTGGCTAGGTCATGACGTCATGCCCACTTGAGAATTTTGCAAAGCCATCTGAAACTCAAGTTAGCTATCCAGCCATGAATCATTCGCTATATGGAACTACACGTAGTCACATAACCTTACTTTGTCATTTGTGACCAAGATCAGCTGGACAGTGACTAGACAAGGGCTGGATAACAAAGCATTCGCAATGTTACTAGCTCATAGCGAGTCAACCATTGGTCAGTTCGTTTGAGCTCAATTGGACGAGCCAGTTACTAGATCGTAACTCAGACAGGCTAGCACAATTTCTACTCGGGCGCAGTAGCACTCTGGCGAATCGATGCTATTGGTACAAATTTATAAACACTCGGACTCACTCACTTGTGGCCTCAAAGCTGTTAGCTAAAATGGGTACCCTTTGGTACCCATTATTGGTGATCAATGCGATCCAATAGCCAGTCACTTCTGCAGGCGAATGACTGATCGACAAGGGCTGGATAACAAAACATTCACAATATTACTAGCTCATAGCGAGTCAACCATTGTTCTGTTCGTATGAGCTCAATTGGGTAAGCCAGTTACCAGGTCGTAACTCAGACAGGCTAGCACAATTTCTACTCGGTCACAGTAGCACTCTGGCGAATCGATGCTATTGGTACAAATTTATAAACACTCGGACTTTGTGACCCCAAAGCTGGTAGCTAAAATGGGTACCAAAGGATACCCATTTTATTGGTGATCCATGCGATTCAATAGCCAGTCACTTCTGCAGGCGAATGGCCGATCGACCCGGAACAAAAGGCCGGAAAAATTCTGCCCATTCGTGGATTTTAATGTTGCAACGCGTGAAGCCAACGTCCAAGTGACTGAGGATCGAAACTCATCATGTGTATCTGACTGCGTTGACTCATATATGCGAGTTACGACCTTCTGTGTGTAAGTTATCGATTCGCAAAGGTGGCGCAGCCTCGTGTTACTGGTTATCCGGTGGCGTGTAAACAAATTGGCAGTAATGACATTGCAATTTGTCAGATAGTTCGAGCTACGCGAGCATAGCGCGCCGCTGTAGCGTGTACGCGTACTGTGGGATACGCCTGTCCCACATGCCGGTCCCACCTCGTGTGCGGTATATATTAGTCGGGACGAGAATGCGAGAGAGAAAGAGAGCGAAACAGAGCGGAAGTGGTGAGAAAGAGAATGCCGGAGAGAGACAGGGAGAGAGCAAGGGGTGAAAATGGCCATGGACATTGAACACACGCCGATTATTTCTCTCCAGCGAAACTTGCACAGTCCCCTGGTAACGTGTGCATCGGACATGGGCTTCGCGTTCCATTTGCATATGTACGTTCCGATGACTACGAACTATACCGTGTATCAATATATGTATATGCCTATGCCTATATATTGGCATGCGTATACATTAATCTATGAAAAATATTTGTATAATCTCGTGACGATTGAGGAGAACGTATTGTCCTCTGTATGACGATACATTCTTCCATTTTGCAAACAGCGCATATTTGCACGGTGATAAATTTATTAACATATAAATGAGTATGATAAAATCAACAATAATGATAACTTTTCATCGAGGGATATGTCAAAATATTCATATGCAAATGATCACGTTTAACGCTGGGAAAGTAGTTGCTGCAAATTTCCATTGAACATCATATCGTTTGGAACGAAAAAATAATGCGGCCTGTGTTGAAAAGCTTCCAATTTGAATAATCACGTGGCTCATTTATTTATCTTTTAAACTGGAGTTACGTAATGCAGTATGCACCACGTCTTGGCTGCCTCGACAGCGACTTACATTTCTCTGTTCTTCTCTGACTCTCTTTTTGTGTTTCTTTTTCATTGTCGGTACAGACTCCTCGTTGCAAAGGGTTGCTGTTTATTTTCCAGGTACGTGCAAAAAACTCGAGAAAGGAAGACGGGAGAGATATTTCCAATATACGAACGCCGAGAAAGCCGGAATATATTTGAAGCCGTGGAAAAAAAAGGTGAACCCATGGGCGTCTATCGGTTCCCGCTCTTTTATAAATATTTATCCTCATTTGAATCCCTCGGGATTTTTCCCGGTTATTCTGCACACCTCACTGTCCTTCGACTATGTCTTCTCCGTTCTTCTTTTCTACACTCTCTCTCTCTCTCTCTCTCTCTCTCTCTCTCTCTCTCTCTCTCTCTCTCTCTCTCTCTCTCTCTCTCTTTCTCTTTCTAATTCTTTGGTTCTACCTTCGCCTCAATCCTTTTCTACCCTCACCAGATACGTATTTGTTCTTGCAAATCTTTTATACGTTTCGCATGTGGATTTCCCATCACTGTAAGAATAAGTTCATGAACTCTATTTTCACCAACTTCTTCGTCTTTCACTACCTTTAAAGTCAGCATTTTATTTGACGAATTTGACTGCCGTTTCCGAGAAAAAAAACTTTTTAAGGAGGGTGGTCTAGTTAGAATTTTCAAAAAATCGATTTTTTTTTCCATTTTCTAAAAGTATAATATCTTACGAGTATTTTCCGACTAATTGAATGTAAATCAGACCATTATTCGCCGAAATACATAACTTTGAAGGACGCCGTGGACGCTGCATGCAAATCGTACTCAAAACCTTAAACTCGTTTTTCTCAAAACCATGTTTTCGAAGTCGGTGATCAATGTAACTCGAGAACGGCTTTACCGATCGGGTTGAAATTTATATCACTTCTTCTATGCAAAGTTTTCCTCCGGATGAACGAAGGATTTTTTTTGGACAATTATTTTTTTTTATAGTGAATTTTTGTAAGTGAAATTTTGGTCAAAACAACACTTTTGACTTTCAACGTCCGCCATTTTGTGAAAAATGGAAATTTTTCAAAACCCTTCGTTCAACCGGAGCATTATAACATTAACCCCCCTGTTTTGTTCCCCCCTGTTTTGTTGGTTTCAGATAATCCGTCACAGCGTGAGAGTGATCACCGCAAAATCTGTTTTTTTTTTGCAGCGTCCTCGGCCATTGATACGTATCGGCTTATTTTGAAACATACTTATTTAAAAAAATTATAATGTTTACATTAAATATATATCTTTTAAACGGAAGAACTTTTGTTGTAAATTATTTTATCGTTTGGCCGAAAAAAAATCGGAAAAAAGGCCTTTTTTTAACGTTCCAACTAGGCCTCACTCCTTAAGAAAAACGAAAAACGACTTTTTTGTTTTATTTTCGTTCAGTAACTGCCTTGCCATTTTTTATGACTAACAAGCTGTCGTTACAATTCATTGGTGGTACGGGATACTGCAGTGAAAAAATGACAGCATTGAGGTGTTGCACATAACGAAAAAGCTCCATACCTGTTTAGGAAATGTCAAGAATCATCAACGTGACAACGGGGAATTTGAGAGCCGCTATGTCTTACCTGTAACATACATAAAAATGGAAAAAATTAATGATAATAATTAATATTGCGATGGGTAAAAATATCAATTTTTTCGCATTCACTCAAAGTATATATATTCAAGAATATGTGGAAAAAAAATCCAGTTGAGATATTAAAAACTAACCAAGTTACAGACGATTTAGTGAGGGCAGGAGCCCAACGATTTACGTATACGAAACTTTCAATCGCGTTTTTCTTTTAACGACTTTTCTCGATATGACCGGAAGCATAACTCTAGCTATAATTGTCCGATTTCCAATTTAAAATAACAAAAATGTACGTAACTGCAGTAGATCATTGTACGTGGTCGTTCTTTTTTTGTAATTTAGTATTTTTGAAGCCCCTGCATATATGTAAATGTTTCGCCAACATAACATTTTGTTTTAACGTCCGCCATTGTGTAAAAATATGATATTTTGCAAAAAAGGCTACCTCGAATGAGAACTACATTTGTATAGATTATAAAAGGTTTTTATTTTTATTCTTCAGACATCGTCAACTTTTCTATCCGGCCATTGGACCACATTTTTTCTACAAAGACTATTATACATCAATAACTGGTTGATTTTAAAATTTTTGTTTTATTATGATTATTGTTTTACTTTTGTTTTTATAATCAACAATTGTTGATTTTTAATTTTTTTAAATAAAAATGTATCGAAATAAGTTCAACGTATGCTCAATAAAATGACTTTTTCCCTAATACGAAATAAATACGGTAAACAAAAAAAAATCGGAAAAACGACCTTCCTCGCCCTGTCACAGTAGTGTCCTCCCTGTATCAATGATTTTTTTTTCGATTCGCAATTAAAGTACACACACACACAAACACTTAAATTTCGTCTGATAAACTTCTCATTGAATGCCCAATTTCAAAATAGTGTAAACGAGTAGAACAAATATATTTCGATGCTCCGGAATGAGTGGATCATATTTTACGTTGGCTCGCAAACTTAGAGCACGAGGGACCACTTCGGATAATGACGGGCGATTCTTCCAAGGAGCTTTAGGAATGAGGAAAGAGCGGAGTGAAAAATAAAAGAAAGAAGAAAAATGGGGAGAATGAAAGGAGAAGCGGTGACAGTAACGAGGATTTCTCTCGGCTTCTCACTGACTGCGTTTCTCTCGTTGCTTTTGCTCGCCGCTTGTTCAATTTAAACGGCGAATGCAACGTACAGAGGTAAAATACAAAGCGGTGAATCGAAAAAGGTGTGCTCGACCGAAACATTATTTTCGTCGTAGCTGCGCTACTCCGAAATTTTTGAAACCATAAAAACATGACAATTTTTACGATGCACATTTCCATTCTATCATTGACAAACGTTGCGTACGCCGGATTGCGCAAATACAAAAAATTCGCACATTATTGCGTGCTTTCCACGATATTTATTCATCCATTATGATTATAGTCCACCCCACGTCGATCGATCAATCAATCAATTAGTTAAATCCCGTGATTCACAAAAATTGCCAATGCGATGAAACATTTTCCATCAAATATCGTCACTTCTGTACGTACATCGAGTCACGTCAATAGTATTTTTATTTTTCGATACATCCCTCCCATCAGGGCTTTTGGGCATCAGCCCAAAATGCTTATTTATCCAACTGGCATCGAATGTCCAATTAAATAACGCTGGAAAACAGCAAACAAACATCTACTCTAGATTATAAGTGGAGGACACTTTTTAAGAAAAATCTCACTTTATTCATAACAGGATTTTTTCTTCAAGCTTCTCACACAAGGCTGTGAGAAGTTCGCTTTGGTCTTTCGCACCCTGGTGCAAATACGAGCAGACCCAACGAGAAACGGTGAAGTGTCGACGAAGGAGGGGAGGGAAGTGCGAAGCATTAGTTGGACTGTAACGGCCTTTCCAAGAATATTAACCCTCGGTAGTCACACTTAGCTAGAATCACGTGATAGTCATACTGGGTCCATGGGACCCAGGCGTTTTTAAATTGTTATAAATAATGAAATAATGCATTGAGCGATATGAAAAATAATTGTGAGGTATAATTTGAACCTTGTTTAATACAAGGATATTGGTTAGGAATTGAAAATTAAATTTTAAATATGCAAAAAAAATCATGCAAAAAAAAACGTGAAAATCGACTTTTTTTACAAAAATTGCTGTAACTCTTGTAATTATTGACAACAAAAAATTAATAAATGGTTTTATAATCTGGAAACAATGTACTTTGAAATAGACATAGCGGTTTCTGTGGACTTTTCAAAAAGTATATTTATTTCATCCAACGCAGTTGCGATTTAGAAGGAAAGAATGTAACGCTTACGCATATAAAAAAGGATATGTTTTATTGGAAAAAAAAAAGTTGTACGGCATCAAAATAGTTTTTTTGGTGTCCCGTGGACCCAGTGTGACTATTAAGGGTTAATGAAATGCGTAAAGATGGGAAAAGTCATGATACACACACACACACACACACACACACACACACACACACACACACACACACACACACACACACACAGAATGAACATAAAGTTTTCATCGTTCGAATGCAACGATTTTTTTACGTGCTTGATTTTCTTAGTATCGAAAATCTTATTTTGTAGATTTGGTTTGTCGATTGTTAAATAGGGAGCCTAAAAATGATCGCGGAGTTTTTATAACTGTGAAATAAAATTTTGGATGCTTAGTAAACAAATATTTCGTTCCGTTCCAATGATGCAAACTGTAGCATCATAATATAAATGTAAAACAAAAATAGAATAATAAATCAAATAAAATTGAAGACAAATAAATACCAAAGAAGAAAGGATAGTTTGATCCCATTCGATCTTTATCGCGTTGTCTATCAGAACATGTAGATATTCTGAAGACTGTTCTCGAAGTCGAATATCTTCAAAATCAGCTTTTCCTGTATATAGGCTGTCCTGCTATAAATGGGTAACTCTGCAACTGTCGATAGGTCAGATCATGTCCTACTATATGCTGGAATTTCGGTTTAGTACAAGCCTCACGGTCTTCCAGATTTTGGGCTTCCATGTTATTTTTTGAAAAAAAAATCATCAGCTTTTAGTTTTTCGCATGCCATTTCTACAAATGATATGAATTGACGATAACGAAGCAATTTTTTAAAGTAATTGGCACGATATGCGTAGTACATTTTTTTGACACCGCAGACTATCAAAGTGAGATGTTCGAATTGGTTTGTATGAAAATTCTCCATAAGATCTTTTTTCATAAAGTGTCTTCAACATTTATGGTTAAAAAGAAGACTTCTCTGAATGAAACAAATAACCAAGAGGATTTTTAAAAAATCCGGGTAAAAAAAGTTATCGTCTGTAGAAATGGCATGCGAAAAACCAAAAGCGGATGATTTTTATCTCGAAAACCATGGGACTTTGACTAAACTGAACATCCAGCTATTTTATTAGAGTAGAATAATCCACTTCATAAAGCCACATAAATAGTATGGTCGTAAAATATGAATTAAAATGAATAATATTATTTTAATATAATTTTGCAACTAGCCAAAGTGATTGAAATTTTTCTTAAAAATATTCATATATGTATATATATATATTTTGGGGTGGCCCAAATTTGAGCTCTATTTTTTCCCTTTTTCTCACCATCCAATTATCTGCTTTAAAGAAAAATAAAATTGTTGCAAAATCTGCAAGCGGTCAAAAAATATTTCGAGGTCGCTCAAGCTTCCCAAAAATGCGAGTTTTCTTTTTAAAAAAAAGGATTTTTTTTCGTTCTCTTCTCACCTATGAATTTTACGCGTTATAATTTTAAAATTAAGCTCGCAAAAGCTCGTCAATGAATATTTAGTGGTCGTTCAAGAGTTTCGAAATTTCCCATTGTCGAGAAGTGGCGAGAATTGGAAATTTCGAAGCTCTCGAGCGATCACTAAATACTCATTGACCGGCTGGAGCTTTCGCCAGATTCATTTTCAAATTACAAAGCGTGAAATTCACGGGTGACAAGTAAACGAAAAAAAAAAATCGTATTTTTAATGAAAATTTGAATTTTCGGGATGCTTGAGCGACCTCTAAATATTTTTTGACCGCTCGCCGATTTCGTGATTTTTTTCTTTTTAAAGGAGATAATTGGATGGTGATAAAAAATAATAATAAAGCTCAAATTTGGGCCATTCCAGTATATATATGTAAGTGTGGGTGTGTGCACACACTCACATATACATAAATACAAAGGATAAGAAAAGGTAAGAAAAAAGAAAAAACGCGTTTCATTCTCTCGAGTTCTCGGAAGCAAAGAGCAAGATCCTCTCTCCTCCTGCTTGTCCTCGGTCGAGGTCTCGAAATCGTCATGACCGCTTAGGAACGACAAACAGCACAAAATGCACTTGCAACGCGCTCTAGCCTCGTCGTCGACTCCGTTCTTCCTCTTCGTATTTTCTTAGCAACGTGTACCACCGACGAATAAAGATACAGACGAAGACCGTGTGAGGACGACGAAAAGAAAAGAAAGAAAAAAACATATCTCATTCTAACCAGACAATTTATCGCTCGGCCGAGTGCAACGAGTGCAACGAGTGCAAACTCCAGGTTCCGTGCAGTTTCGTTCTCTTTTTTTTCTGCTTCTCTTGCTTTTCACACGATCGAGCTTCCGCCCATAGACACATGGCGGCAGCATTATGAGGAGTAACAAGTTGCTGGTGGCGCGATGAGCGGAGATCAGCAATTAGAATGAATTCGAATTTTTATCGCTCGAAGGAAATTCTATTAGTTTTATAGTGCAGAATGGACTATTGGACAAATGGACCGTTCCGCCGGATTTTCTCTAGCGTAAGATATTTTCTGGAGTACTCAGAGCATTATTTTTTTTTTATTTTTAAAAGAAATTTTTTTAACGAAAAATCCCTGCTTTCACCTGAAATCGCTTTCAGCGAGCTGGCCTATTTATTTTATGATTTTTTAAATTCAAATACAGGCGTCATTTTTTTTAATGCTTAGAAAAAAAAATCCAACGAAAACTTGCAACACCTGATATATTGACAATGGGACTATTAGACGAATGGACCGTTTCTCCAGATTTTTTCTAGCACAATATATTTTCTGGAGTACTCAGAACATTTTTTGTGAACTTTTTAAATTATTTTTCTTTGCTATGAGGCCTAAGATATTTTCTGGAATACTCGGAACATTTTTCTTTAATATAAAAAAAAAATCTTCGCTATCAGCATGTTCGTGAGAGCTTCAATAAAAAGCATTTCCAAAATCTCTTTTAAGACTCGAGCTGCCTTATTTATTTTATAAAATTTTCATGGCTACTTACTGGCAGCGTTTTTATTTATTTTTTGGAAAAGAATATCCAACGGAAACTTGCAACACGTGATATATTGACAATTGGAATATCAAACGAATGCACCGTTTCTCCAGATTTCCTTCAGCATGAGATATTTTCTGGAGTATGCAGAGCTATTTTTTTACATTAAAGAAAAATTTCCGCTTTCAGGATGCTTTTAAAAGCTTCGATGAAATTCATTTCCGACATCGCTTTTAGCGAGCTGTCTTTATTGTTTTATACATTTTTTTTATTCAATTACTGGCAGCGTTTTTATTTATTGCTTGGGAAAAAAAATCTAACGCAAACTTGTAACACGTGATATATTGACTATTAGACGAATTGACCGTTTCTTCAGATTTTCTCTAGCATAAGATGTTTTCTGGAGTACTCAGAACATTTTTGTCAACTTTTTAAATTATTTTCCTTTGGGCTTAAGATATTTTCTGGAGTACTCAGAACATTTTTCTTTAATATAAAAAAAAAATCTCCACTATCAGCATGTTCGTAAGAGCTCCATTGAAAAGCATTTCCAAAATCTCCTTTAAGACTCGAGCTGCCTTATTTATTTTATAAAATGTTCATCCTTACTTACTGGCAGGATTTTTATCTATTTTTTAAAGAATATCCAACGAAAACTTGCACCACGTGATATATTGACAATTGGACTATCAGATGAATGGACCGTTTCTCCAGATTTTCTTTAGCATAAGATATTCTCTGGAGTAGGTACCCAGAACATTTTTGTCAAATTTAAAAATGATTTTTCTTTTCTTAAAATTATTTTTCAGGCCTAACATATTTCCTGGAGTACTCGGAACATTTTTCTTTAATCCAAAAAAAAGTTCTTCGCCATTAGCATGTTCGTAGGAGCTTCAATGAAAAGCATTTCCAAAATCTCTTTCAAGACCCGAGCTGCCTCATTTGTATCATAAAATTTTCGTATTTACTTACTAGCAGCGTTTTGATATATTCTTCGGAAAAGAAATATCCAGCGAAAACTTGCAAAGCGATACTCATCGACGAATTCACAATTCGAAGAGAAAAGCATTGTCAAGTAGCCATGTCCCTATCTGCACCGTAACTTTTTTCTTTTTCTCGGCAAGTTCTCGCCGTGAGTTGAGAAGTGCAGGTGCATTTTTGCACCGGCAGAAGTGCCCTTAATGGAAAATGATTGAAAAAAGAATCGGACCCTCGGACATGCTCGTGACAAAGATTTCACGCGAGAGTGACAAGTTTCATAAAGGAAATGAGATTGAAATAAAAGTGAGTTGAAAAAAAAGGACGGAAGGGGGTATGAAGAGAAAAAAGGAAAAGTTGAGCTCCTCTGACGCGAATAGTGCACAGAGATGTACACGAAACATTGCGGCGTCGGAGTTTCTCGGCTCGCTGGCGTTGCAAGTGGTCCAAGCAGCGGTGCATCATCTCCGAACGATCTTTGCTTTTCCTGTCTCTCTCTCTCTCTCTTTAGCTTTTTGTAACTATCTCTCTCCTTTTCTCTTCGGGTCTTCGTTTATTCCCATCTCTCCCTCTTCCTCAGGTTTACTTTGCCACGATCTCTTTTATGTCCTATCGTGCACGCGTTATTTTCCTCGCATACTGTGTAGAACTCGCGCTTTCGCAAGTCCAGACGCCCTTGAGTCTGATTATACGCTCAGTCTGTACCTCTTGGCGGTCCTCTTTTAGGTCCCCTCTCTCTCTCTCTCTCTCTCTCTCTCTCTCTCTCTCTCTCTCTCTCTACCTCTGTCTTTCACCCTCACTTTTCCCTCCTTTGACTTTTCCTTTTTCGTATTCTCCATCTACCGTCTCTTTCTCCCTCTTCGTCTCCCTCAATTTCGGACCCAAACTTGAAGAAACGAAAAGCCATCCTGTTTCCAACCATCAACATCTTGAAAATTATCCAAGACCAACCGGAATCCGCAACACTTCTCGGCTTGTGTGAAATAAAAAATGTCCCTTTATCCATCGGAAAGTTTCTATGAAACATTTGATCCACAATTATAAAATAATAATGATAAAGTAAAATATTTCATCTTAATTAAAGATGATTCACTTAAATTCACCTAATTAAATATTTTATTTCAATATTTCAACCCAAACAAACTCAAGACAAATAGGGTCAGAGTGGGAACAGTGACAACAGTGGGTACACTGAACCTTTTCTGTTTCTCAGAAGTGGACATGTATATATGTGCGTCTTTTTTACATTAGAACCGCCCTCGGATGCCAATAGGTTTGAACCTGTCCGTGAATTGCTGCCGCGCGATTCGGTTGTGAGAGGTGATGTTACATTATTTTCGGTGTCAAAAGTTCAAAAACCTGCTGAGTTTGTATGTTATTTGCTTTTTTACCTATCGCAAGTATGTTCGAAGTCATTGTTCTCCCGCAATATACAGCGACAGTGCGATATTTGAGCATTTTGTTTGTTAACCTAACAAAAATCGAAACTCGTCGGTACCCGCTTTAGAAAAAAGAAGAGAGTCGATACCCAATCGTTCAATTTTTCAAGGTACATACAGGTAAGTCATAATATGAATATTTTCGCGTTGTGATTTAGATAGGTACTGGTACTACCTCATTAGGTAGGTACTCATTGTTAATTAATATTCAATAAATGATTGTGATTGGTCTCATAATATGTTGTTTTTTTATTAATTTTTCAATAGTTTACTGTACAATACGTCCCATTGTATAGAGGAAAGCACTCCATTACCTATAAGTGTACCGTGGATCAGGGTGATTTTCTTCGAATTTTGCTTGATTTTGAAATTTTGTTCGACTGTGAAATTAGGCATGTTTCACTGTTTACACCCCCAAGTACACAGTGGATCCAATCCCATTTTTTTATATGGGTATTAACTCAATATCTATTGGGTTAGGATGTTTAGTGTCTTTTAAAAAAATGAAGCCATTGAACACACCTCACGTTTAGTCAAGGTTTCATTGCGATGTGTGAAGGGTTAGGCAGGTTAAGCATAGACCTCTGAAAAAAATGAGCCACTGATCCCACTCTGACCCTGTATAAAAAAAAAGCCATCGAATCAAAACATTACAATTATTAATCAAATCGCTCATCAACTAGAAAACTCTACTAGAAAACTGTCCTATAAAGTACTAGTACCAAAAAACATCTACTAGAAAAATCCACTAAAAAAACTGTCATAATATAATAATGATGTTTTGAGAAAAACGCATTTTTATTTTTTTTCTTCACATTCATGACACCACTGTTACGTCAATATTGATCTAACTCAGCCTGTAATGATTTTATTTATTGTAAAATTTATTTATCTTTTTGAGCGTTATAAATAATATGTAGCCAATTGCAATAAACCACTTTTCTGTGTTATGACAGGTTTCTAGAAGATGAGCGAAATATTTAAATTGAATTAAGAATTTAATATAAAAATATACAGTGAGTGAACCATCGGATTTGTTTAATTGAAAAAAACATCGATTGTCATTAATCAAATACTGACGTCAGCAGAATTTAAGATAAACCCTGCTGATTCTCTTAAATGAGGCTGAAGCTCAATGACCAAAAATAGAGGGCTATATGAAGAAAAAAAACAATTATGATATCAGATTCGCGATTTATTAAAAAGTATTTGATCCAGCAATTTTTATTTTTAAAGATATTGATAAATCGATGTCAACGGCGATTTCAGTCGTTATTACTTTTTAAAAGTTATTATTTATTTTTAACACATTAGAAGAGCAATCGGCCTTAATCTACGACGATTTTATTTTCGATCCAGTTCAGTGGAAGTATGTTACAGATGTTATGATTGACTTGATGTTACAAAATGAGCGAGAAATTTATAGAAATAGACATAGAGAAAGAGATAGGGAGAGTGAGAAATAGAAAACGAAAGTGGGAGACATTCTACGGGGTCGTGGAACCCGAGCGTAATTTAATCAGCGGCCCATTAACGAAGCAGCCCGTCGGGCCCTGCATCGTCACGGATTCCATTTAATTAATGCAGGGCGACGTTGGCGGTAGGCCTAACTGTATAGAAGTACAAGAGTAGCGAGAAATTTTTAGTTACGGAGGTTGGAGCGTTAGCACAATCCAAGATTAAGTTTAAAATATATATATATATATATATATATATATATATATATATTATCTAGACTACACTCACAAGGAGACAGCACGTCCGTGGGGTCGGGGATTTGGCCGAATTTTTTTGTAGTGAAAGAGGACCCCTAGCACCTCACGTGGTTAAGGAGGGAGGTCTAGTTAGAATTTTCAAAAAATCGTTTTTTTTTTCATTTTCTAAAAGTATAACATCTTACGAGTGTTTTCCGACTAATTGAATGTAAATCAGACCATTATTCGCCGAAATACATAACTTTAAAGGACGCCGTGGACGCTGCATGCAAATCGTACTCAAAACTTTAAACTCATTTTACTCAAAACCATGTTTTCGAAGTCGGTGATCAATGTAACTCGAGAACGGCTTTACCGATCGGGTTGAAATTTATATCACTTCTTCTATACATAGTTTTCCTCCGGATGAACGAAGGATTTTTTTTGTACAATTATTTTTTTTTTGTAGTCAATTTTTGTAAGTGAAATTTTGGTCAAAACAACACTTTTGACTTTCAACGTCCGCCATTTTGTGAAAAATGGAAATTTTTCAAAACCCTTCGTTCAACCAGAGCATTATATCATTAACTAAAGATTCCCCCCTGTTTTGTTGGTTTCAGATAATCGGTCACAGCGTGAGAGTGATCACCGCAAAACCTATTTTTTTTTGCAGCGTCCTCGGCCATTGATACGTATCGGCTTATTTTGAAATATATATCTTTTAAAAAATTGTAATGTTTACATTAAATATATATCTTTTAAACGGAAGAACTTTTGTTGTAAATAATTTTATCGTTTGGCCGAAAAAAAATCGGAAAAAAGGTCTTTTTTAACGTTCCAACTAGACCTCACTCTTTAAAGTAGTAGGACGCACTACTCGGAAAATTCCGAGAAAAATAAATTCAAAGTTTCGTAGGCGCCTTATGAGTTTAAAATGTCAAACGCTTGTCGAGCCCCCGTCTAGGCTAGACGGTTAGGGCTCGGTTTTAGCGCCGGACGTCTCGCGTTCGATTCCTTCTTCGGACCTTTTTTTTATCCTAACAATTATTCAAAACGTTTCTCATCCCTAAATTATTTTTTAAAATTTATTTACATTATTTTTTAAATTATTTTCATTTTTTTAAATTATTTTCTTTTTTTCCCATTAAACAATTCATAACGATGGATTTTTTATTTTTCATTGTAAAATATATGAGGAGGAACATTGGGTTTTTAATGAGAATAATAAAGTCAATTAGGAAAAATGCAATTTTTAATATAATAATTATATACAAAAACCGCAGTGGTAATTATCGTAGAAACAAACAAAGCGATAATTTTTGCGACATCTTGCGCAACATATAAAAGCGGATTTTTTACAATCGCAGGGAGTTTGCAAAACATCCGTGCAAAAACATGTCCGATTAACATTCATGAAAATGTTTCTAGTAACTGATAATTTTGAGGCAAATCAGGCGTATTGAATCATGTCTCGGAATACTGGTGACGATAATTGATGGTGAATTATTGTATGGATTTTTATGATTTGTTCAAAATTTGTTCATCACAAAACACCAGAGATAAAAAATGGTTTAAAGTATGTAATTTTGCGTGCGGTTAGATGAGCAAGACGTTCACGCTACGAGTGATGTAATTTTTTGCTGTTGCTATTTAGCACCAAGAATGAAAGCAAAAAAACCCATTTTGCTTTCATTCTGAGTTTCATAATAATGATCGACTATACTATACTTTT